>JANKOD010000004.1:4356368-4368979 GCA_026284645.1 Erythroxylum acuminatum | reverse complement strand
CATTTAACATTCATCTAACTCATTTAATTCTACCTAACTCATTTAATAACATTTATTCATATTATCTAATTCATTTAATTCATTAACTCATGTCATCAATTCTTCATTTAGTAACATGCATTTATTTCTTAACTCATTCAATTCATTAGCTAACTTCATTAATACCATCATAATCTTACCTAATTAGGCTAATCATGATTTATCATAAAAAAAATTTTGGGGCCAACAAGGGGGCTTATGGTTGGGTCGGCTGTGCTAGGCCCAAGCCCAAACTTAGAACGACACATGGGTCGATCGACCCATTCCTCAACATTGACCTAATTCCTATAGGTATTCACTATATAAACCTATTATCTCACCACGAAAAAGGTACGACTTTCGAGAACCTTAGTATTCTTTATTCCTAGCCACCAAAACCCTCACCAAAAGACTAACTTGAGCGTCGGAGGGGCCTGTTGGCAATCAACTCCCGGCGTGCCTTTTGTTGTTTTGCAGGTGTTCTTTTGCTAAAGTCACTCAGAATCATGGATCTAAGCAGAGTGCCCAGCCCCATCAAAATCAGACAGAATCACTTAGCAAGGTAAATACGTTGTTAAACCTCCTTTAGTAACATAGCTACATTACCTATTTCAAGTTTCCTTTCATATTTCAAAATTTTGAAACTTCCAAAGAAGAACTAAATTTAGACGAGGAATCTAGTTGTTTGATACAATAAGTTCTTATACGAAAATTCTTTGATTTGGAAATAGAAAATATATGCTCTTATTTTTACTTAAAGTTCAACCGAGAGCCTGGAAGTTGCTAGTTCAAGGAGCTGCTTCTGTGAGTATCTGATTACAAGATTGTTATCTGTTAGGAATTAATTCAAAATTTTAGAGTTGTTAAAATTCCTTTAGAATAGGTCTTAGTTTATTTTTAATATTATCTTATAAGCCAGATTTATTGGTTGAAATATCTATTTTAGTTTTTTGTATTTTGCCTAAAAAAGGCAACCAAGTTTATTAATAAAACAACTTAAGTGTTACGTATTCCTTTATCTTTATCTATCTCATCTTATACATGTTATTCTATTTTTTAAAAAAACTCCATCATAGTATCAGAGCTCTTAAAGATCTTGAGGGACCTATGAGTGATTAATGCTTTATATGTTCAAGAGCAGAGAAGGTCAATAAACAACCAAGAAAGTGAAAAGATGGTGGAGGGAGCCTATCTAGCAAAGGTTTCATCATCAAAGAAGAAAGGAAACATTCCTCAATGTGGCCATTGTGAGAAGTTTGGTCATGAAGAGAAAGATTGCTGGCATAAAAGAAAGTCTAGATGCTTTAGGTGTAAATGATTTGGACATTTGAAAAAGGATTGCAAGTTTAACAATAAAGAACAAGGAAATATAGTTCAAGTGATTGAATAAGACAACCTCTTTTAGTTGGCGAGAAGTGCACCAAGACGTATCATAAAAAGAAGTGTTCTATAGAGATAAGTGATGAGAGAAGTGTTCAAGAACAAAGAGAAATGCTCTATTGAGAAGATTAGAAATAAGTGCTCCAAAGAAAAGAATTATGGAGAGATGTGCTCCAATATCTATAAGTTGATGAGTAGAAAGGAAATATTCCGCAATGTGGCCACTGTGAGAAGCTTGGTTATGAAGAGAAAGATTGTTGGCATAAAGGGAAGTCTCGATGCTTTTAGGTGTAAACAGTTTGGACATTTGAAAAAGGATTACAATTTAATAATGAAGAACAAGTAAATACAGTTCAAGTGCTTAAAGAAGACTACCTTTTCTAGTTGGCGAGAAGTGCACCTAGACGCATCATAAAGAGGAATGTTCTATGGAGATAAGTGATGAGAGAAGTTTTCATGCTGAAGAATAGAGAGAAGTCCTCTATTGAGAAGATTGGAAATAAGTGCTCTAAAGAAAAGAACATTGGAAAAGAATATAGGAAACATTACTAAAAACACAAATACAGGAAACATCGGCTCTTAAACCCTAGAGAAAAATCATGTTCTAGTGAAAGAATCACTAGATATAGAAGTAAAATGTGAAGAAGTGGAAGAGAAGTAGAAGAAATTGTCAGATCTGCTTGAAAATTAAGTGAAAATTGAATGAGAAAAGGATAGGAGTGTTGATTAGGGAGAAAAGAAGTGAAGGAAAGAAGAAATTAGAGAGAACAAAGTACAAAGAATAGGGTATATGGAGCTACATATTCACATTTGCATAATGATGCATGTCCATAATTGCGCATATATGTAAGTGCGTTGACTATCAAGATCGTGCAAAAATGCATGATCATAACAAAGGGGTTAGACTCTAGACTTGCACAATTGTGCACTTTTTCATGATCATGATAGTGAGTTTGTTGCTCCAACTTGCACGATTGTGGACCCCTCCTATAAATATTCCACAACAAGTTTGCAAACTTTATGATATAAATATCCATCAATCAAACTAACTTAAAAGCCACAAAAAAAAAAGTAACAAACACACAAGAAATTATGAAAACTTATATAAACAATAACATCCTAATTTTAAGGCCACTAACTTGACAATTCTATTTTAATTTTTCAACCTAAGGAAAGGAAAGAAAGTGCTTCCCTTTCTTGTGAGTATATTCCTTCGAAATGCAATATGCATCTATATCCATTAGCCTTGAATGTTTCCTTTTTACCATTCTCCAATTCTAAAGCTCCATTGTTGAATGCTTGGGTAACTTTGAAAGGAGCACTCCAACATGACTTACTTTTTCTTAGAAACAACTTCAATCTTGAGTTAAATAGCAAGACCAAATCTTCTATCTTGAAGTCCTTCTTAATATGAGAATCATGCCATCTTTTCACTTTTTCCTTATACAACATGTCATTCTCATAAGCATCAAATCTTAACTCTTCTAGGTTATTAAATTGTAGGAGTCTCTTCTCACTCGTCATCTTCCAATCAAAATTTAATAAACATGATGAAAATACATAAACAAGATTATACAAAATATGATTCAATCAATCCTAAAACTCTAAATGGGTTTTTTAAAAGATAATTAACTTCATTAACCAAAGAATATATACAACCTAAAAGTTACAAAAGATCTAGGTTACATAGGAGTACGATTCCTAGCAAGCAGTTTAGTAATGGTAGTTTAATCTAATAACCATCTCTTCTTCATATTGATAGAGAGGTTAACTGCAATTCCTCTTGCTAACAAGGATAGTCTACATTGGAGTACAATACATTGATATAACATCTCTGTGCTTTTACTTTCTTGTCTAAAAATTATGCAGTTCCTTTCGTTCTATATGTGATACATGATTGAAGCCCAGCTGATCTTTAGAGCTTTATAATCAGATTGGTTCTCCATTTTAATGTTCCCTAAACAAGTGATGGTCTCATTCTAAGAATCCATTAATTTGTTGATATTTAGAATGGCCTACAATCCTCTCCAAACTTTCCTAGTATACCTACATTTGGTCATGATATGGTCT
Organism: Erythroxylum acuminatum; assembly: GCA_026284645.1. NCBI lineage: Eukaryota > Viridiplantae > Streptophyta > Magnoliopsida > Malpighiales > Erythroxylaceae > Erythroxylum > Erythroxylum acuminatum. The sequence goes on along the minus strand of JANKOD010000004.1, from coordinate 4,365,511 downwards.
ATAGTTTCCAGGTCTGCATTACGTAACTCACAGTTTAGAGAATTGATATGGATCTTAATTCTATCCTTCGTGAGTAGTCCACCATTCATCCCCAACTAAAGGATGAAAGAGTGTGTCAGATTAATATGCTTGTCCCAAACCAAGTTTGTCCACCCCACCCTTGTGTTTGGTTCCTTCTAAAGAAAAATCTCTAAATAGTTAGTAAGTAAGGTGCAAAACAAATCTTAAATAACACAAATATCTTCTCTTTCTCCTTGTCATAACTATAATAATTTCAAACACAAAATTTCTCTTTTTTTCTTTTTAAAACTAAGTTCATTTCAAGATATTTTTGAATTGATTACTTATGAGCCTATAAGGAGAATATATGAAACATTGATAAATAATAACTGAGAAGATATATCCTCAAATACATAAACTCATTCCTTTCCTCATTCTTGATAATTTTTAATCTAATCAAATTCCTATATGATCAAGTAAATATAATCTTTTAGGGTGCAAAAGTAAATGTCAAGTTAATAACAAACTTAGTTTTTTTTTGGCTTGTAACATGGTTGAAATAATCTAAACAAAAGGCTAAGGCTTAAATTTGGGTACTCCTAAAAGATAATAATAAGGTATGGTAAAATTAAAGAAAAGGTTCATCAACGTTCTAATCTAAGTACCTTTTTCATCTTAATGTCTTTAACTTAAAGATGTTGTCTTAGCATGTGTAATAAAAGCATGTTCTATAATCATCCAACTATGCATGATAAACAAAAAAGAAATAAAATATATTAATATAATGATAATAAATGCTCACAGGCTTAAAACATTGAAAATTAGTCTTATATGTGAAAATTTCTAAGCACTTTCATCTAAATTTGATGGTCAAAACATTTATTCTTAAAGTAGAAAGTAAAATCTATCTAATTAAGATTTCTTCCTTTCATATTCTAGCTTAATTCAATAATTCACAATAACTAGAAAAGCTTTAAGATAAGAATAAATAAATTAGAGATCATTATAAACAAGAATCAATAGATAATAATTAAAATATGCTTGAATCATAATTAAATCCATATGGAAATCACAATACCCTTTCCTTACATTTAAAGATGCATATTGTTTCCATTGTACACAATAAAGCACAAAAAATAAAAAGATATTCAAAATGAAGAAAAGGTAAGGTGAACTAGTACTAATATGATTTACAAACAAGTTGTTCATAATTATAGTGTGAATTCTACCCCTCACCAATCATCCTTACAAAAATAAAAAATAAAGCATTAAACAGTTTTAAGAAAATACAAGAAACACAAACTAAATATATCTATGAAAAATCTTTGGTTTAATATATTAAAAATAAACAAGAAAAAACAAAAAAAAAACAACAATATTAGTCTAGTCGAGCTAATCCTTTGCTAAGTATCAAGAAAAAACAAAATAGAAAAACACATAAAAGTAAAAATCAAAGACAAAAACCAAAATTCAATTTTCTTGACAATCTTGGACAATTTGACTAACCATATTAGAAAAAAATGGTCTAATATCCGGTTGTTTGTCAGCTCATGCTCTATCTTTATCCAATAATCTTTCTGTCAGGAGGGACTATTAGGAGGCACTACTTTCGTTGGAACTAGATCATTTGGCTACCTAGGTGGTCATTGGGATCTACCCTTACTTTTGCCTTTTCCTAGGCATTTTGTTTTCCTGATGTCGATGTTGTGTTTTTATTACTTTCTTAGTCATTATTCCTTAAAATACGAAAATAAACAAAAATTGTCAAAAAAAGGGAATAGTCTATGTTATTCAAATCATGACAGAATAACACACCTAAATGCAATCCCAAAATTAATTAATCATGAATTAATAATAAAACCATAAATAAGAAAAATGAACCCCAACATAAAAAATAGAATGTGCATTAACAAACTTGAATATTTGAATTAATCTCATCAAACTCCATACTATTTATTAATTACAGAAATACAATCAATCTATCTCAACACCCTTATTAATTCAAACAAAATCCAAAAACTAAATTGCCCCATTTAAATTAATATAAATAGTACAAAATCTATAAAATTGCAATTAACATTTAAACTATTGCATGATTGAATTCACACTAAAACATTTAACAACCCTGTAGGGATTCAATTGCACATAAATTTATCCAAAATTTTTTATAAAATTTAAATTCAGTATGCAAAATCACCCAAAAGAAAGTCAATATCCTTTAAAACTCTTCTAATCGCCATAGGTAATCCCAGTTAGCTCATTAGTCGTATAACAGTGATTACCTAATCTATTTCTCTCAAAATTGGTTTAGCAACCTGAAGTAAATATAAATAATGAATACAACATACCTTAAATTGTCGAAACTTCAAGATAAATAGGTCAAAGGTTAAGTTTCACACAGGAGAAGAGTGGGTAAGTGTCGGCCAGAGGGAAGGAATAGAGGGAAAATGAAAAAAAAAAGGTTTTTGGGTTGCAATTTTAAAAAGATTTGGAGCAACACAAGTGTATAGTTGTCCAGATTGCCCTAGCATTTAACTTTAAAGAATATAGGTGTTTTGGAGTTTAACATAGGCATGTTGGGCTAAATATGGGCATATTGGACAAGATGTGTTATAACAGGCTTAGTATGGATAGAACACGAGCGTTTATCTATATCGTGTTAAAAAAAGATGACAAATCCTATAAAAGAGTCCCTGTGATATACTTGATTATTCATCTTAGCCCTTGTGTTTTTAATTCGTTCACCTTAACCTCTGTGTTTTTTGTTCTCATTCAAGATACCCCAATTAGGTATTTTCGGACAAATTTACCCTTGGAATCAAAAGATTAAAAAAATGTATTTCAATAATCTAAGGGCAAATTTGTCCGAAAATACCTAATTGGGATATCTTGAATGAGAATAAAAAACACAGGGACTAAGGTGAACGAATTAAAAACACAGGGACTAAGATGAATAATCAAGTATATCATAAGGGTTGTTTTATGTGATTTGCCCCAAAAAAACACCCAACAGTTGAGTAACCGAAGGCAAAATTCATTCCAAAGCATCAAGAAATAACACCTACCAAGAATTGAAACTTCAAGAAACAACAAGATATCACAATGACAATTAATAATTTAATATGAAATTATTAATTATCATTTCCAATTTTCACAGTCAACTACAGTATACCTATTTCCAATTTCCAAATCACAAATACAGAATTAACTTCAACAACACACCGTGATCATTAACTTCAACAATCCAAAATCTAACATATTCATATACACTAATAACACTATACAGTATACACCCAACTCCAATACCGTGACAAATCACAAAACCCCTTCAGCTTCAAGCTTCAACAGAATCAAAACCGTCAGCATTACCAATTCCAACTTCAATATTCAACACCAGAATCCAAAATCCAACCAATCCAACCAATTCAGAAATACAAGCAACCCCAATACCATCGGCATTCAATAAATCAAATCAGAAATCCATCATCCAACACAATAAAAAATTCAATATGGTAGGAACATTTCGAAAACAGACAGAAAAACACACACCTAAAAACAAATTACGGGTGTGGCGGTGCGGTGGTCCTGAGCTGCGACGGTAACGACTGTAGCGGGCGGTGGCGTCTTCGAGTGTGGAGGAAGGTTGAAGATGAAGACGGCGAGACCGCGACAGAGGAGGAGGAGCCGAGGTCAGACGAGGCTGAGGACGGCGAGACCACGACGGCGAGAGTGAGAGACGGTGACAGTTAGTGAGATTGAGAGGCGAGCGAGAGAGAGTTCGGGGTGTGTTTTTTAGGGTTAGAGTTTACAAAATTTGCAAAATCGTCCTCCAAATTTTTTTTTCTCAGCTCGTATCTGATGAAATTACAGAGTAAAAGATAATAACATCATTTGTACCACCCTGCCAAGCGATCAATTTAGCGACCCAAGAATCAAGAAATTCGAAAATTTCCAGAATTCTTACTAACCTCCCATCAAACAAAGCATCAAAAACGAAAGAAACCAGATGATGATCAAGGTTGAGCTCATCAATTTCAAGCTTCAATGTGTCCTTGTGCACGTTCACATCATTCCTGACCTTTTTCGCATTCTGATGTTACCACATAAGGCACGGGCTGAATTGGCTGAGCGAGACCCACATCAGGCCGAATCGCCGGCCACCCATTTGCCTGATTACTATAATAGAAAGGGTGGTAATGGAATCGATCCATCACGTGATTTGCATAGCTACATGAACCATAAGAATGGGAATTGCATAACTAGGAATAAGATCCACAAGAAGAATTTAATTTTTGACATGATCAAATGAATCATTTAAACCCATCAAAAACTGAATTAATTTGCTCATCTGATTTAAATCAGCTTAGTTTTTGATGCACCACGTACATTCTGGAATTGGCAGGAAACAATTCAACTCATCCCAAAGTTTCTTCAATTTTGTATAATATTTGCCAATGCTCATGTTTCCCTGATCAATTTAACTTATTTCTCTTTGAATCTGATATATCGTTGGCCCATTACTCTCTCCAACTCTCTCATCAAGTTCATCCCATAACTCTTTTGCATTTCTTGCATAAATGAAGGCATCAGCTAACTCCTAGGAAATAGAATTCAGAATCCACGATGTTACCATGTAGTCAACCCGAACCCAATGTTCATACTCAGGCGACGTCTTATTTGGCATGATACATGTTCCATTGATGAATCCTAACCTGACCTTAGCTCATAAGGCAATTCTCATGGATCTCGACCATGACAAGTAATTGGATCCATTAAGAGGAGAAGATACGAGAATCATACCAAGACGATCCGATGACTGGAGCTGTAAAGGATCTTCAATGGTCTGATTTCCATATTGTGGTCTTGGGTTCATATTGACGATCACTGTTCGCCATGATTCATGAGAACTAACAATAGCAGAGTTTGCGTTGTATCAGAAACCAGTAATCGTCGGCTCTGCTGTTAACAGACTAACTAACTACAAAACAGTTTATCAGCTACAGCTAAAATAACTAAAACGCTAATTTGTTAACTTAAAGCGCTAACTAATTCCTAAACTCATCATTTATATGTTTTAGGATAATTAATCTGAAATACCCCCCAGGGGCTTGCTTAAAATACCAAAGAAGGAGCAGAAGTAAATTAACGAAGACGCACTCCAATGGAAATGAGGTGTGTCCTGTTACAGGGGAACGTTCAGAATGTTCTGGAATGTTCTAGGCAGCCTAGGTCCAGTTGTGGAGCTCACTTCTTCCTTCGCCTTTTGAGTTTTGAGCGATTATCTTCCAAGTTTTCACTTTCGCTGATTATGGTGGGATCCACACGCAAGCCCTTAATCCAATGGGGTTTCTAGTCACTTGACTAGTGAACTTCTCAGTGAAGTTGAGACTTTGACTTGAAACTGTTAGTAACTTGCTATGCTCAACTGAAATCTAACTTGCTATGCTCAACTGAAATCTTCTTATATATGTTTTGATTCTCTTCTACATGCCTCGTTGTAATCAACTTCTGATCATAGTGTTATAAGCTTCTCGTTTGGTGAGTAAAAGGAAAAGAAAAATCTTTCTTTCTTTGTCTTTCAAGATGGCAAGCACAGGTTATGATTTTGAGTTAGAGAATGCGGTTGGCTATAGGTTTAGTCCAACGGATGAAGAACTGGTGAACCATTACTTAAGGCTGAAGATGCTTGGTTCTGATCATGAAGTCGGTGAAATTCCTGTGCTCAACGTGTGCGAGTTGGAACCTTGGGATCTAGCTGCTAGCATAGGTACAAATGCGTAACCTTTTCGTTATTTTGTTTGAAAATTTCTGGTTAGTTATACAACTCCATACAATGTCTTCAACAGGGAATTCAGAAATGAACTCGGATAATCCAAAGTGGTATTTCTTTAGCCCTCGGATTTATAGGTACTCCAAGAACAAGAAAGCCAACAGAAGAACCAAACTTGGTTACTGGAAAGCCACTGGTAGGGATCGTAAAGTGAAGAGCGAGCGCACCCATGAGGAAATTGGTATTAAGAAGACGTTGGTGTACCATGAAGGTCGTGTTTCTAATGGAGTAAAGACCAATTGGGTCATTCACGAATATACTGCAACCCTTAACCTGCCAAACCAGGTACAGATCAGGAGACTCTGACTCTCATGAAAACTGAGAAAAGACTCCATTACTGGATTGATTCTTGTGCATGAACTTGTATGCTTGGCAGGGTAATATGATCAGCAGTAAATTTGCCATTTCAGCAGCAAATATCTTTTTATCTTTATTTTTGGTACATATTTGATCGAATTGTGTAGGGAGCGGAGTTTGTTCTATGCAAGTTGAAGAAAAATCCCGGTGACGTGCCTAACGTGGAAGATGAATCGAGTCCTGTGCTGGACTTCGAGCATGATCAAAGTATAACTGAGAGTAATGATGTTCCAGCATTTGGAGAAGGTAACTTCAGTCCCCAAGCTGTTGCTGAACATAGAAGTGATGTAGAGGAGGTGAGAAATGGCATGCTTTGTGGGGATATCTTTCATCCAATGACCTGAAATTATTGTCTACTAAAAAAATGATTTTCTTTGCAGGAGGAAGCCTCCGAAGTAGTAGCACACCTGAACTCATTCCGTGGCTATGATGAGATGGATTACAACCTTAACTCTGCAGTACAGTTTCCAACATACTCTTACTACGACGGCTTTGCTTCTTCTTCCTTCATGTGAAATACGGTAGCAGTTAGGATCCTAGCTTGATGTTTAATATCTGCAACTAGGCGACAAATAAGAAGTCAGATTCTGAATTGCTTCAGATTCTAGACATAGGGACGTGTGTTTATGTTTCTTATGCATTTTGTTGCTATGTCACTAATCTTAATTAATGTGAAGAAATATGTTCTTCCCGTGTTACCTGTCCGAATTCATTCATACCAAGCAAAGAAGTTGTCCATATCACGTTCTTATCTTCTCCAATAAGTGGCTCAAATAACATTAGCTAAAGAAAACGAGGCATTAAATCAAATGCCAATATTTTCCAAATTTTTAGATTTTTTAATCAAATTTAAATCTTCAACAAGATTTTTTCTAATTAAAAAATGATAAGATGGCTGAAAAATGAAATATTCTAACAATTGTTGAAGATTTAAATTTGATATTAAAGAAAAATTTTGGAACTTAATTAATAAAATTAGGATCTTTTTATACAGCTTCACTTATTTTTTAAAAAAAATTAATTATTGTTAATTATATAAAAAACCCAATATTAAACGCTACTTGTTATTAAATTTCTGTCAAATTAAATACCAAAATATATGAAAATAACTTGAGACAAACTTAGTAAAATGTTTTTCTACTTCGAGACAACTTCACAAGATGGTAATGGTATTTCCACAGTATAAAATAGTAGGGAAGGAAGAACCGGACGAGGTTCCGTTGGTGGGTTCCATCTCCTTTTTAGAAGCTTACGGCTTTCAAAATTAAAAATCCAATCTTTTTAACTAGCTGCTCTTGTAAGGATCGGGTTTCATTGAGTAGTCAATGCCATTTTATTGTATGTTCTGTTATTATATAAAAACCATAATACCTTCGTTCCTCTACTCTAGGAAGTGACGTGCACCCATCGAGCCAGGACAGTTCGTCCTGCCCGCAGGGCGTAGCTCAGTTGGTTCTGGAGGGGTAGATTTGCTCCAAGGTGCAAGGTTCAAATCCCACGGTTTGCAGTGTGGGAGCAACATTCTTGAGTCCCTTGTGGGCTTTGAGGGTGGGCTCCTTGTAGGCCTGTGGGTTGCTCACCTCCCCCTTAGCGGGCCGCTGAGTACCTGATTTACATCCTCCCAGTTGCTTCGTCGGGCCGGGGTGTGAGGGGCCCTTTGGGTTGGGGATTCAACCTTTTTTGCTCCAAGGACAGGTTTCGTCCTGATCAGTGCCTTCTTTGTCCTTGTTAGGAAACCGTTTTAGAAAGCAAAATTTATAGTTCGTGTTGTTGAAAATTCAGACTTTCCGAATCTATACCTAAAGATATTTGATAGACAAAAATATTAAAAAATAAAGAAATAATAACAACACAAGAGAATTTACGTGGAAACTCTCAAACCGGAGAAAAAAACCACGGGCAACAAGAAGAAAATTCACTATATGAAAAATCCTTACAATCACACAATTTTTCCTCTCACCTAATTCTCCAATACACTAACACACCCACAAAGAAATACTCACTAGAAACTTTCCAACTCTCATCTCAAAAGAGAAATTTAACTAGAGTCAAATTTGTCATACAAATCTTTAACTTTGTATTGGTACATTAATCAAGGAGGTAGCAACCTCCTTATATAGGCAAGAACCTTGCCCCAAATATTTTTCCCAACCAATATGAGACAAACAAAATAGCCAAAAACTCAACAGTTGAAAACCTACATGTCTATTCATCTACAATTCTAGCCTCCAACAACCACTCTTTGGCGATGTTTCCTTTAGAGAGAGGCGTACCATCTTTAACTCAGGACTTTTTTTATATCAAATAACGGACCACTAAGCTTATCTCTCAAATTGAACTTGAGGTTTGGATCTTTCCAAGAAGGACTAAAACCAACACTTAGTACCATCTTTCAAATAAGGGAACATAAATTTCCTTTTTCAGTTATGAGTTTCCTTGGGATGCTTCCTCACTTTGAATCCAATGTCAGGTTTTGGCATTTAAACTTATATCATCCAAAAAAATCTCCAAATAGGCCTCAATTAATGATTGAACCTAAAAATTGGCATTCAACTCTATATTGTCTAAATGATAAATTATAAGAAAACCTAATATCAAATACCATAAATAAGATGAAGTTAAGCTAAGCTCAAACATGTTTCCATTAATAAATCAACACAAAAATTATTAAATGGCAACCTCAGGCCATACCTAAAACTATTATCATAAATGATTACCTTACTAAGTCTACAAAAACTTACTCTCTTATAGGCCTATGGTTTTTGAATCCTCACATATAAAAGGATAACAAAGTTTAACCTCAAGTTATTTGGATCTGTCATAAATCTAATTATCTAAAGTCATATCTTTCAACCTCAGAGTTTTCTATAAGACTAAGGATAAACTCAAGAGCAAGTGGCCATCACTACTGGTACTATGCTCCTTTTTATTAACAACTATAGGCCTGTATCTAAAG
>JANKOD010000004.1:4323424-4345103 GCA_026284645.1 Erythroxylum acuminatum | reverse complement strand
AAGATTTTCACAGGAGATAGCCAGACGATGGATCCATATGGCAATGTACCGTTCGGCCAGAATCCGGCTGAACCAGATTTGTAACTTTATTTTTAATTTATTTATTCAAAGTTAAATTTTAATACAAACTAAGTTTACTCATTATAAAAAAATATTTTTAAAAAATACCTTAAATACCATTTTTTAATATTTAGAAATTAAAAAATAAATTAAAATTTAACACTGAACAAAATACCATTACTATTTTATAAATATTTGTATAATGAGTAAACTTAGTTTGTATTAAAATTTAACACTGAATAAATAAATTACAAATAAAGTTATAAAGAAATTCAGGAAAGACAATGGCATGAAAAGGATAAACAGTGCTGCTGGAAAACAAAAAACTTAAGGAAGAAGTTTGTAATGATTTTTCAGTTTCACGTCAAATCATCCCTTTTGATTTTGAGAACTGCTCAACCCTCGGCCGTTTGGAGTTCTTCTCGCTTCTTTAACACTTTCGAGCATGGCAGGTCTTACGTTCGAATTCTCATCTCTCCAAGCAAATATTTTTTATATATAATTTATAACTTTTAATTTGTTATAGAATTTGTGATTTATTGATATCCACTAATACATGGTTTACTAGAGTAGCTTTCGAACCAAGCTAACCATTGTAATGACCAAAACCGCGTCACTTATAGCTTCTTAACGAAGCAATTCACTTCCCCGGACGCAAAGAATCTGAAGCAGTGTAGCATGATGGAAAGTACTAGGAACACAAAAGCAACCTACGAGGATGCTGAGTCAAACAGCTCTTACGTCATTAGATTCTATCTTAATCACTTAGAATTCAGTAATTTAACTTATACCTTCCACAACCACTATTGCCCTTGCAAAGCAAGTATGGTGTTGCTTCCCTTGACATTGACGAGTTCAGTTTTGTTCTGTTTTCTTCATGCGAATCTACACAATACAGAAAGAGATGACCAAATTGCTCGCTAACGAGTTTATAATTAAGTCCTACTACCTACTAGTCTTTCAGTTTCAGCTACATTGGACATGGGTTGAAATATTAGGACTATGATTTGATCATCTTGGTGACGTCATTCCACAAACCTCATGGTTTTCGAGACAACTTCGCAAGATGGTAATGGTATTTCCACGGTAGAAAATAGTACGGAAGGAAGGACCGGGCGAGGTTTCGTTGGTGGGTTCCATCTCCTTTTTAGAAGCTTATGGCTTTCAAAAATCAAAATCCAATCTTTTTAACTAGCTTCTCTGGTAAGGACCGCGTTTCATTGAGTAGTCAACGCCATTTTATTGTATGTTCTCTTATTATATAAAAGCCATAATACCTTCGTTCCCCTACTCGAGGAAGTGACAGGTACCCATCGAACCAGGACAGGTTTCTTCCTGATCAGTGCCTTCTTTGTTCTTGTTAGGAAACTGTTTTAGAAAGCGAAATTTACAGTTCGTGTTAGGAAGTACTCTCCAGTAAAGGTGTGCAATGGAAGAACAGTTAGTGGGATTCAGGTTTCATCCGACCGATGAAGAAATCATTGTTCATTATCTAAAGCTGAAGATGGATGGTAAAGATTCTGAAGTCGCCGACGTGATCGGCGAGATTGATCTCGCCCGAGTGGAGCCCTGGGAATTACCACGTAAGTGTTAGCAATATTGATCCTAGCTCGTCAAATTCCATGCTTTCTTGCCAAAATGATAGGCTTTTCGTATAAGATCTGTATATGGGTAAATTGCAGGTCTTTCACGACTACCATCAAACGATCAAGTTTGGTATTTCTTTTATCGACTTGAACACAAGTACTCGAATAGCAAAAGAGCCAACAGGTCAACAAAGAGTGGATTCTGGAAAGCCACTGGGAAAATTCGTCATGTGAAGGCTAAAGACACAGGGGAGGAAATTGGGACGAAGAGAACTTTGGTTTTCCATATAAAAGAAGGGCGTGATTCTAAACCAGTCAAGACCGACTGGGTCATCCACGAGTACCAGGCTAAAACCATACCTCCAAACCAGGTATTTGTTTATGACTTGGCTGCAACTGCATTGGCTCTGTTCATTTATGGTTCTGCGTCATCTGTCATATTCTGGTTTATGTTTGTTGCGGACTGGAGCTGTGCTACATACAATGCTGATTCGGTCTGTAATGACAAATTATCTTATAACATCTCCTTTCCCTCTAGTAGACAGAATTTTTTGTCTGCAAATTGAAGAACAAAGCAGAAGTGCAGACTGATGTTTCAGTTTCACCGTGCGAGGAAGGTGAACCCAGTTCATCTGTAGCTTTTGGTTTTGATAATGAGGCAGGACATTATGCAAATCTTGAGGTGAGGCAGAGAATGTTGAGGGTAGATCTTGAAAGATACGAGAGACCTCCCTCCAAACCGTACATACGGCTTTCCACATAATTCTTTCTTAGTTTATGCTTTACTTGGACTTGGACTTGGACTTGATGGTTTCCTGCTGATATTTGGTTTCAGGGTATTTCTAGTAATGACCCTCAAGTTTACAATAGTGAGGATGATTTGGATCCAGAGAAATTGGCAGATTCATTTCTTGTTGATCCTGGCCCTGATGCAGTGGGGACTTACAAATATCAGCATCACACAGGATACCAAAGAGCCGTAGCAGAATGTGAAGGTCCTTCCCAGAGAAGAATTCAGCCGCAAGGGAAAACAGCACCTAAAATGCCTGAAAAGGTAAGAAACTTTAAGCTGCTACTCTCCAGATCAGTGAAGCCACCTGCATTTAGCTATGGAACTAAACTCCGGTTGGCTTCCTTTTGCAGCCAAAAGAACCCCAACGGGTTAATACTGCATTTGAGTTTCCTCGTAAGGGAAGCTCTGTGGGGGATCCTAAACAGTACAGGAGACTGGTTGGCGGTGCTACAGTACCACCTCTAATGAGATCAAAGAGGTCGGTTAGCAATGAAAGGAAGGATTTATTCGTTTGCTTCGAAAGTCTTGTATCAGGTCACGAACCAAGTCCGCCATCAGTTTATATTGTGAATGTACTGGTTGCCTTGGTTTTGTTTATAATCATTCTCTGGGCAATGTTTCCCTTTTAGCCATTGCTCTGTAGAGGATGGTTTTGCTTTGTTAAGGTTAGCAGTAAAGCTCCGCAAGCAACTTCTAGTCATTGAATTACTCTTTTTTGTATCTACTGGCGTCCAATAGTGTTTAGTAACAGAAGTGCCAAATCTCTTAGCACTTGATAATAAAGAAAGTGTGTAGATCGCACAAAGACTTATAGTGAATAGTATCATTAGGATTGCATATTTTCTTATGTCTATAATGCTGTTCGCTTCAGTTATTGCTCGATATATTTCTTTTCGATATAACTCAAAAATCAGGCTCATCTGATGAAAGCCTTCAGCACTAACCAATATCATAAGGTAACAGATTCAACTACCAAAAAATTTCCCCTTTCTACAGTTCATCACTTAGTTCTTCTGTGAACTAGAAAACAAGAAATACTACATATAAAGAATATTCCATGCCATGCTTTGATATATGAACATACAACCACCACAGAAGCCCTAATATCCAAGTGACCAGAGCTGGGGTACCATGGTAGCAAGCAACTTCACAGCATGTGCACATAAACAGGCCCCCATGCATCTATCCATGGCAGATTCACTGGTCACTTTTTCACCAAGGAAAAGAGCTCATCAGGATATCAGATAAAAAACTTGAAAGTTCATAATTTCAACTACGGTTGACCACTTACTAGTTGCGATCAAAAAAGAAGGATTACAAATTAAATTACCTTTGCTAACAACAAAGCCAGCCATAAGACAGAAAATGGTGACAGTATGGAAGTTCATAAAGCAATCAGTACAAATCATTAGCCGATTGTAAAACAGACCATTTAAGTAATATATAATTTGTCATCTGACCTTTTATCGCCACTATGTTGGATGATAAAACAAATAAGTCAATAATGTAAATCACCAACGAGGGAAATTCCCAGACCTGTAGAATGCATAAAAATTATGACATTGAATAAGCTATCCAATGCATGGAGAAAAAGCTAAGAAGATTATAGAATGTGAAATGTAAGACACTTGCGGTTGTCCTTGAGTAACCAAATGTTGAGGAACTATACCATCATGGCCATGAGAAAAACCTTGAAGTAACTTGAGACAAGTATTGCCAGTAAAAGTTCTCTGCGCCTGTAATTTTTAGGAAGAGCAGGTAAATTGTAAAATTTTCCCTTTTCGACAGTTTTGCAGTAGTTGGAAAATATGCGCAAAATATGTTACAATTAAACATCTCATATCAGCTACAGTGGTTGGCTTATTCACATTTGGGGCAAAGTTCTGAACATCATCAATATTTGTGTAATCCCACCTAATTTGTCTCATACAACCTCAGGCTATACTGTTTTTTTCCTTCATCATTTGTAATTCGTTTCAATAATTAATATCATGATCTAAAACTCTTGTCAATTAGAGAAACTATTCACAACGAAAGAATCAGGTCTCATCTTCACATGCAAAACAACTTTCAGATGTAATTTTGGTTGACAAAATGATAACAAGCACCAAATTTTCTCCACAGTATCAAACCTAGAACAGCAAATCAGCTTGAAGATGAACAGAAAGTTCACCTTGACACTCCGATTGTTGTGTGTAGTAATGTCCTCATCGCAAGAAGAAAAATGCAAAGAAACAGAAAATTTGCCACGAAAACTTTCATGAACACCTAATGAAAGACAATTAACTCATTATGAACTACATTAAGCATAACCAATAAAAGCAAATCTTCAGTAAAACTTTTCCGCAGTCTCACTAGCAGTACTAACCTTACTACAAATCCAACCAAATGAAGAAAAACTCAAGGAAGAACCCCACTGTGTCGAATCTCTTTCCAGAAGTAGACTCTTATCTTACATAGTTAAGTTACACAAAAACACAGAATATTTATGAATCTAAACAAGAATAACGTCTTCACAACAAAGGATACAAGCATCAAGAAGCAGAAAACAAATGGCAGACTTCCACGCCATGCCCTGAAATGAAAAACTCATGTTATCATCAAAATTCTGAAACAACCAGAAAATGGAAAAAGAAAACAGATGAAAAAGAATAAAAGTAAGCTGCTTCTACCTCGACGCTAACATTTTCCTGAAAAAGCACATTAAACAGTAGGTGCCTATACGCTTTTGGTCTGTGAAGAATCAAATCGATGAAAATAATCTAGCATCAATGCCGAACAAATCGAGTAAGAGGGCCACAAAATAAAAAAGAACAAACACGGATCATAAACCAAAGAACTGAAGAAATTTCTAAATTTCGCATGGAAATGAGTACAGTGAATGAACAGCTAAAAGGGTATAAATTTACCATGAATTCGCACTCAATATACTCGTCTGCAATCGCTTTGCAATTATCCTACTCAAAAAGAAAATTCTTCTTCAGGAGGAAAAAAACACAAAAGAAACTGAAAGAGATCATTGAAAAGCGAAACAAGTTATTAGCGGGGAAAATAAGGAAATTGAGAGAAGGGAGCTTTACACATTTCATAAGCCTAATGTTACCAGGCGAGTATTGCACGAACAGTGTTTTAATTCCAAATCCACACTTAATACATCTGTATTCCATCTTCTTCTACACTCGCGCTCTCTCTCTCTCCCTCTGCGACACTTCTCTTCAACCCTCTCTTGCTTTGAAGGACACTGGATTGGGAAATTTTCTGAGCCCTGACCAGAGCATCTCTAGTGGACTTGCTCTCGCAGGCTTTAGGCTTTAGGATTGGGAAATTTTCTGAAACCTATTTCATGCTGGTGGAGTCCATTCAAAAGTTGGCCCAAAAGTCCAGCCCAAAACTTCTCATATTTATTTGCTCTTTTTAATATAGTGCTAATTATAAAAAATACTAAATTTTACTTATTTTTTAATTATAACCCGAACTTTAAAAAAAGACAATTAAATACTTAAAATTTTAGTTTATTATAATTAATCCGATATTAATATTTCTGTTAACCTAAATATATATTTATTATTTTGATGCTTTTTGTAATTATTTTAATTTATACAAACTAAATTATATTTATATATATTATAAATATTTGTTAATATATAAGAACAATTTAATTTACATAAATTATTAAAATAATAACTCACAAACTTGATAATATTTATAAGGGTAAAAATATAGACATCACCTATATTTTAAAAAAAATTTAAAAATCCATAATCCTTAAAATTCTAAAAAGAATTATTTCTAATTTTTTGTTTTTCGAAAAACATATTCCCTTAAACTTTGATTAAAAATAATAACAAAAAACAAGCAATATAAATATTAAACATGAATTAATCAAATTTTGTTAATACGATGATTTAATTAAGTTTTTAAACTAAGACTAAATAAATTTACTATGATTTAAATTAATAATTTATTATAATTTTTGTAATTATGAATTATAATTTAATTTAATTAATTTCAAGAATTAAATAGAGTTATCATATTCATAATATGTAATTAATCTACTACTACTCATAAACATTTTAACCTATGTATAAAGTTAAGAAGGGACAACGAAGAGTGGACCAATTCCAACCTCCTCACCTAAGGCTCTCTCATACAAGAGGTTTTGAGTTCGAGTTACGCCAAAAGAGGAGCAATGGGATTTCTTCCTAATTGATGAACCTTTAGTCCCCTGGGTACAGCTCTTGATCGAATCAATTACGAACGCCTTGCTTCCAGCAACAGTGTGGAAGTTGAAGCTACTAGGAAACTCGAGGGCTGCTGGGCCCCCGATATTGAGCAAGAGGGCCAGTGATCAATCAGCAATCGACCAATTGAGTATGTGACAGTTCCTTGTGGACAGAAGTGTACAGGATACGTAAGAACCTGAGGGATTTTGGGGTTCCAAATTTACCTCCTCTAGAATTCTTAGGGTAAAATCTTAGGAGCTTAGGATTAGTCCAACTAAGCTGAGATCCCTAATATAAATATAAAAAAAAAAAAGTTAATACGGTACGTTGACGGATAAGGGAAGCCGTATACAGACAGAGAAAGACAGGCGATGAAGAAGGGCATGCGTATTGGGGTGGTGCATTTAATGCCTCATTTACGCACAAGCAAAGAAGAAAATGGCAACGTACCTTGGGAACGAGTAACGATCGTCTGCTACTTTAATCCAACACCAACCCTGTTCCATGACTACCTAACCACAAACTTTGCCGAAGATCACTGAAATTTGTGGCTATGCAGTGATGGCGTAGGGTTGGTCTTAGATAAAAGGAACAGAAGAATTGGTTTGGGAACACAAGATTTGTTTTTAACCAACAAGACCAGATTATTCAAAAAAGCACCATTTATCAAAAAGAAACATCCTTTTGTACCTCAAACTCATGTGCTCTCTCCTTTGTGATCTCATCGATTATGCCTACTAGGCCTAAACCTAGTGGCTACCTACAGTCTTCCTTTCTTTATAGCCCGAGGACTTTTATGCCTTGGCCATCTTTGTGTGACTCATCGCTTGAATCAATCTTGAGATAAATAATTGGACCAAGTTGGATTCATACTGAGTCATCGCAGAAATCAATCTTTGGAATCATTATTCAATAAAACCGTGAACTACTTAAGTTGCAGAACCAAGGTAACAGTTTTGCTTTTTGAAAGAGAATTACAGGCGACTACTGTTTTACAAGAAGCTTTGATGCTAATTAAAGAGTGTGCAGGCTTTTTTAATATAGTATACTTTCCAAAATGTAAATGCATGGTACTGTTACCCCTAGGTGAGCACATCTACTACGAGCATTCAAACTAAAAAACAACAAGAAACAGTGATTTCACATCATGGGCATATGCTCCCAACCACGCTATACTTCTCCTTTGCCTCCGTTTTATGCCCTGACAAAGTCACTCTGTGCTATGCATAGGTTTGCAGAAGAAAACGTTATCAAAATTGTCAAGCAACTTCTTTTCTATTAGCTATAAGAATATATTGCTTCTTGACCTTGACCTAAGTTGGGCATATAAGTGGTGCAAAACAAGGACAAGACAGATGCCAGCTAAGATAGACCTAATTACATGAGAGACAACAGGCACTTCAGATGTCTTGGTCATTAGTTACCTTACGTTCCTGATAAGGAAGATCGGCTTATCATGAGACAAAGTGTTAGTTCCGACATCTTGTGCATTCCCACGTTTGCTGGTAGGTCTTGTTTGGCTCAATCAAACAAGCGAAGAAATCAACATAAGTTGTTTTGTGTTGGAAATTTTTTATTTGATTCAGAGATCAGAATAGGGAGAGATTGAAAGAAAAGTATTGTAAATAAATGGAAGAGTCAAATTTAGGTTACGCAGACCTTACTACAATATGTATGTCACAACTTCTGCACACAAGGAAGCAGGGTAGATATGTAGCTTTCCTTTCAACATCTCAAAGTTCTTCAATTACAAGGTATCGTGATGTTGTTAGTATTCGTGGCAATACAATATTGAACGAGTGATAGAATCATATGTACTGAGTCAAACAATCACACTTCGTTTACTAATATTCATAACCCTATATGCTTCAATAATGGCAACCTTGTTTCCTACTCATTTAAGTGATTGCTAATCAAATTTGATTTCAGATTAAAAATAATAAAATCCGCTTTGGTATTGATATTTTTAATAAGACCATAGTGTAAAATTTTAATTTTACTTCATATAATGTAATATTCATAAATAATTATCAATAACTATATAAACTTGAATAAATGTTAATTAACCTTGAAAAGTATTCCACATGTAAAAAGTCCCGTTAAACGGGGAGTCTGGCAAGGTCCAATATACGGAGTCTTACTCTTAACTAATAAAGAGGTTGTTTCCGAAAATAAAAAATATTTTGATTGTACTAAATTATGCTTCTTATGTTATCAAATTTTTTAAATAATGAAAAAAGAGTATTGATATATATCTTATGTTATGTGAAATCTAATTTAAAAAGCTTATTCATTGCACTAGTATTACCTCCTTATTTTTAACAGAATCAACAAAATACATGAAAGATAATCTTCAATTAAGTATTTTATTGGTTTCTTTAATTATGCAATGACACTTTCTTCGTATAAAGACTTGGAAATTAAAGGCATATGCAATATAAAGTGCCAAACTAGTATATATACCAAAGCTCATTTTTCAAGAATTCCTCAATGAACTATGGATGAGCTATATTTGCAAATTCAAGATCAAGTTCGAATAAGAAATTGTTAAGATATACTACTTTATTAACTTTTTGAGTGTGGCATGTTTTAAGAGGGGACGAGATCCTCTGTCTAATATTACGGTGTCTTATTCTGTCCCATGAATCTCAACCATAAATGTATGGCTGAGATTCATGGGACAGAATAAGACACCATAATATTGGATAAAGGATCGAGACTCTTTCAAGAGATATATAGCTATCCAGACTTGATTATTAAAAATTAAGGGATTTGCAGAGTAATAATTGCTAAAATCGGAGTACTTTGAAGTAAAAACTAATTAAGAAGTACTGAATCATCAAGTTTTGCATTACTTGAAACCTTATTTGCAGAACCGTGTGCATTACAAGAAAGTGACTTTTGCTATCATCGCAAAAAATAAAAAGTCACAACCAATAATAGAGATGTGTGATGCTTCAATCAGAAGCAAGTCAACTTATACTTTCATGTTTTCGTCCTTCACCTATTAGAGTCTCAAAACTCCAGACTTAGTTGGTTTGCCATTATCAACTACATGATGCTTCTTATAAGATTAACTGAAGTTAGATTGAAAAACAAAACAAAAGACAGAAGCATTAGCTAATTAGAGATCGCAAGACTAATATCTCTTGAGGGAAAAATCAAATCCATGAAGTTTTTTGACTCTTAGTTTTTAAGTAGGAGATTTTTGTGCAGCAAATTACTTTGCTTTCTCTTCTCATATCTTGTTTTTCTGCTGGAACTTGCAATGTGTCTTGAAATGATGTTGGAAGCAATCGTGTCAATCAATTTACTAGTGGAACGCATCCAAAGAGAGAAGAAAATTTTATGGTCAAAGTGGACATACCATGGTAGAAGCAGACTTTTCAGAAACTTCTGCGCATGAAATGGAGGCTAAAATCTGTTCAAACTTGGCAGATATATTTGACCTTTGAAATATCTCTTGACAGTGTACATGCCATTCAGTTTGCGGAAGGAAATGCGTGTTTGAATCCAAATTTGACTGCAAAGTACGATGATTTTCCAAGATACATACGATCAAAATCCACGTCTTGAACGAAGATGCCATCTTAAAAGACTAGAAGAGTCTTCACGTAAGACTGCAGCATTTTCTTGTTGTTGTTATTGTTTTGCGAGTTCAAAGTCAGAAAACAACCTAATTCCTCAGGATTCTAATGATGACAAGGATAGTATCCCTATGCTTGACATATTTGAGTTAATAAAACTCCTGATAGGCTAAACTGAAGTGAACTTGTGTAGAGACAAGTTTGTGTTTGTTCATCTTCTGATATCCAGAAAATAGAACAAGCCAATGAAAGATGACACCTATTAAATTAATAATGCCTAACAGGCTTAAGGAAGAACTTGTAAAGGACAGCAAAAATGGTGCATATGCAGTATTCAGTATAGTTTAGAGTCTTATTTTGCGAGCAACCAAAAGACTTACACTTTAACCGTAACGTAAAAGCTCCATTTACGCACCTTCATCGCACGTATAAAGTGAATTTCGAAAGGCTCAATCAACCACACGAAGCACATCTACCCAGGTTACGAAACTGAACTGCAATTCGATCTCGGGATGGCTTCATTTAAGAGACCTCACTTTCAACAGAGAAAGACAAATTCCTGTCTGCAGCAGAAGAAGGAGAAGGTTGGTTTGGCTGTGAAGAGAAAAGGAACAGATGTAACAAATTACTCATACATCGAGAACATACACAAAAGGCCAACGAAGTGTTTATGAGAACCAGAAAAATTTGTTAGGAATAAAGTTGAAATAATAAAGAAAGGATACAGAAGCAACCTTTTACAGTGCTGCAACTTTCTGCGCGTAACCTCCAATTCAACTTAACTAAGCAGTAGGAAGAGCATTAACCCAATAAGGTAATAGAACAAAAGAAAAATAAAAAGAAGAAGGAACTTTTGCAGTGCCCCATTCACCAGTCATATGTACCACATAAGTTGTCAGAGATAGAGAGAGAATGTACAGTCCATATCCAAAGAGGAACAGATTTAACCCAAACAAACTGGGAAGAGGTCATCACTCATCACACATACACTGCATACACTTGTTATCTACTTATTATTGGGAAAGCAGAAAAGAGTTCCTGCTAAAAGAAACTGTATAAATCAATACTCATCGTCATATTCATGATCATCTGTATATATGTGGCGTTATACACAGTTAAAAGTACTCTCTCAGCTCCACACAATATTCCATCTTTTCGCTCTCTCTATTCAAGGTCTTTACAAAATCCCCCAAGCCTCCTCTCCTCCTATTAACCTCTTGTGCTACTAGTTTTAAACAATTTCGAGAAATGAAGAAAGGCTAGATAACTGGTCAAAAGGCTAATTTAACTTACCCATTATATTTCATGAAACCCTCTTATGTCCTAATCGAATTCATCAGTACCCAATGGGAAAAACTAAATGAGTAGTAACAAAAGTTTTCTTCTTTCTTCTTCATCATCTGGGTATGTGTGATCAAAGATCCAAATCAAAAGATGAAGTCTTTCCTCTCTTAGAAAACTCAGGTTGATTTGTTGCAGTTGAAGCACTGGCGGGTAACATTGACTGGAGACGCGGAATAGATGCGGAAGCCAAATGAGGAGAGAACGAAGCCACTGTCCCATGAGCAATGGTACCAGGACTTATGGAAGATGAAGATGAAGATGAATCATCTTGTATAGGGCACTCCATGTTTACACCAAACAACCTTAACCGTTTCCCCACAGTTTTGCCATGGACAATAGGCACTGATTCAATCACCATTGGCACCTGTTGGCGTGCTTGTTGGGGATGCATTGCCTCAATTTGGTGTGACACTGATGGCCTCAAGTAGTACGGTACTGCATTGGCATAACCAGTTGCGAAATGATGATGATTGTGATGATTATGGTAGTGGTAAGGTTGAGTAGTACTGAAGTTCAAATGTTGGAATTGAGGTTGTTGGTGGTATTCAAAGGGTCGTGGTTGGATCGACAAAGATTGAGGCATCGAGTAATGCCTACCCCACCTCATCGACTGTGGTAAGTGTAGCTGATTTTGGAGCTCTAAATGCGAGAACGACATAGGATCTGGTGCACTTGTTCTGCGCCTCCAGTCTATGTACAGACGGTGCCTGCCTGACTCACCAACACCTCGCTGAAACGACACTATATCGCCTGCGTCAAGTTTTTTCTCCTTCACAAAACGACTCCACCCTTTGGTCATCACATAACTCTGGCTACTATTCCAATAAGAGTACCGGAACCTCCACTGCTTGCTGCTCCGATCCTCGAAGTTCAAAATCAGACCTTTCTCGCTTGATGAAGAGTCTAAGGGGAAGTACTTTTCAGCGTGTTGTTTTGGTATCACAAGCCGGTTCAGTTTGCCTACATCGCTTGGAGTCACAACCTTGTCAAACATGTGTTCTTTCTCGGCAGATCCACTACTTGTACCAGCTGCTACACTGGTTTCAGATTCATCGCAATTGTTCCCTAGGGATAACTCCATGATCTCCATCTTCTTCTTGTCGAAATTGAGGTTTGGTTCTTGGTTATTGTAATCTTGTCGTGCTTCAGATGAGCCAAGCCACGGTTTTTGGTGCTGCGGCAGAAAAATCTTGTACTGGTTTGAAGAAGATGGAGAGTTTGGAGAAGGAAAAGAGAGCTTACTTGTCATCACTACTTCTTCTTCTTCCTCCTCTTCTTCTTCTCCCTGTAATTCGTTCTTATCATAATACCCTCTTTCTTCTTCAACCAAGTTCATCATTTCCCTCCCTCAATTTCGAACTTTCTCGCTACGCTAGATATTGGAAAACAAAATCCCATCAGAATAAAATGATGATATAGCAAAGAAAAAGAACAATTAGATGGTGATAAAGAACCAAACGGAACCATAGCAAGTAGTCCCAACCTGAAAAGATTTGTTTGGTTTTCAAAGCTTTTTCTTTTTCCCCTCAAGATCTGCAAAGCCACAAGATAAGAAGCAAAAGGAAGCTATCTTAGTACCACAAACCAAATGGTCTGTGCCTTCTTTTTTGACCAAGAAGATGGATGATATACTCCAAACCCTAAACAAAGAGGAGCCATGGGTAATTCAATAACATGAAGAGAGAAGTACCCTAGTTATGAGAGAGAGAGAGAGAAAGGGAGGAGAATATGTGGTATGTGAGAGAGGTTTTCTTCCTCCCACCAAGTTGCTTCTCTCGTCCTCGAAGCTTCTCTTCACAAGTGAAGCAGCGAAGTAGTATTAGTAGCAGTATTTTTTTGTTGGTACTTCGGTTCTTTAAGAATGATAATCCCATGAGATGGAGAAGTGATGAGACAGATGGAGAAGGGTTATACGTAGGGGCCCATGAATGATCTGGTTCGACTCATGTGAGCTTGTCCTTTTCATTATTTTTGGGTCACCTCTTCCCATATATATCCTCCGCACTATGAGCCAAGCAAGTGATGATGACTAGTTGGCCTATAGAGTAATCAACTTGTGATGAAATTTTCCTTCCAACACACATGCATATCATTTTGTTATTTTCAGGCATTTCTTATAGGCCACTTGCTTTTAGTCGGGATAGATACAAAAGGAGAGAGAGCATGTTCAGTTAGGTTTTGAGCTTTGACTTTGCTGCCATTGATTATTTGGTTGCTGGTCCTGAGTTGTGAGAGAAAAGTTAAGTAGCCCGACCTGGCCGCCGGATTCCTGTAAAATTATATATAGGGCTTGTTTGGTAACAGCTTATCATATGTTTTTTAGTTGATTTACATAAATTAGCTAGTTGACTATATTAAAAAACCATAGAAGTTGTTTGGTAATTTGGCTGATTAACGACCTGACTTAAAACAATAAGTTGAAAATACGTTTAAAAATGAAAATATAATGGTGCCTTTTAAATTTAATATATATATTTAAAATAACACAATATTTATTTATATATATAAAAATTAGGGGATAATAATATGAAATAAAGATAAGCTATCTACAATTTCGCTAAACGTTAATATTTTCATATTTAATCAATATGAGATACTCTAACATCAGAGCAGGTTTGGTCCGAATTATTAATTTCTTGATTGTCCATTTAGATGTTCAGTTGCAGCGGTCCGATCCGGTTATCACTGTGTATATTTCAAGTGACAAATAGATGTTCAGTCTCAATTGTACCGGAGGGGGAGTGTTAGAGTGTCTCATATTAACTAGACATGAAAATGTTAAAGTGTTTATAAATAGTTGTTTAGATACTAGATAGTTAACTCTTACCATTTATAAATTCTTTAACATTTTCATGTTTAGTCAATATGGAATACTCTAACATCCCTATCAGTTATGACGAAATAAGATATTTTTTAAATCATATCCTTATAAGTTATTTTACATATAAAGAATTAATATTAATCAACTAATTTTATCAAATATCTTTAATAAATAGCTGACGTTATGAAGTAATCAAAACCGGATGATATTATCACTTGCCAATTCCAATCATCATATTTATTTGCCAGTAAAGCATCAAACTTTGTCCCAAAAGATAGAATCAGCCACCTTAACTGTCCCCATACTCAGACCCGACCAGATTGTGTCAAACCTGAACCGCAATATTGATGTCTTAAACTATTGCTCGTCTTCAAATCACGCCTAAGAAATGATGTGTCAGGTTTGATTCCTCCCTTATTTGCATCTAAATGCTTGTTGGCTCTTTAAAGAATTCAGAAATATACGCGGTTCGTGGCTTATGTGTCCAATAGGCAATAGTATATGACACATGAGTCTGGGAAAGCAAGCAACAGGAGAAACAAGATTGACCAATTATCGTAAAAGGGTAATAGAAAACACCACTTAATTAGTTACTAATTGTCATCCATTTCAGCAAAGTGAGTGATTGGTTGTCTCTTCCTCGAGAGAAACAAAGTAATAGGCAAAGGCCAAAGACACGTGTATGTACCGAGGTTAGTTGCGGTAGACTAACTGATGGGGTCATTAGAGTAAAAGGCGTTTTTTTTGGAATGTTATTCATTTTTTAAAAATAAAAGTATTATTCTAAATAACCCCATATTATATTATAATCAATGTTTTAAAAGACATACCAGAAATTAAATCGATAAAACAAGAGATTTAAAATTTTAAAAGTTCAATTTGTATTAGTAAATAAAATTAAATAATTTGAAATATAATTAAAAGGTATAGTAGAAAATTTTAAAATTTAATTAAAAAAGAAAAAGTTAAATGAAAATAATTGAATTATTTTATAAATAATTTATTAATTAATAAAAATTGACCGATTAATTAATAAATTAATCAGTTTTTAAGAACAAGAGTTATTAAATTATATCGAACCGAAAAGTTAAAAACTGAACTAAAAAATTATACGATTAAATATTTTAATCATTGATTGTAATATTGGAATAGTTATACAATCTCAAATTAATCTCTTTTTAAAGTTTATAATGCAATATTCTTTAAAATAAATAAAATTATAGGAGTAGTTTGTCTCTTTTACTCATATATACCTTAAACTGTTTATTTGTATAATTTTTTTTCTTTAATAAATTTTTGGTGAATTATTTTAATAGATTCATTATTT
Source organism: Erythroxylum acuminatum (assembly GCA_026284645.1). Classification (NCBI taxonomy): domain Eukaryota; kingdom Viridiplantae; phylum Streptophyta; class Magnoliopsida; order Malpighiales; family Erythroxylaceae; genus Erythroxylum; species Erythroxylum acuminatum. Next base: position 4,329,362 of record JANKOD010000004.1, on the reverse strand, counting down.
AAATTAAGTTCAATTATTCATGTAGGCTCTGTCCTGAATGGAAAAGTAAAGAATATAATACTATAATTTAAATTTTCTATTAAAAAAATCAACTAATTTGTGGGGATTTGAAGAGAATCATAATATATGCAACAAAAAGCAACTTTACCGATTATTTCAAGACTAATTTTAAATTTAATATAATAAAAATATATTTAAAATTATGAAAGAATTTCATGTAATACGTAGTACAGATTTTATTACGTACTCAGAATCATACATGAAAGGATTAAAAATGAAAGTAATGCGAAATACTTGATTTCGGTTCCTTCTCTGATTCCAATACCGTTTTTGAGCTTCAAACGATTACAAATCTCCCATAATCTTTATGGAAAGTGTTTACCGACACGAGATTTAGGTCTTTTTACAGTTTTCTCAACACGTAAACTCTCTTAACGGGTCAGAGAAACGTATGTTTACAATTGATATGAGTAACTGCAGACTTAACATTTATATATAGCTTTTATATCGGATTTCTCCATTTTTTTAGGTCTGGTTTATATTAATTAGGATCTATTTTTTACCCGAATTTTAACTGATTGATTTAGATTATTTATTAAGTCACTTTATTATTTTTATATAGATTAAATTATGTAACTTAATTAATAATTTATTAAAAAACTAAAAAAATGTAACTAAAAATTGTCCAATTTTAAGAATGACATTTCCCTCATATATAATTATATACCCGAGGTTGTCCTATACTCTTATATTTTCTTTTAGATGGCCACCTGTTTTCCTACGGCCGCCGAAATTAAAAGAAAAAAAAGTACATCTAGATAAAGATCGAAACAGGGGGGGAAAAAAAAAAGGAAAAAGACAATTTCTTGGGTTTGGCAATTGAAGACCCTTGAAATGGACGGAACGTGTGGTTGATCAGTTAGTCATGATCCACTATTTCTTACATGTTTGAATCAATTCCAAGTTTCTAACTATGGAAACGTGCATCTTAACAATTTGCTTTATAAAAATAATCACATTTAATTCTATCCTCGTTCCACTTCAAATTAGCAAGTTGGCCGACAACCGAACAAGTATGAACGTAGTAACGACTAAAATTTTCACTTACGACATCGTATTAATTTATTTATAAGGCTGTTGCATCGTGGGTAACATTTTCTTTGTTGAAGTCTTTTTTTATAACCGAAAAGTATAAATTAAGGCGGGGACTCGTCCATCCTTAATCAAAAGTTAGGGGTTCGATCCTTGATTTTAGGTATGGAGCAGCTTTAAATTCTTGAGCCAACTATTTCATCCTGTGAGGTGCCTACAAACCAGCGAGAGAATTAGTCACTAAATCTGCCGGTGAATACTTTGGTATAAGACAAAAAAAAAAAATTAAGCCAACTCTAAGCTTTTTTTTTTTTATACGGAGAAAACAGTTAAGTCGTCGTCCTGAAACAATAAATGAAATCAAGTAATCAATCAACCACTAGCCTTATCTCCCCTAGTGAGTACTAAGAAACTGTACGAGTGGCATATGTTACGTAAGACGTATAGTAAATCCTTTTAATGTCTTCTTTTTTTTTTGGATCATTAATAAACAGAACTATAAGGATAAGACAAGAGGCATGAAATCTGTAAATTTACTCGAGAAGGTGGCGAAAATACAATAGCGAGCGATACCCTGGTAGGTGGAAATGCATATCGGTTTGATGGATGTGGTGGTCCTGTTTCATCTTCCACTTTATGAATTTTGACAGAACCTCCAGGCGCCATATTGTTTTCTTGTATTGGTGGATAATGACAAGGAGAAGGCTTGATAATAGAGTCATCTAGATAGGAGATTGTCATTGACAGGTTGCATTTTCAAGATTTTTCCTGATGAATAAGTGTAAATAGCTAGTACTCACTAAAGGCATTAACCTGCCTTACATGTTATGGATATACTCCCATCTGAAATTATTGTAAGGCAGGGAAGGAAAAGAGCTATTCACTTTTGAAGATTTCTAATCGTTTTCAAGCGTATTGGACCTTTGTTAGTGGGGTTAGTGCTACAAACTGAGACGCAACCAAATGAGAAATGTTCACGGTACCTGCTTTTCCAATTGCATGCTCAACGGGAAAAAAAAAAAGAGCATGGATCGGTGAATATCTAAGCTTAAGGAATAGTATATGGCTCTGTTTAGTTATTGGCTGATCAGCTATTTTTTAATTGATCGACCAAAATCAGCTGATTAACTTTATCAAGAAACTATTTAATTTGTTTAGTTGTTGGTTGGTTGGGATAGTTGATTCAACCCAACCAGCTAATTTGTGAAAAGAAATTGGAGTGGTGTTGCTGCTGCTAACTATCTTTGCAATCAGGATTGTAATTTTATGGGATGGTCTTGTTATTATTATTATTATTAGATTTTGTTGTTGTTGTTGTTGTTATTATTATTATTATTAGTTTTATGTTTTTTATTAGAGTTATAAACTTGATTTTTGTATAATTAAATATCTAAAATCTAAATTACTATAAGAATATTCAATGAAATATTAAGATATATAATATTTATACTCTTATAATTTTTTTAAAAGTCATGTCCTCATAAGTCATTTTACACATAAACAATTAATACTAAACAGATAATTTTACCAAACATCAAATAACAAATAATTAATGTAATCCGCTGACCAATTAATAGCTAATATAATTAGCTGATTACCAAATATGACCTATCTCGTGTAAGTTCATAATAGAATTTGATTGCCTGAGGTTTAAATGCTTGAAAGAGTTCGTCGTGTTAACTATATGATTGAAATTATATAAATACTGAAGTACATGATAATAAAAATATATATTCTGAATAATAATTGTATTCTAGATTAAAAATTAATAAATAATTTTTCTATAATCTTATAAAGATTTTTATAGATTTTCTCTTTTTAAGATTATGATACTAATTTCTATGTTAAATCTCACATATGAAACTTAAAACTTTTAGAACCTAGCGTGAAAGAAATAGATAGGTTTGATATTGAATTATTTCTGGGTGGGTACTATTAAATTAAAGAAAACCCATATGTAACATCTATAGTAAAGTAAGCTTACACCCTAACTTAAAAAAGTTATTCCTATTACAAAGCTTAATTGAAACAATTTATACTTCTAATATCTGATGATTAAAAAATTCAACTGGTTCGTTCCAATAAAAATTGAAACAAAAAGTTAAATGATTCACTGAATTGGCAAATGAAATCACCTGTTCCATAAATGCTGTGCCAATGCTGTTCTATTACATCTGGTCCATATATTTTTGTGGGTCTCATATAAATATATGGACCAGTTGCAATGAAACAGCACTGGCACAGCAATTATGGAATAGGTGATTTGTCCCGATGAATTGGGCCGAACCGATTTAAAAATTGATCACTTTATTAATTAATTGGTCAACTTTTGTTAATTAATATGTTCTTATAAACCAAAACAAATCAATTAATTTTTCTTTAATAAATTTTTTAAATTAAACTTTGAATACTTCGATAGGTAAGGATAATCTCATTTAATTATATTTATGTAACAACATTTACTTTAAAATTTACTTTTTATATTAGTAATAATTAAATTAAAGTTGTTTAATATTATATTTTTACTTTTTATATAATTAATATTCCTCCTCTTTATGTTACCCAAAGAAGAAGGAAAAAAAATAAGGAGGAGACATTCTTATTAGTGAAATTTCAAAATTCACTAGTCTTTCTTTTCTATCAAGGAAAAATATGCAGCCTTCTTGCTATTTTGGCTTGTATTTTACCAATAGGCTTCTGTTTTTCCCTATGACTTCAAAGGCTATTAAACGATTTGAACAGTAAAAACGTGCAAAGCCGCTTATGAAGGCTAGGAGAAAGTAGCACTTGGGGAATGGAAGGGATTATGATTTATGATGGTGACTGAACCCTGTATTACAGACTTACATCACTATATTTTTAGCTGAATTTAGACAGAAAATTGAGTCTCTGGAAAGCATACCATATTCGTATTGCATAGATTCCTAGTCCGCTTGCCACTGGCGTTCAGGAATTAAACCCATAGGCCCTACTTGCTTGAAGCATGTTCAGGAGTAGTAGGATCTGGGAAAACTATAATTGGTAGTTTAAAATAGACTCTTATTCGTATTGCACTAATTCTGGGGAACATGAAAAGAGAATTCAAGGTCAGCACTTGTTTACACAGTGTTCTGCATATCTGTTTCCTACTAACTAAGCTGTTACCTCCATGTTTGTCATTCCAAGTTAAGTAATCCAATGGAAAGTAAAAAAAATGCCTATTTAGTAATTTCTTTAATTTGTTCCTTAAGGCCGGCTTAAGTCTTGTTTAGCAACCAACGGATTGCATTAGCTGTTAGCTGATTCTATCAGCAGGTAGCTGATAGCTAATTCCATCAGCTGATTTGACCAGTAGATAATATCAGTTATTTATTAAAAATGTTTGGTAAAATTAACTATTTAGTATTAACTGTTGATGTGTAAAATAACTTACGAGGACATGATTTTAAAAAAAATTACAAGGGCATGAATATTATATTTCTTAGTATTTCATTGAATAATTTTATAAGAATTTAGATTTAGATATTTAATTTTACAAAAATTAAGTTTATAACTTTAATAAAAAACATAATAATAATAATCCAACGTTAAATTCCCTATTAATATGAATGATATAGTGAACTACATCATATTAGTATTTTTCATATAATATTTTTAAATTTATTATTTAATAAATTAAAAATATCTATAATTATAGTATGACACAAAGTAGTTATATACTAAAAATATTAATTTGATGTGACTCTTTATGTTTAAAAACTTAATATTATGATATTTTTAAATATAAACTAATATTATAAAATTAAATAAAGATTAAAAAGTTTAATTAACCCTTTTATTATATTCTTCCAAACTTTACAACATAATTGTACGATTTAAAAAACCAACTTTAAAAACACATGGAACAAAAGTAGAGAATAAAGTGAAGGGCAATACTGTCATTAGGCAAACAGCTAACTCCAAAAGTTCCTCTTATAGAGCTTTTAACAATTAACTTATTAGAGTTAAATAAGCCAACCAATAAATCATTCATTAAACATATCAGTAACTTTTTAAAGTAAACTAAAAAAATTAACTTTTAATTAATAAACTATAATAAATACTAGCTAATAAGCTTACAAATTTTGTTTTGTCAAAAGTAAATTATGCTGAAATCCTTAATATTATATTGAATGTGATTCATCGGGATGGGGACCGTATAATTAGAATAAATAATTAGGTAACGAACCCATCCTTGAGCCCAGCAAACCTATTCAATAATCGAAAATGACGGTCCAAGATGTGAACGTCGTTAGGATTCCAAAACCGGCCTTAAGTTCCGGAGATTTGAAATGCTTAGGCTTTGGCATACTAAAACAAATCGCATCCATTCATTTAATTCAACGTTTTGTATGATTAATGGCTAATTAATCAGTACTTAAGTAAATACTTTTTTTTTATTCGAGGAAACCCCGTAAGCAGACCAAGCGGGCACACCTCTTCGAGGGTTCAACTGGCGCACCACCCCACAGGTGGACCAATGGGGCGCACCTCATCATCAAAGGCTTAACTAGTTCTCCACCTACAGGTAAAACCCCGGCTGCAGTAACGAAGCTACTGCTAAGGATGCCCACCCTCAAATTTTTTTTTATTAAAGAAGATATATATGCATATAGAGATTGCCACTTAAAAGAATGTCGTTACCCATGGTGGATTGGATACATTGCCCCCCCTGAAATAAATTCCTGGTTTCGCCACTACCCGGCTGCCCCAGACTCTTATAAGAGGGGCTAACATTGAATCGAATCTGGAACCTAACCGCAGTCAAGCCCCGCTCTCAACCATCGAGCCACTTTTAATCACTTCAGAAAACGTAGATTAATCGAGG
>JANKOD010000004.1:4302006-4317100 GCA_026284645.1 Erythroxylum acuminatum | reverse complement strand
AACATAATTTTATTAATAAATATTATATAAGAGATTAAATAAATTTATTTAATTAAAAATAATTTATCTTTAAGTCTTATATAATATGTAATTATTATTAGTGATAAAATATAACTACATTAATATTAATAACCAAACAAAATTTTGTTTTTATTTGAAAAAATAAAAACTAAAAAATAAAAACTAAAAACGAAAACTGAAACTTACAACAGAAAAACAGAAGTAGAACCAAACGACCCCTTAACTTCTTATCTTTTATTTAATTTTAGTTGGTGTAAATTGCCAATCTAACAACAACATAGCCCCTAAAAATTTTGTTAAACGTGAGATTTGAAAAATTTTAATTTTAATTTAATATTTTATATAAGATTGATGATGAAGTTATGAATATTGTATTGAAATTCATACTAATTATTTACTAATATTTAATAAAATTTTAAATAATATTTTACGTAGCTAAAATTTCAAATTTTAATTTAATAGTTCAATTCCTATAATTAATATAAATATGTTCTATTTTAAATATAATAACTATTAATTATTTTTTTTATAAAATAAAGTTAGAAAAAAGTAATAGAAATGGGTGATCTTGTCACAGATATGTTGATACGGGACAATTGTGAGAATGACGGTGGGTCACACCAAAGGAGGGAGATTTGTATCTTATGGGATAAAAATCCATTCAGCCGGGCCTTTAGGAATTATTCGGAAATTCCCCCTTTTACCTTCGAACACATCGGACGGCCTCGGATGTCCCATCACGTTGACCTTTCCTTTTGACTTGCCCGTCTCGTCCTATTCGTGGATTATTCATACAGTAATATGCCGAAATTGAAATTCCAATGTGTGCGCATCCGTCCAGCCTGTTGCAACTTGGCACGTTTCCCCACCCTACTTTTTACCCTCAAAATATTCTCCTCCGTGGTCTCGCACGCAGTGACCACCACCGCACCATACGTCCACTTCCCGCATCCGATCTAAATCCGATTGGTTTATACCGCAGAATGATAGCAGGAATAAAAATAAAATAAATATAATTATGATAATTGGTTAAAAAAAGAATAATTAATATTATCATTTATTTATAGTAATTGTTTTGTTAAAAATATTAAAAATAAAAATTTATTATATTTTAATTAATAAATAAATTATATTTTAATTCATAATGATTAGTTTGTTAAAAATATAAAAAATAAAATTGTTATATTTTAATTAATAAATAAATTATATTTTTAATTAATTGTAATTTAATTAACTATATTTTAAATATTTACAATTTAATTAATTATATTATAATTAATTACGTTTGAATAAATTATATTTTAATTAATTATAATTAATAAAAAATATGCAAAAATCAAAGCTATTCCTTTCATACACGAGGTATGAACTATTTAATCAAATAATCAACTATTATCATTCATTCATTTCTTATTGATTTATTTCCGTGTCGCTCAACCGACCTAATTTATATTCAGATTTCAATTTTCGTAGATTTTTATTATTTATTGTATTAATAAATTTATATTTTAAATAAAAATACAAAATTAAATGTTTTAAAATATTTAACTAACTGATAGTTATGTAGATCTAACTGATGATTGAGACATCCTTTATTTTGTTTATTACCAAAGAAACTGATGAACGACGCAGAGGACAAGTCGAGCCCTATTCTCTGTGAGGGTACGGACTGCTGGATCATTTCTTACACGCCAAGTCGAGCTCATTCGAAATGACAACTAACATTTAATACATGCAAGTGTTGTGTCGTGTCGTACCCAAAAACAGAAAGTAAAATTATGATCTTAAAAATATAAAAAAATGGAATATATTAAATATGTCTTAATTTTGGTTTTTTGTATAATTTAATAATAACAGTAGTTTGTTTTTCCATTTGTTGTTTCCTTATAAAAGCGGTTCTTTCTCTTAGCATATTAAATGTCCAAGCCTGCGAGAGAGCATAACTGTGTAGGTAACAGTTGCAGCGGTTGGAGTGAGAAAAGGTTGAAACTTGAAACATAAAGAGGGATAGAGAGCCTTCAAGAGCAGAGAAGAGAAGAGCGCTCACTGACGCTTTTGGTAGAAGGAGAGAAGTTAAGAGAGAAAGCAGAGTAGGGGTTGATAGACCGTGGAATCTAAAAGAATCACACACTCAGTGTTTTGGGCTTTGGTGGGTTTGTTCACCTCTAAGCTTTACCCTGCCACCCTTAACTATTGCGTGCTTCGTACGGTCTATCTACCCTAATCTGCAGAACCTAATCAGCCCTTTTCACGACTCAAGTTCACACTATAACACGCCCCATCATCATCTCAATCCAGTTTTCGGTTTGTTTGTAACGCTTTTTCTAGTGTTCTCTATTGTCTTTTCCCTTTGCCGTTTTCCTTTCTGATTTAATTAACGCCAGTCTGGTAATTTTTCTGGGGTCAGCTTTTATGTGGTTTTGGATTGTTTAATTATACACAGTTGGTATCTTTATTCGAGTTCTGAGTGTTGTTTGGGTGTTTGTATTCAGTATAAGACATAATGGAGGGTGGGAATGGGGATTCTGGATCCTACTGGCTTGATGCTTGTGAGGACATTCCTTGTGACCTAATTGATGGTTTTGTGGACTTTGATACTCCAATAGTTAATGATTCAGTGGATAATAATGCTAATCAAGACAATCTCGTTCATGATTTCTTTGGAGGTATTGATCGCATACTTGATAGTATTAAGAATGGTAGTGGCCTGCCTCCATATGCTGACTGCACTAACCACAGTAACGGTGCTGCAACTATCTTGGGGAATGCAATTCAAGTTTGTGGTGTTGAGGAGGGTTCCTTTGACAATGGAGGGTCTGCAGATTGCAAAACTGAAGTTGAGGGCTTTGTCTTACAATTAAGCAGTGAGAAGGGCTTTTATGAAAGGCGAAGAAAGGTGGAGAATTGCAATAATGTGGTGAATGCTCTGGATGGAAAAGGGGAGGAAAGATTGTCTGATAACTCTGCCAAAGAGAATGGGAGCAAGTGCGAAACTGAGAGGTCAAGGGAAGGAGATTTTTCTAGTGAAGAAAGGTTCAGTAAAAGGGCCAGGCATAGCTGTCAGGGATACGAGAGACTGTATTCGTGTAGAGGGCACTATGATCCCAACGATAGGGAGAGAGGCTCTGGCAGGAAGAGGACTCGCGATTGGGATGAGATGGATAGGAGGGATAGGGATCATAGTCGGAGAAGAGATCGCTATGGTTGTGGTAAAAGGAGAGATGGTAGAGACAGGGACTGGAGAGATAAGGAACCCAGAGGTTACTGGGAGAGGGATCATTCAGGGTCGAATGGAATGGTTTTCCGCTTAGGAAGTTGGGAAGCGGAACATAAAAAAGAAGGAAAAGAAACAAATGATAAGAACCATGAGTACAATGGGAAGCCTGAGAATAAATCTGAGGAAGCTAAGGAAAAGGTTCCTGAGGAGCAAGCCCGTCAGTATCAATTGGATGTTCTTGAACAGGCGAAGAAAAAAAATACTATAGCTTTTCTTGAAACTGGAGCAGGGAAGACGCTCATTGCTGTACTTCTCATCAGAAGTGTTTGCAATGATTTACAAAAGCAGAACAAGAAAATGCTTGCTGTATTTTTGGTTCCTAAAGTTCCACTTGTTTATCAGGTACCTTGTTGTCTTCCAGTTTTCCTTTAGAGACAATTTTTAACAATGTCAATTAGTTTATTAATGAAAATTATGTGGGGATTGTTCTGCTTCTCTTGTCAAATGACAGCAAGCTGAAGTTATTCGTGACCGTACTGGTTATGAAGTGGGCCACTATTGTGGCGAAATGGGCCAAGATTTCTGGGATGTTCGAAAGTGGCAACGGGAGTTTGAAAGCAAACAGGTATATTTTAGGTGCTTCTCATTTTGTCATCATTCATATCTTTTCATTTATGTAGATGTTCAGTAGATATCATCAAACATATTGCAACAAGTTTTGGCAATTATTTTTTAATTACCAAATGATTGCTCAATTGATATAGTCTTATTTATCTTTGTTGGTAACATGATTTGTTCCTCTTCGGTACATGCATTGCAGGTGTTAGTGATGACAGCCCAAATTTTGTTGAACATTCTGAGGCACAGCATAATCAAAATGGAAACAATTAATCTCCTTATTTTGGATGAGTGTCATCATGCTGTGAAGAAGCATCCTTATTCTTTAGTGATGTCTGAGTTTTATCATACCACTCCAAAGGAGAAGAGGCCATCTGTATTTGGAATGACTGCTTCACCAGTTAACTTAAAGGGTATTAATTTGATAATGATTAATGATTTCTCTTCCAGATTTTATGTTTCTTTTTGGGCTACTTTTGCATATCATGAGCATCTCTTTGATCAGAAATTCAGTAGACTAGCAAGAATTTTGTCTTTGAATTGATGTTATGTTAAAGTACGATTCACTACTCATTTTTTGTACTCTTTAGGTGTTTCAAGTCAGGTTGATTGCGCAATAAAGATTCGTAATCTTGAAAGTAAATTAGATTCCATAGTTTGTACAATAAAAGATCGCAGAGAACTTGAAAAGCACGTGCCAATGCCCTCAGAAGTTGTAGTGGAATATGACAAAGCAGCTAGCTTATGGTCCCTTCATGAACAAATAAAGCAAATGGAAGTGGCTGTTGAAGAAGCTGCACAATCAAGCTCCAGAAGAAGCAAATGGCAATTTATGGGAGCTAGAGATGCTGGAGCCAAGGAAGAGCTGCGTCAAGTTTATGGTGTCTCTGAAAGAACAGAAAGTGATGGGGCCGTTAACTTGATTCAAAAGCTGAGAGCTATCAACTACGCACTTGGTGAACTGGGTCAGTGGTGTGCTTACAAGGTACCAGAATTACTAGATGCTCTTTTATTTTATTTGCTTGCAGTGGTAAGGTGAACATGACCTGTTCCTTTTTTAAGGTTGCCCAATCCTTTTTGACGGCTTTACAAAATGACGAGAGGGCAAATTATCAGCTTGATGTCAAGTTTCAAGAGTCCTACTTGGAAAAGGTTGTGTCATTGTTACAATGTCAACTGAACGAGGGTGCTGTTACAGATAAGGATACAAAAGTTCAAGAGAATGCGAATGTCATTGTTCAAAATGGCACTGATCCTGATGAGATTGAGGAGGGAGAGCTCCCTGATAGTCATGGTGGGTCTCGTCATTTGTCCTTGTTCACATAATATCTTGTCTATTTGATGAAAAAAAATGGTTTTGCTTTGTTTTTTTAAAGTCAAACTGTTTAAGCATTGTATTATCGACATGCAGCTATCTTTTGCTTAGTTTTATTTATCAGTCAATAAGCTTTTCTCCAATTAGGTTGCCTTGTATATTTTATACTCATGTTCTCTATGGTTTAGTTGTCTCGGGCGGAGAACATGTGGATGTGGTTATCGGAGCTGCTGTAGCTGATGGAAAAGTCACCCCAAAGGTGCAATCGTTAATTAAAGTACTTCTGAAGTATCAGCATACAGAGGATTTTCGTGCAATTATCTTTGTTGAGCGAGTGGTGGCTGCTTTGGTTCTTCCTAAGGTTATATGCTTGCACAGATATGATTTTTATTTGGCCTTTAAGACCTGATACCCTCTTTTTTTCTTATATTACCTTGTTACGTTTACTTTTTGCTGAACTTGCAGGTATTTTCAGAGCTTCCATCTCTGAGTTTCATCAGGTGTGCAAGTTTGATTGGGCACAACAATAGTCAGGAAATGCGGACATGTCAAATGCAAGATACAATTGCCAAATTTCGAGATGGTCGTGTATGTCCAAAAGCCAATGTGATGCATTTTTATTTTAAATATGATGCCTTTGGTAAGGGAGACGTAAATGTTTGTGCCGATTGTGCAGGTGACTTTGTTAGTTGCGACAAGTGTTGCTGAGGAAGGACTTGATATAAGGCAATGCAATGTTGTTATTCGCTTTGATCTTGCAAAAACTGTTCTTGCATACATTCAGTCCAGGGGTCGAGCAAGAAAGCCTGGTTCAGATTACATATTGATGGTTGAGAGGTAGTATTGTCGGGTCTGACTCAGTGTTAAAGCCATCTCATGACTAGTAACAGATGTGGGCAAACTAAAATTTTTTACATCTCAGGGGAAATTTGTCTCATGCCACATTCTTAAGGAATGCTAGGAATAGTGAGGAGACCTTGCGGAAAGAAGCAATTGAGAGAACTGACATTAGTCATCTGAAGGATGCTTCAAAATTGATTTCCATGGACATGATTCCAGGAACTGTGTACCAGGTGGAGTCTACTGGAGCTGTTGTGAGCTTAAACTCCGCTGTTGGACTTATCCATTTCTATTGTTCTCAGTTACCCAGTGACAGGTGTGCTTAGAGAAATGAAATTTAAGATGGATACTAAAGCTAGTATCATAATAGTTTTGACAATAATTAAATTATTGCTCAATTATCCATGTTATTTTAGGTATTCAATACTTCGTCCAGAATTCATTATGGAGAGGCATGAGAAGCCTGGAGGTCCCACTGAGTATTCGTGCAAGCTTCAACTTCCATGTAATGCACCGTTTGAGAAACTTGAGGGTCCAATATGTGGTTCAATGCGCCTTGCGCAGCAGGTACAGTATTTACTCAGTATAGTTCTTCTAACTTCAATTTTACTCAGTACAGTTCTTCTAACTTAAATTTTCCTTTTTCATACTCTTGACTATCTTCTGCTTGGTTTTCAGGCTGTTTGTCTGGCTGCTTGCAAGAAGCTACATGAGATGGGAGCATTTACTGACATGCTTTTGCCAGACAAGGGAAGTGGGGAAGAAAAAGAAAAAGTTGACCAGAATGATGAAGGTGAACCACTTCCGGGGACTGCTAGGCATAGAGAGTTCTATCCTGAAGGTGTAGCCGATGTACTTCAGGTTAGTTATTCCTGTATGTTGTATGGTTAATGATTGGTGATAAGACAGATTTCTGGATTGATTCTCTTCTTTGTCTAGCATGCACATTTTTAAATTTTCTTTGGCCCGCCTTTCAGGGAGAATGGATCTTATCTGGAAGAGATGATTACACTGCCAAAACATTTCATCTTTACATGTATGCTGTAAAATGTGTTGACACAGGCTCTTCAAAAGATCCATTTCTAACTCAAGTTTCAGAGTTTGCATTGCTTTTTGGCAATGAGCTGGATGCAGAGGTGTGCTAGCTATGCCCAATCCTCACATACTTGGGATATTTAAAGCACTAGTCTCTGACCCATTAATTCTTATAGGTCTTATCGATGTCGATGGATCTGTTTATCGCTCGAACCATGATAACTAAGGCATCCCTTGTCTTCAAGGGCCCAGTAGATATTACCGATAGTCAGGTTCGTTGTCAATTTAGCCTTTAGACTGCTGATTAAACTATGTAACTATTACTTTTTGACATTCTGGCATCTGATGAATTTAACTCTGGTTTTGTTCAGCTGGCATCCCTTAAAAGCTTTCATGTAAGATTGATGAGCATTGTACTGGATGTGGATGTTGAACCATCCACCACTCCATGGGATCCTGCAAAGGCATATTTGTTCGTACCTATGGTTGGCGATAAGTCTGTAGATCCTTTTAAAGAGATTGACTGGGATCTGGTTGGAAAAATTATTGGAACAGATGCATGGAACAATCCCCTCCAGAAAGCTCGACCAGATGTTTACCTTGGTACTAATGAAAGGACACTTGGTGGAGACAGAAGGGAGTATGGATTTGGGAAATTGCGTCATGGTATGGCTTTTGGACAGAAATCCCATCCAACCTATGGGATCAGAGGAGCTATAGCACAGTTTGATGTTGTGAGAGCTTCTGGGTTAGTTCCTAGTCGGAATGTATCTAAAACACAGAATATGGAGTTGACAAAAGGAAAACTAGTAATGGCTGATAGTTATGTTGATGCTAAAGATTTGGTAGGGAGAATAGTGACAGCTGCTCACTCCGGGAAAAGGTTTTACGTGGACTCTATACGCTATGATATGACTTCAGAGAACTCATTCCCAAGGAAAGAGGGTTATCTTGGCCCTCTGGAGTACAGCTCGTATGCTGATTACTACAAACAAAAGTATGATCTACATTGATTTCTTCAGTCTTCATTTCTTGTCCCATTTTTCCCCTCACCTTAAGGTGTGGATTCAATTCTCGAATTCCTGATTGATTTTTATGGTGTGATACGAGGCTTGGATGGCCTGAATGTACCTTTGTTGTGCTTGAAGAGAGAAAAGCTTATCTTAGTCTATGATGGGAAGTAATGTGGTTATACAATATCAATACTTAGTCCCAAGTTCCTCATAGATTGGAGAAGCTTTTGTTTCTTCTTGCATAACAAGCGTACATTTGGCTATCAAGTCTTCTATCTTTCATAGGTATGGAGTTGAGTTGATATTTAAGCAACAACCTTTAATAAGAGGACGTGGTGTTTCATACTGCAAGAATCTCCTATCCCCTCGGTTTGAGCACTCGGAAGGTATTAATTTCTTTCATCAGGAGCATAACATTTTATGTTTATTGAGGTCTTCACAATCTTTTATAATTTGCTAGAGCTAAGTGGACAAACTTTTTGTACTTTTAGCAAATGAAACAGAATCTGAGGAGATTCTCGACAAGACATATTATGTTTTCCTTCCTCCTGAGCTTTGTTTAGTGCACCCACTCCCTGGATCACTTGTTCGAGGTGCTCAGAGATTACCCTCAATAATGAGGAGGGCTGAAAGCATGCTGCTTGCGGTTCAACTTAAGCATATAATAAACTACCCCGTCCCTGCTTCAAAGGTATCATGTTTATTTGATTGGGACAGATGAAAGAGAAAAAAAAGGCAGAATTGGGTTGTTTGGATAGAGATAGGTCATGAACAAAAACTAGTTGATGAATCTGTCAATTTTCTGCAGATCTTGGAAGCATTAACAGCTGCATCATGCCAGGAAACATTTTGCTATGAAAGAGCAGAGCTTCTGGGGGATGCTTACTTGAAATGGGTTGTTAGTCGGTTTCTGTTTCTTAAACATCCACAGAAACATGAGGGTCAACTAACTAGGATGAGACAGCAAATGGTGAGTAACATGGTTCTATACCAATATGCGCTTGATAAAGGACTTCAATCATATATCCAAGCAGATCGCTTTGCTCCGTCTAGATGGGCTGCTCCTGGTGTTTTACCTGTCTTTGATGAAGATACAAAGGATGGAGATTCATCCTTATTTGACCAGGAGAAATCACTTTCTGATCATAAAGCAAGAACAGATCATCCTGGGAATGTATATGAAGATGATGAAATAGAAGATGGTGAGCTTGAGAGCGACTCTAGTTCTTACAGGGTCCTCTCTAGCAAGACACTAGCAGATGTTGTTGAAGCATTGATTGGTGTTTATTACGTTGAAGGTGGGAAAAATGCTGCAAACCACCTCATGAAGTGGATAGGAATTCAGGTGGATTTTGATGATATTGGGCTTGAGGATACAATAACACCGACTAATGTTTCAGAAGGTGTTCTTAGGAGTGTGGAATTTGACGCGCTAGAAGGTGCCTTGAATATTAATTTCAAAGACCGTGGCTTATTAGTAGAAGCCATTACTCATGCGTCACGACCTTCTTCTGGAGTGTCTTGCTATCAGCGGTTAGAGTTTGTTGGTGATGCAGTCCTAGATCATCTCATCACCAGGCACTTGTTTTTCACATACACAAATCTGCCACCTGGACGACTGACAGACATGCGAGCTGCTGCTGTAAACAATGAAAATTTTGCCCGTGTTGCAGTTAGACATAAGCTCCACATACACCTTCGACATGGCTCCACTGCCCTTGAAAAGCAGGTTTGACTTTCTTCCCTCAGGGAAGTTCCCTGTTAGTGCAATGAGCTGACTGGTGTTTAGTGTTAATTTTGACATTGTTTAATATTAATATTTCAGATTCGGGACTTTGTAAAGGAAGTTCAGGAGGAATTTTTAAAGCCAGGATTCAACTCTTTTGGTCTTGGAGATTGCAAAGCTCCAAAGGTTCTCGGTGACATTGTTGAATCGATTGCAGGTGCTATTTTTCTCGACAGTGGAAAAGACACGGCAGTTGTGTGGGAGGTTGGTTTCATCTATTGACCCTGATTCAGTGCAACCCTTCTCATCTTTCTTCTGTCTTGCTGTTTACTGTGAGGATATTTCATATCAACGTATGTTCTCACAACCTTTTTGTCCAGGTTTTTCAACCTCTTTTGCATCCAATGGTTACTCCGGAAACACTGCCGATGCATCCTGTAAGGGAGCTGCAGGAACGTTGCCAGCAACAGGCTGAAGGCTTGGAATACAAAGCCAGTCGAGCAGGCAATCTGGCTACTGTTGAAGTTTTCATCGATGGTGTTCAGATAGGAATTGCTCAGAATCCACAGAAGAAGATGGCACAGAAACTTGCTGCAAGGAATGCTCTGGCCGTTTTGAAAGAGAAGGAAGCAGCTGAAGCTAAGGAGAAGAATGATGAGAATGGCAAGAAGAAGAAAAATGGTAACCAAACGTTTACTAGACAAACCTTAAATGATATCTGCTTGCGTAGGAACTGGCCAATGCCTTCTTATAGGTGAGAAATTTCATTCAAGTTTTTCTTTTCCCCAGCAAAGTAATGATAAACAGTTTACTAATCGATACTCCTGCGGCCTTCAGGTGTGTGAATGAGGGTGGCCCTGCACATGCCAAAAGGTTTACATATGCAGTTCGTGTGAATACAACTGACAAGGGATGGACTGATGAATGTGTTGGAGAGCCAATGCCAAGTGTTAAGAAGGCCAAGGACTCTGCTGCAGTTTTACTTTTGGAACTTTTGAACAAACTATACTCGTGACATTCAATAACACTTCAGTGCTTTATATTATTTGGGAAATCATTTGCTTTCTCTTGAAAGAGTTTAGCTACGTGAACATTGTAGTATAGAAACAAAACAGAAAATCCATTGGTTTTTCTTGGTCGTGACCAAGCTGTCTTGTAAAGGTATTATCTTTCTTCAACATCAAGAAAACCAACAGCACTTTGGTACAACACTTCTACTGTCACTCGGAGGTAAAAATTCAGAAGAATTTAAAGCATTCTTACTAATCGTTCTGATGGTAATGTTTCAAACAAGCAATGATACAAACTAAAAAGTGAAATGTCAATAAAAACCACTTATTCAAGTCCCCTCGGAAGAAAAGTTGTGGAGGGGCAAACTTTCTTTACCGCCTCAGTGTGTGGAGAATGTACTCAGCATATAAGTCCCTGCAGTGCAATAATACGCAGTTCAGAACGACTAACTAGTACTTGATTAGCTAAGTAGCTTTCACCGGAGTATGCAAGCAAAAAAGGAAGCAAAACTCACATTGAGTACTGAATGGCTTCAACAGCAGTGGCTGAAGGCAAAAATTCATCAACTGCAACTTCCTTGTTTTCGTTTTTCTTGTCTATTCAGAAATGTTAAAGAAACCAGCGTTTAAGCAAAGTTGGAAAACATTAAGTTGGAAGGAAAAGGAAATGTAAAAAGTTGATCACGAAATAGAGAAAGGGATACAGTCTTCAAAGAACTGGCGGATCTCAGAAAGGCGATGAGGGGCCAGTTGGTTGATATCAGTGTAGTGCTTATATTCTGGATCATCAGCACATACTGCAATGATTTTGTCATCTTTCTCACCCTGAAACGGAATTTGACAAAGAGTAAATTCAGAGTTCAACAAGAAATCTATTTTTCAAATCAAGGGTTTAGTACTTTGGAACCCAATGAAGAACTAGATGATATTACCTGATCAATCATGGGCATGAGTCCAATGGCCCTGGCTCGCAGGAAACAACCAGGAAGGACAGGCTCCTGTCAAATTACCAATTAAGTGAGCAAATTGTCCAATTGAAGCTTAAACATTCTGCCGCTGGATTATCGGACCAAAATGCCAGAGTACAAATTGCATTATCTTGAACTGGGATACTTGCCTGCATGAGCACTAAAACGTCCAAAGGATCATTGTCTTCACATAATGTGCGAGGGATAAAACCATAGTTATGAGGATATACCACAGATGAGTATAAAATACGATCGACCTATGAAAAGAAATAGGAGGAGAGAAATGGTGTAAAGCGTAAGAAAAATAAATATCAAATTAGAATGTTGAAGACAAATAATTAGTTTATACCTTAATCAATCCTGTCTTCTTGTCAAGTTCATATTTAACCTTGCTCCCTTTGGTGATCTCAACCACCTATGCGTAATTTGATGGCAAGAAAATCATTCATTAGTATAGCCAAGCGCTTGGACATAAGTATATCAAAACAGATATGCATTCGAGTTAGATACTAATAAATTGTTGCTTGGCGATAATGGTAAAGAAAAGAAGAAAATGGAGATTTCGGTAAGTCAACTCCTCCAAACTTCTACTTGATTTAGCAATTTCAGTTCCATTCCCAATGCCAACGATCCATTTCGTTTTAACCAGTTCCTACATTCATTTTGTTTTAAGTTCTACTATACGAAGTTGGAACCAGGACGTACAACGTTGAAAACGTTAGGGGCTCCAGGTCCTGCAAAACAACAATTTCACGTCATTTGAGCCAAGAATAACTTGGTCATTTGAGCCAAGAAGGTACCAATCTCAAGATCATGCCAAGGATGTGCAGCAACAGTCCTTCTTGACAAAGTTGAGAGGATCCTCTCATTCAAACGAGGAGTTGGACGCTTTTCTTCAACTTCCTTTCTGTCAGTTTCTTTGCTCATCTTCAACCAGACTATTAAAAAGGAATTTCAATGCTTGTCAGTTGATGATGGATTGCTCAGCTCACAATAACCAGTTTAGCAAGGATCAAGTCAAGCGAGTCATAATAGGTAATTCTACGATGATTTCCCGTAAATTCAAAGAAAATCTGCCCAATGAAATGTTGATCCATACCATGTTAACGTGTTAAAGATAGACTTTTTTTTGCTTGACTAATGGACTGTCACATGCATTTCAACGAACTGAACTGTGAAAGGCCAGCAGGACATTAAGTTCAAAGATCGAGTAAACACAATACATTGCTCGCAGATCAAGTCTATAATCATGTGATGACGATAGATCAGGTATCTTAGTGAATTTTCCAGCAGTTGTCATCGAAGGCTCAGTTTCATAGCATATAGTTATTATATACAGAGCTAAAGCATGGCACATTTCTTAGGAATGACAAGCTACCAATTAATGCTGTCCATAGAATCCATATAAAAAGATGGTCGTACAGCAAAAGACTGGGACTGCAAGATGCGTCTTTGAATGGAAACAGGCACATCCCATTCCCAATTCCAGGTTCTGTACTTTCACATGTTTAAACGAAGGAAGAGCCTTTAGCCGAACGAAATCGGACCAAAGTTCCAAACTTTATCAAAGACTACTAAAACATGTAAAATCCGATGGTTGATGTGCCATGCACGAAAGCCCAGAAACGCATATGCGCTAAATCACAAGATTAAATGCGTCCTTTCCAACCCAAAAGGCATAACAAAAAGGAACTTCCATTGGAAACAGAGAAAAATGAACATACCTTGATCAGTTAAGAAGTAACAGAGGTGTTGACCAGCGAGCTGAAAGTTGGGTAAAACGGAAAGACTTAGGGGCGGTGATCCTAACCCAGCGCACAAGTGTCTTTATATACGTGTGGGAAGTGAGATACGTGCCAGTTGCCACTTTTGTTTAAAGCATAGATACAGTGATACAGAAGGTGTGGTCAAATGGTGGAGATCCTGCCTTGTGTTTGCAGTCAAGAAAAGTTAGTTGGATCCATCCAACATTCAGACTTAAATACTCAATAGGCCTTCTCTTCTTCCTTGCAAATAATAAATAAATTACCAACTTCTGACCTTCTTCACATGGTATATGCAATCTCACAAGTCGTGGGATGCTATTGGACAGAAATTATTAACTAGTACATTGGATGGCAGGATTGATTGTTTATTATAGTATAAATAAGAACACGAACAACGAAGGACTCTCAGAGTTTGTGTCTGGGAAAACTACTAGGCTCCAAGTTATCAAACAAAAAAGGAATCTTTAGCATTTGTGATGCTCTTACAGCTTTGTTACTTGGTGAACACCTAAACGAGAAACACTTTTGATTACAATCTCCTCAAGTAAACAGGGAACGATTAGCCCTTTTTGTAGTTTTTTGATTAAGTTAAACCACGACAGGATTTGATATTCCCAAGGTTGGAAACTTCGTCCTTTTTACACTATGTACACGTACGAAGACAATAATTCATTATCTTTTCATTAACAATTCAAAAGACAACGTGGTTCATTTCATCTTACCTTCTGATGAATAGCCTTCAAAGATCGAGTGCGTTGGTACGAGTAGGCATTGTTGATAAGAATGACTTTACTGTGACAGCTCAGCCGTTGAAGGTAAGGCTGTTGCCATTTTACGCTTAAAGTGTGAAAGGAGTCATTTTGGATTAGTTCCAGATGTGGAGGTGACATGTAAAGTGGTGGTCCAATTGTCACAACTCACAAAGTCTCCCCTCTCTCCAAGATCAAACCGAGGAATCCTAAGAAAAAAATTGCACCAGTACTGAGTTCACCTCGGGAGCATATGAGTTTTGTCCGCCATTGAGGACCTTTTCTCTGTGTGCTACAAATGGGACCTTTCAAGGCACTAGATCAGCTGTTCCACGAATCGCTGTTCCTACACTGTTTTGCTGCTAAAATGTCGACGGTTTAATAAAATTCGTTGGATCTGGCTTTGCTCTCGCCTAAGCCAATGCCTCCTCTTCCTTTTGATTTTGCTTCCCGCCTTAACTCTTTCCTTTTCCTTTTGGGTTAATTCATGGAATATCTTCGTTCGTCCTAGATCGAGTTTCGGGACAAAGTTTCGTAATTAAAGTATGAGGTATGCTCTTTTTGGATAAAGTTTCGTAATTTTGTTCTTTATCAACAATTAATTGATACAGTAGATATGTCCCCCTTTTTTTATTATTATTTTGCTTTCCGCCTTTACCGATGATGCTTGATTGATACTAATTCTTTTCTCTTTTGCTTACGTTATTGTAATTTTTCTTCTCACTAGGCTAGAGCTCAAGAGCATATGTAGTTGTTCTGAAGGTTTGGACTTTCTGTGGCATATCAATAACATGGAGACATGGGTTAGTGTCAATG
>JANKOD010000004.1:4188179-4211747 GCA_026284645.1 Erythroxylum acuminatum | reverse complement strand
ATTTAATACTAACAATAATCATGCTTAATTAGGCTAATCGTGCTTTAATTAACATAAAAGAAATTCGGGGCTAACATATATGAATCATGCATCATGTTGGACCCCATTTTCGGAGCACAACTATCCTGAACCATATAATGTGAGCGGGTTTCCTTGTAGAGTTATGACAATGTACCTTAAATAGCCCTCATCGGTTCCTCAACATTCTCATAACACCTCAAGCCACAAAGGCGAGCCCATACAATGAAATCATAAAAATCACAATTGATTTCTTCAAAATTGTAGCTCTTAGTCTTTAACTTATTTTTGGAGTAAGAACCACCTCAATCGGAGCTCTATAGCTCAAGATATCAATAAACATTCAAATTGACAAACCTAAAGAACCAAATGCATGAAATTGATCCTAGAATACTCATACCCATGCATTTCCTAAGGTCTTTAAACCAAAACTCCTTCTAAAATCCAAAAGATTAAACACAAACTTACCTTAAATCTTCACCAATCAATTTGTTTCTTGATTCTAATGGAAGCTCTAATCCCCCCTTCCTCTTTCCTTCTTGAACAAACTTCAAAATCACTCCTTAAGACCATGAAAATTAAAGACTTAGCTTAGTCATCTTTCTCTCCTCTCTTTCCCTCCAACAACACTCTCTCTCTCTTCACTCTCTAATTTTCGTTTCTTCTTCTTCTAACCCAAGACAAGTCTTCTTTCTTTCCTTTAATGAAGCTAAAATGACCCAATTGCCCTTCCTTCAATGCCTTAAGTCTTTCCAAATTAAGTGATCTTCCAACAATGCCCCTTATACATACTTTACCAACCCTAACACTTAATTCAATTTACCTACATCATATCATCTTACTCACATTAGTATGCTAATTAATTCTAACATAAATTTATCTAGCAATACCTCACAATTACCTTAAATCATGCTTAATAAAAAAAAATTCTGGGGCTAACACATCATGATATTTGCAGTCATATCTTGTTAATATTGACATATATATGTTGATGTATATATGTAGTTTGACGAAATGACAGGTACAAAAGGAGACAAATGCATAGTCTCAGTTGTTATACTGCATGCATGTTGTTTTAATGGTTATTGTTGTATTTGAACATCTCCAGGGCCTAATCATATATAGTAAATATATCCTTTCGATATGATATTACATATGAATTATTTGACTGCCTTTTGATGATGGAGATTGGTATGGTGTTTTGATTATATTGTCCAAGTGGGAGAATGTTAAAAATATATGGACTAATATAATTACAACATTAATTTCATATTCACAACCATTAATCGAATTGCCTAATGTATGTTTAATAACCATAATAGGATAATTAATAATTTACTAATTACATTTGAGGCACATGGTAGTATCCTAATAACTATATGTTGGCCCATTAAACTATAGTTCATCACATCCTTTAAATGACACAATTATCCTTTTTCTACCCCTTAGGGTAGAACATGTTATGAAACATAACATATGGCGAGATTGGAGGTATGTTTATTTATTGTGTAGTTAGTGCTCTAAATAAAATGTGGATCTCGGCATTGCGGTTATTGATGATTGCATTTATGTATAACAGCAAGGGCATAAACTAACACAAAATCCATTAGCATATGTTGTTTATTAAGGCTATTCAACCATCTTGTATTCTAGGCTAAAAAGTTTATTTTACTTTGAAATTGGGTGATTTTTTTTCTCCTTCTTTGCAACATCATGTTTGGTGCCTAAAGGAGGGAACATATTTGGCTAAAAAATAGTAGTGTCAAACATGGACATAATAGAAAAAGAAAAGGTTGATTGAGGGGTAATGAACAAAAGTGGTTTTAAAAGCCAGGAGGAAAGGATGAGGCACAAAACTCAGTACACTGATTTAAGAGAAAATGGGGGACTTATCAAGTGGAGATTAAGACAACCAATCTTCAAAAAGAATTGTTTTTTGTGTTGTAAATAGAGAACAGAGGATCTTGATAAAAAGAAATGAAGTGATGAAGCTTGGTGACATACACAAGAGACAAATAATGACGAATTAAAAAGACATTAAGACAAGATGAGCACGAAAAACATTAGGTTGAGAGGTTTGCAATCGGTAAATCAGAGCCCCTGGTTGAAGATAATTAGCACACCACCATACATGAGTGAAGTTAAGAGAAGTGGGAGCTTTCCTCACTAGTCACTACCTGCAACTTATTATTCTAAGTAGTGTGTTAATTTTATAAATTATATAATCTAGACAAATTATTTAAAATAAAAACAAAAATTCTTCAATTTAATATTTAGTTAACATATCTAACTTAATAAACTCTAATAGTGAAAAATATAAAGGAGCTCTACAAGTCTTAAAACTAAAATCAGTCCAACCAAAATTATTTTAATTAAAATAATATTATTTTATTTAATAATTAAAAAACTAAGTAATTAAATGATGTTTTATTAATCTTAATGTCTAATTTAGACTTTAGATTAAAAGATTGACTTAGCCCAGCTTGCCAACTGTCATCTTCATATTTTATCCCAAAAATTATGTATTATTTAAATAAATACTTGACCATAATTTACAAATTATTATAATTATTTAAAACTTAAATTATAATGTATTTGTAAAATAGGATTTTGAGTTATTATTATTAAATAATAATAAAACACAAATTACATATTAAAATAAATTATCAAACAAGCCAAAAAAACAATTTAACGAAATGATTACAAATTGCTTATTTATAGAATTTCAATGACTATTCAAAGTGGTGTATTATTTTTATAAATTATATGTTCTAAATAAATTATTTAGATTTAAAACAAAGAGTCTTCAATTAAATGTTTGGTTAATAAAAAACTAAAGACTAGCGAATTAGGGATCATATCATCTACTTTACTTTTGTTATTCGTAGACTGTTCCAACTCATCTCATCCATACATTTACGTAGAACATCACGCCTAAAGTGTAACTTGATTTTTAATATATTGGAAAAAACACTTAAAGAGTCCTATGTACAAACTAATTTAAATTTTCAAATTATAATGTATTCATAAAATATGATTTATTTTAATGTTCAATTAACAAATTAAACTTAATAAACTCTGATAATGAAGAATGTAATTAAAACTAATATCGAATTCAGAAATATCAATTGTAAAATAGTTAAAGAGTAGTGTGTACCTAAGAAGTCTACTCTCTGTACACTTGTATGCATCCTCTCCCACAACGTAACAGCCCAAGGTTGCTGCTGCTTGCAGTATAGAAGAGCACATTACTCACTTTTTCATATCTTTTTCTTCTTCTACTGCTGTGTTATTACTCCACTCGCACGCTTCTTCTCTTTATCCTTAGTCGCACAAGAAACCAGCAGGGTCACTCACAATTCAATCCATTGTTATATCCTTCTCTCATTCAAAAAAAAACAAAAAGAAAAGAAAAGAAAGCAATTTGAATGCACACATGCTTTGGTTATTCATATAACTAGAAAGACTCTGTCCAATTCTGGTATACTCTAGTCTGGTTTCGTCTGTTTTTTTATTTTTCCGGGAAGATGGATTCTGATCAGACACGGTTGGTGGGTGACTACGTTCTGGGTCCGAGAATCGGGTCGGGCTCGTATGCCGTCGTCTGGCGAGCAAAGCATAGGAAAACGGGTATGGTAGTTGCGGTGAAAGAGATTGAAAAAAGCCGACTTCCTCCGAAAGTCTGCGAGAATTTGCACAAGGAGGTTTGTATTCTCAGCACTGTGAATCACCCCAATATTATCCGTCTTTTCGAGGCCATTGAGGTACACATCACATCTCGCGTAGCGTAGAGACTTTTTCGTTCCATGTTGTAATAATTGTTCTTCGGCTTTCGTGGGTTTCAAGTTTTCTTCTTTTGTGCTTTGGCTTTTGATGGGTAGTCTAAGAAGAAGATATATCTTGTATTGGAGTACTGTGATGGAGGTGATCTCGCGGGGTATCTTCATCGACGCGGGAAAGTATCTGAGGCTCTTGCAAGGCACTTTATGAGGCAGTTGGGTATGTTATATATGGTTTTAAAAATACAAGCTTTATGCAATTGGTTTCCTATTCGTCCTTTTTAGGTGATTGAGTGATTGGGTATCTGCTACTTGATCCTAGGAATATTTATTCATTTAATTGTAATATGATAATGGAATTGGCCGGTTGTTTTCTTATATCTAAATTTCGAAGCATTATTAGTGTAGGCTTGATTAGAAGGGAAAGAAAGGCTTTAGTGTACCAGTGAAATAGAAAGAAACACCCCCTATGTTCTTAATTTTGTTTAAGTGCCCTGTGCAGCTGCAGGGCTGCAAGTACTTCAAGAAAAACATTTTGTACATCGGGACTTAAAACCGCAGGTGCTTGTTTTCATCCTATATATATATATATATCATTTCTGAGTTCTTATTTTGGTAGATGCTTAGCTTTAAGTAAATGCAATCGTGTTATCTAAAAGGGAGAGTTGATATTAATGCAGAACCTACTACTTTCTTCAAACGAAACAACTCCACAGATGAAGATAGGAGATTTTGGTTTTGCAAGGTAAGATGACAGAGTGCTTCAAATCATAAATTAATATTATGAGATGGAAAGTTCACTGTTGGTTATTGGCCTTGGGAGTAATGAACTAACTATTCTATGTTATTATTCTGAACTATCTTTTTGTCATTTAATGCAAGTGAGTTTATTATTTTTGTCAGTTGGTGGACTTGTTAGGTTTTCCAGGATTATTTTTCCATTCACGTCATTGAGTTGGTACCTTTTAAAACATTTTCTCACTTCTATGCACCGGAGTAAAAAATCACTATACCAGTTATTGTGGTAAAGCTCGTTTAAACTTGGCCAGTTGCTTGGTTTGCTTATATGTCAGGTCCTTGACACCCTGGAGTTTGGCTGATACGTTTTGTGGTTCACCCTTGTACATGGCTCCGGAGATTATTCAACATCGAAAGTATAATGCAAAGGTGATGTACCTTCAGATCGATGCATGTGAAGTGGATACTACCATTGCTTTGTGGAGAGCAACCTATGTGACATCAAAAGCTTTATGTTTTCTTTTGTCATCGTTGAATGGCATATGCAGGCTGATTTATGGAGTGTAGGTGCCATTTTGTTTCAAATGGTGACTGGGAAGCCACCGTTTGGAGGCAATAGTGAAAATCAGGTTTGTGGAGGATCTTAGAAATTGACTTTTAAGATTTTTCTTGCATTGTGAAGCTCAAGGTTGAAAAAAGAGTGTTGGGAAGTTAATAACTTCAATGCTAAGTTGCCCCTTCACTGTATACAGCTTTTCCTTAATATCTTGACATCCACTGAGCTGAAATTTCCAAAAGGTGCTTTAAAGGAGCTGCATCCAGATTGTGTTGATTTATGTAGACGACTTTTATGTCAAAACCCAGGTACTTGATTACTATTATGAAAGTTGTTATACATGCTTACGAGTGGATGAGGTGAGTGGTAATTATTTAAATGCCAAAATACTAGGATTTTTGTTCTCACAACCATTCATTGAGAGTTTGCTGTCATTTTTTATCCAGTAAACTTCAAATCAATAAATTGTTTATCTGCAGTTGAGCGGCTAACATTCCTGGATTTCTTCAATCACAAGTTCCTTAGAGAGCCTAGGTAGCTTCTGACATTGAAATTCTTAATTGCTAATGGTAGATGCATTTTATGATAGCTGATTTTCTATCTTGGTCAATGCAACTTTTGATGTTTTACTTGTTCCCAATAATGCAGGCTAATGGTGGATGCTGAGCAATCTTCTCTAGTTCTGCCAGGTAAAGCAGTTACGGAGAGATTTGATTTTTCTGCTTCTACTGAGAGTCCCAAGTTTCTTCCAGAGCATCCCATCTACTCTTCTGAGGGCAGTCCACAATCAATCTGTTCATCTGTGCATGATGAGTCAGTAGTGCTAGGAAAAGATCATGCTTCTGTATCAGGTAACAAAAGTACTCATGTGTCTATGGAGAATACTATAAGTGATGGAGTGCAGAAGTCTCCTGAATGGACTCAATGTTTGTCAAACCAATTTGGAGGTCTGTCTTCACTTCTTTCTTTCTATCATTTTCCAAAAGACATTAAGTATTTGTGCTCTTTGCGAGTACTAATCTGTTCTCATCTGTTCAGTTGCTGATTCGATGGAGTCCATTGAAAAAGATTATGTTTTTGTTAGTCGGCATTGTGCTTCACTGGATAATTTCTCTTATTATGTTGGCACATCCATTCAAGATAACTCCACTACCACGTTTTCTGTATGCCCATCAAATAGGAATGACCAGGACATGACAGTTATAGTTGAAACAGCTAAGCTGGCTGTTGGTCTCACTTGTAGTCCAGAAAATCTTCAAGTCAATGCTTCAGATCCAACTAGGTCATGCATATCACTGGATCCCTCAACCAGGCTCCAATTGTTGCATCAATATCTGCAGGTGGTTACAGAGTTGGCCCAAGAAAAGGTGAAAAATGTGCTTTTTTGTTTCTTTTACCATTGATATTGCACAAGACAATATTTATAAAGGGTACGTTTCAGGACTCTAACCGGGAATTGCATGTACGTCAGTGTATTTTCATTTTCACAAGTATACTGTGGGTTTTGTTAAGATCTCAATACAATCATGCTTTTGAAAGACAAGAAGCTTGTAGATTGAATATTTTATACCTCTTCAGTCTAGCATTTGTTGCCACTAGTTATCCAGCGTTCATATCCTCTTATGATCTTATCCTTCCTGGAGTCCGCAGCAAATGGAAAAAGAACATGTATGCTAGATGTTAACATGTTTGTAATTAGTAGATGTTAAGGTGTGCCTAATTAATTTGAAACTAGGCCATGTCTTAGGTCCCTGAATGACATTTCTATACCTTTCATACACAATACACAACTATATTTCTATTGAGTTCTTTTGTTCAATCTTTAGATTGCTACTACTGTCGAGATACCTTGTAATACCCAAGCTTAAACTGGCCTAACAGTAACTTTAGTTCATGAGATAACTAGTTAGGAGATGGTTAGTAGTCTTTTCATAGACTTATAAAGACTTCATCTCTCAGCTCCTTTATGATATGATTTAAAACTCAGCTCCTATGTGGAAAGTCATATCTATGTTTCATGTGCCACAAAGATAACAATTTCTGTGACTCACAGTACAATGCAGGACAGTTTCTGGAATCATTTTCCATTGAACTGGTCGTTTTAGCTATATGGAAGAGAGCTCTTCAAATTGCTAACTCTTGGCTGATGTCTATTCCAGAGGGTGGATTAGCTGAACATAGTTCAGTCAATCAATATTCACCTGTTCTTGGGAATAAGGATTTTTATACAGAGGACAAAGATAAGTTAGATTTTGTGAACCCTTCCTCTGTCCGCTTGTGGGCAGAGCAAGGCTTTATTGCAGCTTGTGATCATGCAGAGAAACTATCATGCCAGCTCAAAGGGATTGATGGTCAGGCTATCTGTTCAAAATTTTAATTTCTGGATTTTGTTGAACTCTTATTTCTGGGGTTATGGTTCCGCAGTTTACGTGAGATGTCTAAATTATGCTGCAGCTGCCACTGAGATGCCTGATGCTATGGAGCTAATATTCCAGAAAGCACTCGCCATTGGTAAAAGTGGTGCTGTGAGTAAACTTTTACCGTGCTTCAAATCTCAGCCTGATTGTACCTTTCTGAAAACTTTTTTTCAATCTTTTTAGTTAATTCATTTCTCGCAGGTAGATGAATATATGGAGAATGTGGGGAGTGCAGCAGTACAATATTCTAGAGCAATGCTTCTGTTATCTTTCATTTTGGAAGAAGCAACTTCTCTGCCTCTGAACCCTCCATTTTCATTGACTCCTTCCAATGCAAAGCGAATCCATAATTACATAATCAGCTTGCAGTCGCACCAATCTCACTTTCTGACAATGCAGCGAGCTCCTAAAGAACCGCTCTGATTCAATTTCTCTTGGTAAATACAACCACTGTACAGCTACTTACAAAGCTTACTTGAGTTGCTGCGAAATGAAAAAATTCTCCCAAAATCAAGCTCAACAGGCATGCAATTTTTCACGTTGCATGTTGTGTAAAGGGATGTTTATCCATTTAGGTACAAATAACTGACGTATACTACTTTACACCAGATTCATGCGTTTTGGAGATGATCAATGTTTTTTAGGAATTTGGATATACTACACCTGTTACTGCAAATATTGAATTATTGTTACAGCTCAATGAATTCCAAACAAATTCACGCTGTAAGAAGCATTCCTGATTCGTATCGGAACAAATGTATAGCCACTAGGGTGAAAAGTCATCTCTCGGTTTTCAAAGAGGTGTCATAAGATGCCATAAGCACGTAGCAGCTAGCATAGTCAGACAAGAATATATGAACTGACCGATGGAGACTTAATAATTAATTAATGGTCTAATATTGGTCTATCCAACGTAGTTATTTAGACGCAGTTCATGGGTTTTAGAATGTAAGATACACACTTTTTACCGCAGTCTCGTGAGCTGCCAATACTCTTTTTTAAGTGCAGACAGGAACATAAGGTAGAAAAGGGGTAGAATCAGTAATTGCATGCCTCCGCGATGATTTCCTTTGTTGAAGCATGCAAATTTAGAAGTGTAATGTCGAAGCTTCCCCTTCCAGACGCATCCTCTTGGGTCCCTTCTCGTCGCCTTGGGTGTAAGTTGTCACCAGCTTGTGTTCCTTGGCCTCCATTGAACACCTCTTGTAAGGCTTAAAACCTGTTCGACGAGCCTTGAGCTTTACAATTCCAAGCCCAATTGTCAACAGGCCATCCTCGTTATTTTCACAACTAGGCGACATAGTATTTTTCTCCACTTCCTCATGGCCAGAAGAGGACGCCCGGGTCTTGTTGCTGATATCTAACCGTGATGCATTCTCATCTTTTATATTAGAGATTTCCTCTTCATCTTCAGCATTGTCCTTCTGATAGGCCTTGCACTTTAGATCAAGTGGAGGGGAGAAGCTTTGAGGCAATACCTCTCTGGAGAAGAGAGCTTGAAAAGCCAGTCGTCCCTAACAGGTATCGGTTACCATGATAAGAAGGCTTTTATTGTATTAGGATACTACAATATGGTTAAAAATACCTCTGAGAAAAGTATCTTATTACTTACCTCTTCAGTACAATATGGTTAAAAATACCTCAGAGAAAAGTATCCTATTACTTACCTCTTCAGAAACCTCTTTCCAAGAATCACTCGTGCTGCTACCACTTCTTGACCGACGGCCACTAGGCTCAGCAGGTGTATGATTTGGATCAGCCCCTTTTTGTTCTTCCTTTCCTTTCTCATGCTTCTCTAATGCATTTGTTTCCACTTCACTGCTAGAAGGTGTGTTTGAACCACAGGAAGAACGGTGAAGTTGTTTTCTGGTTTTCGGTTTCGTTGAATCATAGGCCTCGGGTGCTGTTGCAGTCTTCTCGTGGTCCATAACTTTCGACCCAGCGTTAATTACCTTAGGATTTCTACTCTCTTCAGAATCTGATGAAGAGCTTGCTGGAGATTTAGAAACTGAGTGTTGTGCTTGCAAAGGTTCAAAGTCTACTGGCTCCATTTGTTGACCTTGGAATGGAGGATTATCAGCATTTTCCCCTATATCTATCTTAGTAGCAGGGACTTGACCCGTCTGCATAGATGGAATTGCAGTTGCAGGTGGTGGGGGCCAGTTGAAGGCAGCATGAAGAGCACACAACGGAAGCAGTCCATGGGCTGCCCACCATGCAGTTGCTGCTGCCACTGTAGCAGCTGCAATAGCTGTCATACTAGGACTGGAATTCATTTGCGCAGATAGAAGACCTCCTTGCGCGGATGTAGGAGAATCTGCGGAATTTTCTACATTTGCATAGGGCCAAAATGTTGCTGCATAGCTAGCTGCAGCGTGGGCTGCGGGGTTTTGTAACAGAGTAGACACTAAAAGATTAGAGAATGTGGAGATGTGGAGGAATGACCGGTAATCATCTTGATTATGTGGACTTGAGGTGAAGGGAGGAGGAAAGGCAGGAACTGGTACATGAATAGAAGAGTCCAGCACAGTACTTTGATGTTCAGTAGTAGTGGATGCTGCTGGATGCAAGTACACGTCAAGATGAGTGTGATTTTCACCCATTGGCTGGAACAAAGAATCTTGGAATGTCATTTCTGAGACATGAGCTTGCACACTAGGTCCCATGCGGCCATCTAAGACGTGCACGGGGACATGCCTTGGATAATTCTGCATTGTCTGCATCTCATCTGCAGGCAATGCATTGGTCAAATCATTTGGCTCCTTCCCCAGAACCACTTTTTCATGGAAAGGGCAAGAATCCCTGAACTTTGAAGCTTCAACAGTTCCATTTTCCGGAACAGTCTTCCTCACATCAGGCCTATCTAATTTCTGATTACCTTCAAGCTCAATTGTTACATAAGATTCATCTGTTGCATTACCATTTACTAGGGAATTCCTCTTCTTTAGTGAAGGTGCGAACTCCCTAGAAGAACATGAATTTCTGGATGCCTCTGCTTTCGTGCCATTCTTAATCACTGATGACACAGAGGAATCATGATTTTCTGGGAGATGAGTAAAGACTTCTGAGCAATTATCGTTCTGGTTCTCTTTGAAATTTGTTTTCCCCTCATCTCCCTTAGCTTTCTGAATAGTTTACAGAAGAAAGAGTGAAAATGGAAGTACTCAGATAAGTCAATTAACAAAACGGATTAAAATGGCATAGGAAAAAACTCACCTCACGAAGCGGTTCTTTTTCCAAGTCCAGTACTCGGTTAACATGCGGAAGAGCAACTGAATTAAAATTCTTTCCATTTTTTTCTCCTAAATGTGCTGCAATAGGACTGGAACCCGTCTTTCGAGGATAAGGAGTATTTGGTTTCCTTTTTGGACGTGGAGGCGGGATGTCTATATCAAGAGTTTGTCCTATTGGAATGCCTTTAGCCATGGCCTCCTTTTCCAACTGTAAAATTAATTTTTCTTAGTATTATCGACCAAAGGAGAAAGAATTAACAGTAGTTGCCAAGGTCAAAAAGAAAGACAAAGAACGATTAAAATCTATTGATAACGTTTCTCAGATGATGCATCCTGATAGTATTGTCATTTTTCACAGTTCTATTTTCATAAAACTACGAAACTCAAAAGTATCAAAGGCAGCGCTGGAAATAGTAATGTTAAACATCTCCGCAAACAATAATCACATGGATTAGGAGTAAACATATGCTAAAATCATTAAGCCATACAACAGTCCCTACTGTAAAAAATCTAAGTTCTCGCTCTACGTCTGTTAGGAAAACCAAAGCGGTAACAAAATTCATCTCCTCCATTCTTATCTGAATCCATATCGAAAATAAATATATGGTGAAAGATTTACCTCCTCCATGCTTACCCATTTCCTTCCTCCTATGTAAAACTAAACTTCTTCATTCTTTTAGGGTCAACATCCATGAGTTGTGTCACGTAATACGTGAATACTCAAAAAACAACATCCAATACCTTGGAGGAAATGAAAATCCTAAAACCATGGGACTCATGACAACAAACAGATATTAAGGAATACTCTCGGAGCATCAAATCCAGTAGACTATCCTAACAGTCACTAAGGGAATTCCTTATGTCTCCTCATCTTCGAACTGGATGGATTTATTGGATGGGGCTTACCGTTGTGGGATATTTCACCTTCTGAATAAAGCCATCTCCTATCCAGAACTAGAGAATATTGTTTCAAGAAAGTTAAAGAGTTTGAAAAAGATTATACAATCACCGCTAGCAATGGGAAAATAAAGTTCCCCAACAAAATAACAAATTTTCAGACATTTGATACTCATCAAAATTCTCAGTCTTATGAATGATGAATTGGCATGCAAATTGTGTCGTAAGGCAAGAAGGTAACATGTTGATCTAAACTCTACCACCCAAAGTAATTCTGCTTTACTAAAAGATAAGTGAGCCTGCACTTCCTCACATTTTCAATCCCAAGAGGTTTTTGTGTGAAGTATCATAGATTCAAACTTATGATTCAGTTTTGGATCTTATCCAGCAGCTTAAACATATGGGTTAAGTGATTTCTTTGACAGGTTGTTGACTGTTTTGTCAATTGAGATTTCTAGTGATCGTACTCTAAATACTGCTAAACTAAAAAGGGGGGCAGGTCTAGCCAGCAGTCATCTTGACTCCTTGACCAAATCAGGCCCCCAATATTGTTGCACAAGGTAGCCAAGTAGCAGGAGAGTGAAACCAAAAGAAAGATCAACATGCTGTTCAGACAAGTTCTGAATCTTTGCATATTGAATAGGAATAAAAATGATAGATAAGCCTTTGAGGTCCCTGAAGCTGGAAAATATTAATCTGATAAGACAAATAATCTGAAGATTGTTGGGTTCAATGTTGAGGAAATTTATAACTAGTTTCATATATAGTTTCTGTTTGAAATGGTGCAGGATCTAAGGTAAGGGAAAGTAGTACACAGTTACCAAAACCAAGGATAAGGAGATACATGCTTCTAGCAACTTGATAACTTGAAATATAGTCTTTATGCCCCCATGACAACTTAGAACTTTATATTGAACTACTAAAAAATGTTAAAAGTTAGTTCTCTTCTCTCTTGAAACAAACTGCTGAAAACAAGTAATATCAAATGGAAACTGTGAAGAGCTATCCTTACACCTTTAAAGTTCAATTCCATGGGAACTGGTAGGCCGATTGAACGAGAGAAATTATACTAAACTATTTGAATTTTTAACCAAAAAAGCACAAAAGGTTGAAACTACATTTTCTTTCAGTCTCATATAACATCCCAGGTCTAGAGTAGTCACTTCAAAAATTGAAATTATCCAAAAGCATATACAACCAACTCTGTGGACAAGCTCTCCTACATAGATGCATAAGCTAAATTAGCAAAACAGTTTATGATCACTTAGTGAAACTTCTCCAAAATATTTGTTTTCCAGCAAGAAAAGGACTTCACTTCACCCTTTTATGGCATAGCTAGCCAAGATGACATCCAGTGTTGCTTCTAAGTTTCAGATCATGACAGCATTGTAAACTGATCCTTGGTAATGTCTGAGGAATTGTTGCTCATACTGAATCTAAAAGAGAGCCACTCATGGAATTGCACCTATAGGTTAGAATTTGAAGTTCCAAGCCGCAATGCGTCAAAATTCAAAAAGGAAGAATGACGATACCTTGACTGCTCAACGCCAAGCAAATTCCCCAAACTTATATTCCAGTTCTCATAAGTTATTGTCCACAGATTTGATTAGCGGAAAATCTACATCATCTCATTCAATAGGCGATAATAGGTTTCTTTTTCTAAAGAGAAAAGTTCCTAGTTTCGTTCATTTATAAAGGACGCGGTGATCAGCATAAACCTCAATTTTGTATAGTCCATCAAGATAACTTGGTCTCAGCACCAACCCGATGATCTCCTGATATGTCTTCATGCATAAACAAAATTCAAAAAGGAAGAAAGGTGATACCTTAGCTGATCCAGGCCAAGAAAATGCCCCAAACTTATATTCCACTCCTCATAATTAATGTCCACAGATTTGGTTAGAGGAAAATCTAAATAATCTCATTTAATTGGTGACAATAAGTTTCTTTTCTAAAGAGCTTCCTAGTTTCGTTCTTTTATAAAGGGGATTGTGGTCAGCATGAGCCTCGATTTTCTATAGCCCATCAAATTATGTCCTCATGCATACACAAGTCATAGTCTGTATTTTAAAGTGAAAGCACAAGTAAACGCTAACTATAAATACAATAAGAGGTGAAGAAGTTAATCAGATGCAGAGTTGGAGGGAAAGAACGTTTCAGACATAACATTAATAACCAGTCTTCACTCTTAATGAACAGTTGCGCAAAGTAGTTAGGACTAACCTTGGAAAAAAACTTCTGTGCATGACTTCTGATCTGCACGGCAGTCTTTGTTCCTATATGTTCTGCAAAACACGAAAAGAAGGGGAGAGAAAGAAAGAGGGTGGGAAAAAACCCTCAAGTAAGAGTTAGCTACATAATAATGGCATCTGATAGCATTCCTACTAGGAAGATCCAGATCGTTCCTCTATATAAGTTTTGCAATTAGTATAACCGAATCAGTCACAGTCAGCAAGTTAAAACATGCTACTATCCAAACCTACAAAGAATTAAAGAAGATAACCGCAAACTATCACCTTCTATGCGCTGCCAAGCTCGTCCATAGAGCTTCAAGGCCTCTAAGAACCTATTATGCTCCTCCTCAGTCCATCTCTCACGTTGCTTCGTAATTGTATACGGTTTTCTTGTCTATATTTAACACGACTTCATATTCAGATTCTTAAAACACTTATTTTTATCGCTGCAATCCAAGGAAAATGAAAGAGGTCATGCAAAATTCTCATCTTAACAATATACCTTAATAATTAAGTCTTCTCCGGAGGAGTATGTGTCCATAACCGGACCTTCGCAGATACCGCTGCTTCAAATTCTCTCTAAAGAGCAATGGATTAAACAGAAATTTCTTTTCATTTCTTGCAACACCCAAAATCACAACGACGGCTGTCGTTTTTGAACTCCAGATGATCCAATAAGTGAATATTACTGCAAAAGCGAAAAACCAACAAACAATCGATAGAGATCCATCCCTGTTTAGTTCACATATACCGTACTGCACATATAGTACATGTATATGCATGAATTAAAAAACTTCAAAAGCTAAAAAATATAACTGTTTGAAGAATTTTAAGACTCCACCGGAAAGAGGAAGAGAGATAGACACGCTTCCTCGTAACAACTAAAAGTAAATTCCTTTATTCAGAATCCTTACCAAAACGAACGCGTAGATGCCAAATCCTTTACAAAACGAGAAAACAAAGAAACACAGGAAAGGAACAGAGGAACACGAATTAGTAATCAACAACAGCAAGTTCTACACAGATACATTATCAATTTCAAATCAAATCCTCTCTTCAGCCGCCGAGAAAGATTCGTCGAAATATTAAATAAATTATCTAGAATCTTACCAGCTAGTAAATATCCTTTTGCTTCGGTTCTTTTCAGTTTTGCTTGCTAACTTGAATTTTTCTCGGCAACCAAACAGGGAGTTAGAACAGCAAGAGAAAGCCCTAGAAATGAGAGAAAGTACCTTGCAAGAAAGTCATGGTGAACTAAAACAGTAGAAGGACGTACGTAATCTCCGATCATGCATTCACAGACTTCACCTGATAGTCACCGGAGATATCGTCTTTCTCGGCCAATGGTGGATCGGAATCTTCACAAAAATAGTCGATCACAAACTAAAAAAATAAAAAGAAGAAAAGTGAGGAGGGAAATGGAAATCACTAGGAGTAGAGAAAAGAAGAGAGGAGCTGAAGGAGAGCTTCGGTAATACATAAAACACCAGAAACTACTACTCAGAGAACTCAGGAGCAATCTCAGCCACTACTATTTCTCGAGGATTTATATTTTCTTTTCTTTTTCATTTTGAGGCAGGAATTATATTTGAGGCTGTTAGAAAGAAGGCAGGGATGATGCCATGTGGCCTACATCTAGTGGCTGATTAAGTTAAAGCCCACCCTTCGTGCACTTTTTCAGTATTTCCGTTTTCCCCCAATTACCTCTTCACTCATCTTCAAATCTCGACCACAAACTCTAGTCCCCGTGAGGCCAATTCCGTAAAAGCGCGTCCAGGTATGCCTACCCATGGGCCCCATCTTGACGTGGCTTTTTCTCGAAAGACCGGGTTTTTTCTATCTCCCGTGGCCTAGTACCGAACTTGTGTGAAAAAAAGCGGGCCTTATCTGCCAACGTGGAAAATCAAAATACCACGTGGCATTTCTTTTTGGATGAAGGGTGCGATCGAGCGCGGGACCTCGAAGTTGGCCGCAGGGTTTTAAACCACGTATTCTGGGTAAATAAGAATCGTACCGCTTGATGATTGGCATCTATGGTCATCGGTCAGTGTCAAGACTAGCTCAAATTTTGCCTTCTATCTATCTGTGTGGTGCTGGTTGATTAAATGACTAGGCCAAGCCAGACCATTGCGTGGACCAATCCTCTGTCCAGATTCTCTGTCCAGTTTAACTCTGATTTATTCTGTCTTATAGAATCTCAGTCATTTATTTTGCGGGACTTACGAGGGTCTCATGCGAGCCCTATATAAATAAATGACTGAGATTTATTGGACACAATAAGACACCATAATATTGGACAAAGGATCTGGACTCTCTTTTAAGAAACCAGATCTTCTGTCCAGTTTTACTCTGTCTTATTCTGTCTCATAGAATCTCAGCCATTTATTTTGCGGTATCTACGCGGGTCCCATGTGAGCCCCACATAAATAAATGACTGAAATTTATTGGACACAATAAAACACCATAATATTAAACATAAGATCTGGACTCATCTTTTAACGGTTCGAATACTGATTGATGCTCGTAAGTATACGTTATTGTCACTCCCTGCAATATTGGGCCGATTAAGTCTAACCTACAGTTTTTGGGCCTAGTTTAAATAAACAACAACTTGGGCGCAACCTTATCATTAGTAAACAAATTTAGTAAAATAATTTTTAATATTATAATAAAATTTCAAAAAAAATCTTTTATTCGTAAAACCCATGATCGGATAAATTTGTATCTTTAAAAATTGAAAGGGAAGTGGTCAACCAAAACTTAGGTCAATGGTAGCAACCAATCATATGTAAATACGGTAACCCTGATTAGGTCAATCTAGGGCAGTTAAAGGTAGACAAGAGTATGCGTTAAAATGCCACTCGGTTTCATGACGAAGGTGTTGTGACCTCATAACCAAATTGCCATCTAGACTTAAATTAACGTAAGCAATGTTGTAAGTAGACCGCTTTTTTGAGTAATGTTAGACAGAAGATTCGAACTCATTTACTTTGGAATATAATCATCAATTTTTTTAATATATGTTCTACGAATTAAATAGTATCTGAAACAGTACAAATAGGATTGAGCTTTTAGTTAAGAAACTTTACGAGAACTACTCAGATATCTAGCCACGAGGGGTGGCGTGGTGGTAGCTCGTCTCTGCCCCTTAACTATGTGGTTGGGAGTTCGACTCCTACCTATGGGAATGGAACGTTCCTCGTGGCCAGCCATTTACCGCTTAGTGCGAGCTCCCGTGGCGAGTTCGGATTAGTTCGAACACCCACGTGGTGCCGTAAACCATAAAAAAAAAAATTAAGGTTGCTTACTTGGGTGAATCAAAACTTCTTTTTTCTTTTTGCGCTGAGTGGAACTCTTACCGTCAATTATACACCATTCCTGATATTTTGGTGTTTCTTTTCAACCGAAGGACCTACGTCTGCGGCAGACAAATAAATCATCACCACTTGAAGCCTCCTTCGTGCGAAGAATTCAACTTTTGTCCAAAGTTGATTAAAAAAAATGCCTTGCTAGTTTAACAGAAGAAATTTTACACTCAATTCCCCTTTTTGATTAGCCTTAGTAAGATTCGTGTTCTAATTCTTTTGGAATGATAAATGAACAAAGACGTGAGAATTTTTCCTGGAGTGTGAAAATTGGGCATAGTTATCAGGACAATGGGCCAAAAGTTGAGGAGTGTCCTTTGTATGCAAAGAATAACAAGTCATTTCCACCCATTGTTCTACTATTTTCGAATTGTTCTCACAACTCTTAAAATTCGTCCACATCCTCGTTATTTCCATACAAAATCTCTTATCGTTTCTACTTATTTTTTTTATAATATATATTAATTTTAAAGTTTCTTTTAAAAGAAAAGGGTATTCAAAAGTAGAGAAGTTTCATCCAATCTCATATTAGTGTTTTAATCTGTAAATTAATGGAAGAACAGGTCTGGACTTCTAGATTGGTGAGTGGGTCTTCGGCCGACTGCGTACAAGTTTATCTTCAGTGTTTGTTGACGATGGTTAGTTGTTTCATATAAAAACCAAAAATAAGTTTATTATATTTGCTAGCTAGTCTTTGTAATTATTGCCAAAACTATATTATAGTTCAAGTTATTGTCACAATTGAATTATGATATTCACAATTATGTTCATATTATCTGCAACCATCTATAACCATTTATTTATGCAGTCTAGAATGTAAATCTATAGTTAAAAACTTTAGCGTGAATACGAACATTGAGTATAGTAGTTACCAAGTGACTAATGGTATGAAAAAATCAATTTCGTCCTATTCACTTAAACTTACTCGATGCAGATGAGAAGAAAAAGCAAATTTTAAGTGAAAAACAAGTTTATATAAACCCACCCCACCTGGCAAATTGATAGACCAGAAAGCACAGACAAACTCAATTACAAAGCATTTTGAATGGCTAATTCCAAGGCATTTGTCGCAGACCTCGCCTCTAGTGTGAGTCACGTTCCGGCGAAGTACATCCGACCCACATCTGATCGACCTAATCTTAGCGAGTTCTGGTCGAACTTGGATGATAGTTCTATTCCTGTCATTGATCTACAAGACCTTCCTGGTCCTAATCGCCCCATCGTTATCAAAGAGATTGGCCAAGCTTGTAAAGATTATGGTTTCTTCCAGGTAATCTAGCTCCATACTTACTGCTGCTTTTTCTTGTTTGGGTTATTTTCAGTTCTCTTTTACAGAGCTGTGATCCTGATGTCCGCGAACACTTTCTGAAGGTTAAAAACCATGGAGTTTCTTCAATGGTGATTGATGCTATGGTTCGTGAATCTAGGGAGTTTTTTCACTTGCCAGAGAGTGAAAGGTTAAAGATTCACTCAAATGATCCTATGAAGGCGGTGAGACTCGCTTCCAGCTTCAATATGAACTCAGAACAAGTTTCGAACTGGAGAGATTACCTAAGGCTTTTTTGCCACCCTTTAGAGGACTATATACACCAGTGGCCTATCAACCCTCCGTCTTTCAGGTAATTAACCATTTTCATGCACCGGGGAATCAACTTTTCCGATGTGATACTTAATATTTTTTCAACCAAAAGCACAATTATGTTTCCCTTTTACTTCTGTTACTTTTGCAAAATTTCGAGTTGCAGAGAGGTTGCAGCTGAGTACTGCAGGAATGCTAGAGAATTAGCTCTGACACTGCTTGACGCAATATCAGAGAGTCTGGGCCTAGAAAGGGATTACATAAATACAGTGCTGGGAAAGCATGGACAACATATGGCTGTCAACTACTACCCTCCATGTCCGCAGCCTGAGCTCACTTATGGATTACCAGGGCACACCGATCCTAATGCAATTACGCTACTGCTTCAGGATGATGTACCAGGTTTGCAGGTGCTCAACAACAACAAATGGCTTCCTGTCAAACCTATTCCTTACACGTTCATTGTGAACATTGGAGATCAAATACAGGTTTGATTATTCTACATCTCAAGTCCTTGACTGCGCATGTCTTTGTTCGAAAGATGAGGTCTTGATTGTTTTTTTTTTAAAGAGAACTGCGTAAATTATGTAAATTCTGGCCTAATCAGCCTTCGGTGACAAAAGATCACTATAATCTTCGAACCATCAAATGAAGTTGGTCTAAAAGAAGAGTTTCTAACCGGACAATAATGGAGAGAGAGACCTAGTAACGGCAACCTTATTGAAGGTGTGAGGACAAGTTTGATGACGCGAAGGAAACTGAAAGGCATGCACATTAGGACAGCTAGCGAGGAGCATGCATGAATCTACGTGGCAAAGGATAAAGACGCTGACAGTTACAGCACTCAAATGTCATAAACTGAAGTCATCCATTTCCATGAATGATACTCATAGTCTCTTACCAACGGACTTCGCAATGTTTGTGACATACAATTCTACTACTCATGATGCATGTCGAATAGGTAACATTTTCTCTGTTTTAATAAATCTGTTTTAATCCTATTTCGCGTTTAATATAAAGTTATTTTGAAAATTTTTGCACATAATATAATGTAATTTTTACTATGTATTAAGCGCGAAATAGGTTCGAAACAGAATAATAAGAACAGAGAATTTAAACCCTATCGAACAATGCTAAAAACACTTATCACTGACAAGATTTTATTAATTGAATTGACAAAGTTCTAATGCATAATAAGTCATCCTCATAAATATTGGTTCGGGACCCCAAATAAAGAATAATTAATTTATGTTGGGTAGCTTTTAGGAATATTGATGCAGTTGCTAGTTATTGTATCATACTCATATTCATGTTTGAGTCTTTATGATTATATACGAGTTTGCTGCACCAACTCATTCTACATGGTTTAGGTCTCCCTTTGCCTCTTTTGTGTGGTTCAAATAGTTATAACTAATGTTTTAAAAATCCAATAGAATTAACTAGTTTAATATTGAAAATTTTGAATCAATTACCTTTATTATGGTTTAGTTTTTAATTTTTCGATTTGATTTAATTTAAGTTTTTGTTGTTAAAAACTGATCAGTTTATTAATTAGTCAATCATTTTTCATAAATCAATTAGCTTAAGTAAACCAAAATAAATAAATAAATTTTTATTTAATAATCTCTTTTTTCAATTTTCCGATAAGCAAGGATAATTTTCTTCAATCATTTTTAAAATTCTTTAATTTTGTTCAATTTTTAATCAGCTTTATAACAGTCTAATATCAGTTAAACCTCTTAAACCTTAAGCTTCTTATCTTACTAGTTTAACTTCTGATCCATTTTTTAAAACATTGGTTAGAACCTTTTTAATAACTTTTTAAAATATTGAAAATTTAGGTTAAACTTGTAGATTTCCTTCATTCTCTATTAGATAGAATTCATTAATGCTTTGAGCTTAAATTCTCAAAACAATTATTTGAATTTATTTATTTTTATTTTAAATGTGAAGTCACTAAATAATTTACTTAATTATATCATTTACAGATTATTACATATGACTAGTATTTTATTCATTCCATATTTAAAAGATAATAATTTAGAGACTTCAGTAATTATAAAAACACCAAATCACCCTACCTAAGTATCCCATTTTCTTCAGTATTTACAATGATAGACGACATTATCGTGATCCTCCTCTTATTGGTTTTCAAGTAATTGAATGTACCCAATGCAAGGTAATTGATATGTTTTGCACAGGTGATAAGCAACGACCGTTACAAAAGTGTACTCCATAGAGCCCTCGTGAACAGCGAGAAAGAGAGGATCTCTATTCCAACATTCTACTGCCCATCGGCTGATGCTGTGATTGGACCAGCCCCGCAGTTGACAGATGATGATAATCATCATCCAGCTTTCTACCGGAGATTTGCATATAGCGAGTTCTACCGGAAGTTCTGGAACCGAGGGCTTGCCGAGGAGAACTGCTTGGACATGTTTAAGATTAACTGAATTTTTGCATACCCTTTGAATCCAAATGAAATCACCTGTTCCATAATTGCTGTGCCAATGCTGTTCCATTGTATCTGGTCCATATATTTTTGTGGGTCCTATATAAATGTATGGACCAGATGCAATAGAATAGCACTGACACAGCAATTGTGGAACAGGTGATCTATTCCCCTTTGAATCGTCGTTCACCTTTGGAAGCTATGATTAATTACTGCCCCATGATAACGTGTGAAATCGAGCGCTTCAGTTTGTTGAAGAAATAAACTCCTAGATGGAACTATAAATGGACATTTGAATAATTTAAACAACTTGGTTGTAAGAGTGTTAGACCGCCTCTTCCAGTGTAACATAATTCAACCCCTACCTAATTGACATTTGAAATGATGTGTCCAACTCGGAGACCCGGTCGATATGATATTGTTAAGTGACCGTTTCACCATAATAGCTTAAGCTGTTGTGTGAGGCTAACTTGATTAGTTTTATATATTCACTAACAGATATAACATTAAAAGTTGATTCAATTTTGTGTATATAAATACAACTTTGTAGGAGGAATCGTTTCTATGATACTTACTAACTCTTTATACAAATAAGAACAAGAATTTCCCTCAAAAAAGAAAAAAGAACAAGAATTATGTCTCTTATAAATTGATAATGCTGAGTTGATTCTTAATGTGGAACCTAAATACTTTAACTAAATCGTTGTTTTTGGAACTGGTGCTTTATGCCTTATTTTATTAAGGTTTATTAAATGGTTGAAATAAAAATGTGGTAAATATTGAATAAAATTTTAAAAAATAGGATTAAAAAATTGTTATTATAATTTGAAGTTTAATTAAAAAAATTGTTAAATAAAAATTAATTAATTAATTTTGGTTGGTAAGAATTTATTAATTTATTAAAAGTGAACGATTTTTAATAAAAAAAGTTATTAAAACAAATCGAATCGAAAAATTAAAAAAATTAGGCGATTCAAAATTTTCACAATTAATTCGATTAAATCTTTTAATCATCGTGACTAATATTTATTGCAAAAAATGTTCTAAACGCTTGATAACTACATTCGTATTTTTGTATCATAAAACTTCGAATTGTCTTCCGACTTTCTGCTCGTAAACTTTATTTTTATAGTAGGGACCTCATTTGCTACATTTCATTTTCATAATAATTAATAAAATATGTATTAAATAAATCATTTAATATTAAAATCAAAGAAAATTTCAACTCCTGAAACCGTGTATATGTCTTTTGTCCCTCTGCGTGAAATCGTGGGTGAGGATCAGTGACGGAGTTAAAAATTTAAGATAAGAGGGTCTAAATATTTAATTTTTTTAAATCTTAAAAAACCCAGTGTACCAATAGGCTCCAATATAATTCCGTCCTTATATATATATTAAAAATAAAAATATTTAATTTTTTAAATATTGAGAGCCAATACACCATGAGCCCCACATAGCTCCGTATGAAACAAGGAGTTCAACATGATAGCTACTTAATTGGACGTGTTCAAAATTTTGTTCCAAGGTGAGGCAAAAGTCTTAATAGTATTGCTTTCCTTGTTTGAAACTAGTAATTATGGGATAAGGATTAAGGATAGTCTATCTCATTATTCATATTTAAATTTATGTAACAACCTATCCTTCTATCTCATTATTTAAAGTTAGAATAGTTGAAAATATTGTAAAATGTATATATATTTGTTTGTTACATCATTATACGGTGTATGTATTTTCGATAAAATACGAAATCAATCCTTTTTTTTTTAATAGTTCACTTCCTCTTTTTCTCAGATACACCCACTCCAAATCCAGTATATCAAACCTGAATTCAAAAAGACAAGATGCTACTTTGTTAAATTTTATTTTCTCTAACTAAAGGAGTTTCTAAGTATGTCTTTGGTCTACAAAGCTCCCGGAGAGTTTGGTCAGCTGTTGCCAGTGCTTTTGGCTCCATCTTTCAACATGGACAATTACAACCACGTACTGAACTGCACGAGTTGGAGAAAAATGATATTGACCGTTACCCAACTGAACCAAATTCTAGATGAGTTGTTACTCACTTCCAATAAGTCAAAAAGGGAAGGGAGAAATAAACCTCCGCATGCGGAAGAATGTTATAAATATCGTACCAGACTTGGATTTGGATTAAGCTCCAGAACGGAACTATACCGGTATCGGTACCGTTTTAGAAATTTTTTTAAATTTATAAAATAGTTCCTAATATTTTTAAAAATTGCAAAATAGTCCATATTGATATATTATACAGCTGTACTGTATACTTTACTAGTTTACTGTTTACA
>JANKOD010000004.1:4162117-4172859 GCA_026284645.1 Erythroxylum acuminatum | reverse complement strand
GATTCTTGATTTTCGCATATGTTTAAAATATATATATATATATATATATATATATATATTGAGTTTTTGACTGTTCAGTGCTCTAGCACGCCACCCTCGCGGGGCACGGACTCGGATATCACTATCGATGTCGGGTTCGGGTCTTGCGGGAGTGGGGTGCTACAATAATACCATAAAGGACAAATGGAATGTGCACGAGTTGCACAATAAGTGATTTAGG
Source organism: Erythroxylum acuminatum (assembly GCA_026284645.1). Taxonomy (NCBI): domain Eukaryota; kingdom Viridiplantae; phylum Streptophyta; class Magnoliopsida; order Malpighiales; family Erythroxylaceae; genus Erythroxylum; species Erythroxylum acuminatum. Next base: position 4,172,639 of record JANKOD010000004.1, on the reverse strand, counting down.
AAGAGATTAGATTCAATAACCAAGGAAGCTACTCTATTAATTATGTCAAGAACGCATGACAGGCGATATAAGTATGAAAGGAGACTCACCTATGAGCTCATTGACTGAAGCTTCCCTACGCTCCACCTCTAAATCCTAGTATTCAATGAGAAGTTAGTAACTTAGAGATTATTTACAGTAGATTTTGTCGCTTACTTTGACTGAACGAGCTCCTGTTTGCTTAGAGTTGGAGTGGTTCCTTAGATCTCCAATGATGTCAAGCAACCTAAAGAGAAGTTAACCCTAATTGGGTAATCTTTCTAAGAATCCAGAAAAGTGTTAAGAGGACCTACCTAAGTTATGTATGTCAGGGTTCAAATGTTGTCGTTTTCTTGTCCATTAATATATGTAAACTACGTCATTTGACTAGTCTGTAGAAGAGTCCCTCTTTAATGATGTTCTCTTTATATTCATTCCACATTAATGGATTTTTTAAATTCTAAAAAAAAATTATGTCAAGAACAAAGGAGCTAGTAGAACAATGGAAATAAGCATAGGAAGAAAGTGAAAAGGTAAGAAAGTGAAAGGACCTAGTAAGTTAGTAACGAATCCTCTTAGATCCACAAGAAAGAACATTATGAACACAAATGCCATTTTTGTAAGAAGGTTAGGCATTTCTAAAAGGAATGTTTAAAACATAAGGCATGGTTTAAGAAGAAAGGTAAGCCTAGTGCTTATGAATGTTTTGAAACAAACCTTACTAAAGTTCCTTTTAATATTTGATGGATTGATATTGATTGTAATACTCATATTTCTAATACCCTGTATATATTCCTTATGACCTAAATGATATGATTAAATGAAAGATTTGTCTGTATAAGCAACAAAATTAGAGTTCTAGTAAAAATTACCAGGACTTTTCGCTTAATCCTAGACATTGGACATCACCTAGATTTATGTGAAACTTTTAATGTACCTAATATATCTAGGAATTTAGTTGATAGATTTGGATACTCATTCAAATTTAGTAGTGGTAGTTTCAGTTTATACATATAAAACCATATGATTTGTAATAGTGTATTGTGTGATGGTTTATATAATTTAAACTTGATGTTGTTTATGTTGAAATTTTATTGACTTTGAATCTCAATATTGGTATCAAATGTAGTTTGATTAATGATAAATTTGCTTACTTATCGTATAAGTATTTGGGACATGTTGTAAAGAACAACTTTAATGATTAGTAAAGAATGAAATAGTTCATGAATTGGATTTTTTGATCTTAACATTTGAGTGGATTGTATTAAATCCAAACAATCATAACAAAATAAAGAAAGAAGTCACAAGAAGTACTTAGCTTCTTGAATGAAGGGTGGATGTCTAAAGAGACGCAAAATAATTATGTAAGTACAAAACTTTAATTTTAAAGTTCATTTATTTTTGTAATACTAAGTAATAATATTTGAATTACATCTCGATTTTATGTTTTAAATTGTAAAACAAAATGCAGGAGTTGTTGCAGAGATCATTGTCTGACGGGAATGAGCTCGATATGGATGACATTTGTAACAATATCCTTGGTACAAGATTAGGGTACATCAAAGGTCTTGGGCATAGCCCTAAGCTAATTGATTCATCATCGTCACTACCAACATATATAACTGACGCTTCAAAAGGAGAGCCGATCTCTTAAGGCTCAGTTACATTGTAATGAAGAAAAGTTAGATCGCACTCAAGAAAAATTACAACATAATGAACAAAAACCAGACTGTACTGAAAGAGAGTTGACCAAGCTAAAAAAGATGGTCAAACAAATACTTAGGTCATAGTATGTCAATAGTAGTGATGATGAGGAGCCTTAGTTTGTCGATAAATTTTTTTCTTAACTTTTTTAATTAACATTTAATTATATGTTTTTGTATAAAATGTATTTCATTTTTTATTATGAAATATTTTATTTTATTTTATTTTATTTAAACAATATGTCATCCATAATAATTACAAAATGTAACTAAATTATAATTCAAGTCATGTTAAAACAATAACATGAACCAAAATTGTTGTTAATAATTATAATTAAATATTAAATTGGTAATAAAATAAATATTTTTTGGTAATTTAATAAAATAAATATTCGTCACTAAAAGTTTTTACCTAACAAATATAAAATCGTCACCAAATTTTTTTAGCTATGCTTTCCAGAACGTCTCTAATAACATTTCGCTACAGCTAAATATATTCTGCTACGAAAATAAATCGTTAATAAACATTATCATCTGCACCTACGTAAATGAAGCTAATTACCTTTATCTACCAAAATTAAATGTGACAATAAGTGATTTGCGACTATTTCTCCTCTTGTTGCATATTCTTATTAGCGATAAAGTGATGATCGTAGCAAAATCTTTTGAGCGACAATTTATTTAAAACGTTGCAGATAATTTTTCGTTATTGGGCTTTTGCGACCATTTATTTGACGATTTTTTTCGTCGCCAAATACTTTTCTTTCCACAACGTTATATATAGTCACCAAAACTGTTTTATGTTGTAGTGGAATATAGCTATCTCACTAAAAGAAAGGTGTAAAAATTGGCCAAAATCTTATAATTATATTAAGGTCATTTTATATATACCATTCATTGAATTAGATTCATATTCAATTGATTAGATTGATAAAATATAATAAAATTTTAATAAATTAAGTTTATATTTATTTAATCGTTAGTACATTTTTTAAATTAGTAGATTTTATATAATTTTAATATTATTAACGTGTACAAATTCATGGAGAAGCTCTTGTTGCTTATTTCAAGTTATAGGAATTAATATTTCCTTACTTTCGATTGCTCAAATCCACACCAAGGCCGAAGCCAGATGAATGAGAAAGTTAAAAATTGCTCGAATTACAAATGTTATTCAAAGGAGAGACAAGAAATTAAATACCAACGCCAAGTCCTCCCTGACAAGGTTCTTAAGCTTCTGCATGATTAACAAGTGGTTCCTCTGCATAGCTTGCTCAAACTAAAGATAATATGATAAAGTTTGCTTAATCACACAATAGTGAACTTATTATTACAAACACATAGTCTTAAACTTTGATTACACACTTATGCCTTCAATAACATGGAGGTCTTTCGGCACGCAACTTAACTTAGCAGAACATAATATCATGTCTCTTGTAAATGGTAAAGTAGAGCCCTCGTCGACGATCGCTCCCGATGCTCACCTGAGACAGAAAACCGAATGCCTAGTTTAAATCTGATCACAAAATATGATTCCACAAGTTCTTTAAGCCACAAAGAGTTGATATGCATGGCGAAATGAACCTTAATTATAAGTGTAGAGGTCAAGTCCGTCGCCATCCCCGATCCTATAATCCTGGAGTGTTTTGTTGTCGTCTAAAGTCGTCCACCACTTCCTGATCTTCATCTTGTCGATGGGAATGTTGTTCATTTGTTTGCTCGCCTCCTCCTTCAGGAACTTTATCGTGGTGCTCGGGTGGCAGTTATCCACCCTCACCTTCGTCTCAAACCTAGCGTTCAACACCACAAACATCCTCGATCAACAGCAACAACGAAAACAATATCAAGCTTCTCCAAACCAAAAAATTTTAATGTAGTTCTCCAGCCAACTCGAAGCTTTTAAAGGGCTGGAGTTGGAATCTGACGCAGGTGGTCCACATTCCACCGAAAGTGACCCGTCAAGAATCTAATTCCTCTTTTGTTTGGTACTTAACACCGCCTTATCGCGTTCCTCATCTATTCATGTAATCCGTGGTTCGGAAACTACCAAGAAACGAGAATCGTCATCCTGTGATCTTTGACTAGTTGAAACTTGAAACCAATGAGATGTTATTGATATAGGAGTTGTACGAGATTGCAATTCAATAATTTATGTGAGGTTAATCCCCATAAATGGAATGAAAGAGTTCAGATCTTCCTACCAATATCATGGTGTCTTGTTGTGTCCAATAAATCTCAGTCATTTATTTATGTGAGTTCCGCATAAATCCTGCGTGAGTCCCAAAAAATAAATGACTGAAATTCTATGAGACAGAATAAGACAGAGTAATATTAGACAGAAGATCTGGATTCGGAACGAAGAGGGTTGGTAAAGTAAGATGACATAAATGTGCACATTAAAGATAAAAACACTTTTATTTGGCCTATTCAAGAGATAGGATTTGAGTACGAATACAATTCTGTTCTTACCTTGATACTATACTAGATGCCTATAAGCTTTTCTTATGTCTTTTCTATGAAGAAGACCTTTGGGTTGGACCTGAACGAAGCTTCCTGTCTTTGGATTTGAATCAGACTCGTAAGGCCTGATAAAGTGATAAACATATTAATTATGTACCAACTTAATAAAGTATTTCAAACTTAAGCATACGCTACTAAGTTTTTGTTTAGTTAGGTTTATATTAGTAGAATTTTTGTCAACAAAGTTTTTTCTGTAGAAATTTTTTGAGAAAAATTTTTCTAAGAAGCTAGTTAACTGTTTGACTGTCATTTAAAAAAGAGTTTTTTTAAAAGAACTTCATACAGTAGACTGTTTGGCAACATAAAAATTAAAAGTATTTTATTTTATAATAAAAATTATTTATACATATAAAAATTATTTAAAGTATATTAAACAATATGCAAAGCACAATATATTAATTATTATGTAATTTTAAACCATATGAAACATAAATGAAAATATATCTAACCAAATATTTATATGGATTATAACATAAGTAAAACTAATATAAAAAATAAATATTAAAACATATAAAAAAAGCTAAATAATATTATATAATTCTCAAAATAAACGTGAAAAAGAGTTAGTGGGTATTGTGGGAATTATGTGCAAAATATAAGGGCAAAAAAAACTAAAAAATAGGCTCATTAATTGATCTAAAAATTATACTAAAAAAGCGTTTTTTTTTAGAAACTTCAAATTTGAGCTTCTTAAAAAACTGTATTTTAGCTGTCAAAAAAGCTGTATCTACTTAAAAAGTGCCTTTTCATTTTACAGCCAAACACCCATTTAAAAAAAAAAGCTTTTGCGGTAGAAAAAGTACTTATTCACCCTCCAAGCGTTCAACCAAACATGCATTTAGTTACAAATAAATAAATAGTGCTTATGGCTTTTCTACAAAATAAAATAATGTATGTCAGATTCCTAAATTTAGAGATAAATAAATAGTGCTTATGGCTTTTCTACAAGATAAAATAACGTATGTTAGATTCCTAAATTTAGAGATTATAAGATATGACATTATGAAGACTTTGAAGAACATATAATTATCTTAGAGTTTGCCATTATAGATCGAAGACTATGCATTATCTATCAAGTTAATACTTAACAAAAATGTGGCATGCAAATTCTAAGAAATAGAACGAAAAATCTGTCAGAAGAAGAGCAGCTTTTGTTCCTATTCAGCTAGGGAGTTCAACTGGATGTGTGTTTTTTTTAATGAAAATGTAGATTTTCATTAAAATTTTAATAATAATAAGTTTGACAATGTTGCTATAAGCTACGTTTAAAAAACTAAACCGGTTTGAACAATTTAACTATGAAAACCTTGAACTAATCAACATTTTAGTTCAATTTTTAACTTTCAATTCGATTTACTGTAATAATCTTTATTAATTAAAATTAACCAGTTTATTAATTAATTGGTTAATTTTTATAAATTAATTGATTTATAAACCAAAAAAAACTTATTAATTTTCATTTAACAATCTCTCTTTTCAATTAAACTAAAAATTAAAGACAGTCTTCTTCATTTTTATTTTAAATTCTTCAATTTTATTCAATCTGTAACCAATTTTATGACGGTTTAATATCGATAAAATCTTTTAAACTTTAAACCATTTATTTTATCGATTTAACTTCTAGTTCAATTTTTAAAATATTAACTACAAGGCCCAATTTTATTTTATTGAGAACTCGTGAGAAGCTTTCATGCATGCAGATTTATTTAGCTTATTGTTTTTGACATAATTAAGTTGTTGATCAAAAAGTTCTACGGAAGACGTGCTTTGATTTCATTTCAGTTAGATAGATCTGCTTGAGAAAATAGCTTTGTAGACTCATTCATACAAACAGATAGATGTATATAGCACTCATGTATCTACTAACTCTTGCAATGTTGAGCTGACCAGAGCAGCAAACACAGTGATACAAGTTCCAAGTCATTACCTCACTACTAATCAAAATGTGAACTTTTCCATATTTATGTGAAACCAGGAATTCTTGAGAAGGTGATTATGGGCACCTATATCGCTAGAGATTGTAAAAGAACTCGAGAATTACACGCGTTCTTGATACGTACATACATACATTATGTAGACTCACTCTGGTTAGAAATTTCACCTCATTCCAGCAGCATTTCTTGTTTAGCTCCCTTTAGCTACTCCCGGTGATCTCTTTGTATGTGTCTTTGATCTTCTGTATAAAAACTTCCCTGCAATTTTAACATGAGCATTGACCGTGAATTATTCCATCATGTACTAAGTGGATGCTCCTGGTAGAGTGGATACAATTTAGATTGCATTTGCAAATTCCTAATTTTTGTTCTTGAATAACAATAAAAGGAAAAAACAAAGAACTTGCCTTTCAGGTCTGAATACTAGATTCTTGTATGCGAACCACTGCAATAGAAAATAGGTAGAGCATATCAAATTAAAGAAGAAACTCTGTTCTGACATTGAATATCCCATCTTGTCTTAATAACATTCCTTGGTTCCCATACAAATGATTCCAATCAGCTATATAGTTCATAGTTTGGAATTTGTAGGAATGGAAGTGAATGAGAAATTGAAACTAGTACTACTTACTCCGGTGTACCCAATGCCAACAAGCTCAAGAATCCCAGGAATCAATGGAAGCCTATCAATTGCCTGTTACACTGTCATAATCATCAGTCGCATCCAACCAATACAGCCCATTTTCACAATTAAATTGAACATAATGTCCAAAACTTGAAATTCGAAAAAGAGACTGCTTCACTTTGAGAACCTCACCGATATCATCCCAGTTGATCCCCAGAGTGCAATCACACCAGCTAATGCCAGGGAACTAACAGCATACTTATCTTCAACCTTATCCCACTGCATCACAGAAGAACAAATTCATGTTAATGCCTGTCATTATCTACAAGAGACGAAAAACAGGAATAAAGAAAATGGCAAAACTCATACAGCTTCTTTAAGGGTCGTGACAAGCTCAGGCAGTTCTGTTGAAGCAACCTCCGCACGAACTTCCCCTGTAGCCATGCCCATAACATTGCGAGCCATCTTTCGACCTAAATGAAATTCACTTCACGATTAGACAACCCTTTCAACGCGATATCAATATTTATAATCTATCTTAAAGGCACACTGGATCTTCGAGGCTAGCGCATTGAGGATTTTACATGTCAGAGTGCTTTCCAGAAAGAACTGAACTTGAACTGAACTCCTATCGTTACAAACTTGCCAACCGGAATAACCATACTGGAAACAGTCTATTAACATTTAGGTATAAGCAACTCACAATAAGTAGTGGCCTTCCATGGGCGGTTTTGCGACGGAAGTGGAGGAGGGAGCGTAGGCAGGGTCACACAATGCGGTGATCCGGCAGCTGATTGGCGAGAAGCCTTTGCATCGACGAGGTTTGATGAGGATGCGACTGTTAGTGTAGTGGAGGAAGTTGAGGCCATGACTACACAGAACTAGTACAGCTTATTGCTCACTCGCCCTGTGACAGAGAGAGATGTTTTAGGAGAAACTGATTTGTCTGCAAGTAAAGTTCTGAGCTAGTCTTGGATAAGTTTCTGGTGGGAGAGGGGAGATGGTTCTTTTGCCAAGCTTCGTGACAGATAACCACTCGTTCGTTTGATCTAGATAGTGCTGACTAGGACTTTGGATAGGCAATCTATGGTGTGTGATTGGATAGAGCAGTTCAGGGTGTATGTTACTCTCCATATTATCTTTGTTTTCTCAAGAGGACCGCAAATATCTAACCCAATAACCCCAAATATCTTATTGGGCTGTATACTTTGAAAAGGCCCAAATTGTTCCAAAATTCTTTTTCTTTGCACATTTCGAAATTTTCAAATTCAATTTATGAAATTACATCAAAATCTTTCAAATGACAAAGGTTAAGAAGAGAGTGACCTGCCAAACCATGTTCATGGTTTCTCTACCATAAATTATGAAATATACTTTTGTCCTTTTTCTTTAATTTCTTTTTGAGTGTATCAATTATACAAAATGATTAATATACATAAATGAGTAAAAGAAAAAAAAAGTTTATGTATTGAAACTTAATGCATAGGTCTCTATTGTAAATACATAGAGTAGTATATAAGCCATCACTTAGCTCTCAACTGTAACTGCTACTCTATTAGTTGTTAAAGCAGTTATAAGTAGTTGTAGGTGGCTAGTTTGTTAGCAGATTAATGACAATTAACTCTTCTTCATTTTAGTTGTACATAAAAGAGATATTAGCATCAATAATAAAAAGAAGAAAAAATATTTCCATTTTCACTTCATTTAGCTAAATCTGTATATGGTATCAGAGACATACAATCACTAGTTGATGATAAAATATACATTTTGCTATTACTAGTCACTGCAAATCATGGCAGAAAATGATCATAGTCATGAAGCAAGACAACAGTACAAAAGCCAAATCATTGAAGCAAGACAACAGTACAGAAGCCAAATCATTGAATATCCTTTGCCGCTTCAATCATCATATCATCCTAATATGATTCTTGTTTCTTCTCCTCTTAATGGATCTAACTACATGTCATAGTCGATATTCATGAGAATTGTCTTAGGAGCTAAGGTAAAACTAGGATTCATTAATGAAAAATGCATCATGCCAACTAAGACGTCACCTGAGTATGAAATGGGTTCTGGTATATTATATGGTAACATCATGGATACTGAATTACATCTCCAAAGAGTTAGTTGACACTTTAATTTATGCAAGAAATGCTAAAGAACTATGGGATAAATTACAGGAGAGATTTGGAGAAAGCAATAGGCCTATGATATATTATTAGATTCAGAGGGAGATAAATTCGATTTGTTAAGGAAACATGAACGTTGCTATATATTATACATGGTTTAAGAAATTGTGGGATAACAACAGTACAGTAGCCAAATCATTGAATATCCTTTATAGCTTCAATCATCAGATCATCCTAATATGATTCTTGTTTCTTCTCCTCTTATTGGATCTAACTACATGTCATGGTCGAGATCTATGAGAATTGTCTTAATAGCTAAGGTAAAATTGGGATTCATTAATGAAAAATGCATCATGCTAATTAAGATGTCACCTAAGTATGGACATTAAGTTCTGGTAGATTATATGGTAACATCGTGGATACTAAATTACATCTCTAAAGAGTTAGTTGATGCCTTTATTTATGCAAGAAATGCTAAAAAAAACTATGGGATAAATTACAGGAGAGATTTGGAGAAAGCAATAGGCCTCTGATATATTAGATTTAAAGGGAGATAAATTCGATTTATTAAGGAACCATGAACGTTGCTAGATATTATACAAAGTTAAAGAAATTATGGGATGAGTTAAGTTTCTTGTTGCCAATTCTAGAATACATATGTGGTTCAACAAAGACTACAGCTGATATAAATCAGATAAGCTGATTAATTCAGTTCTTAATGGGTCTAAATGATACCTTTGATCATGTTAAAAATCAAAATCTTCTGATGGATCCTATTCCTAGTTTGAATAAAGCTTATTCGATGATATTAAAGGTTAAGAAGCAAAAGGAAGTACATGTCATGGAGGATATCTCTAAGTATAATGCTTTGTTGGCTATAGGACACGGTTTTAAGAAAGGAGGTGGAAAAGAATACAACAAAGAAAGCAATCAATAGAGTGACAAGAAAAGAGAAGCGAAGAAAGATACATTATGCAATTACTGCAACAGATGGACATTTGAAAGAAACTTGCTTCAAATTACATGGATATCCAGAGTGGTATAAGGGCAACAAGGAACAAAAAAGAAGAAACAACAAAGAATGATGGCTAATCTTGCTGACACACCGTTTGAAGGAGTTGATAAATCTAACATTATTTAGAAGACACCTGGATGGATTGCAGAAATCACCAATGTTATCCAACAAGAGGTTATGAAATATATGAAGGGAATGAATATTGTTGAGGATAGTCACCAAATTGATTTTGCTCATTTAGCAAACTTTGCAAGTTTAGTATTTAATTTTGCTTTCAATTCAATTGATTTTGTGTAACGCCCCAAATTAGGGGTTAGCATATTAAGCAAATTTAGTCCGATTTATGTTCTGTCTCTTTGACATTTTGGCATGCATTCATGGCATTTTCCGGGTTAATTGGTTTAATGAGATTTCTGATTTTTTCGGACATTATTAATATATTTTTAGTAATTTTTGGATGCTTCAATGATTTTTAGAAATTATTGGTGACGTATGGAGTAGTTTTGGAACAATTATTTGGCAGTCATATTTTATGACGGAATTTTTGGTGAATTTTTGGAAGTTGTCTGGAACTTCTG
>JANKOD010000004.1:4128744-4162017 GCA_026284645.1 Erythroxylum acuminatum | reverse complement strand
AAGGAGTTTGAGTTTTTGTCGCTCGAATATGTATTTTATATAATTTATTTGGGCCTGTAACTATTCTTTGGATTTCTGTTCTGAGATTTACGATATGTAATAATGTGTGTGGGTTTGAGTTACTAAATAAAATAAATATCAGTGTGATGTTTGGTTTTGTTTGTTTTGTCTTGGGTGGCATCCATGTATCCTCCCAGGGGGTATGTGGGTGTTACATCTTTTAGAACTTAGTTCATGGATAATTGATACAGGAGCCTCAAACTATATGACATCCGACTTTAACCTCTTTGATCAACCTAAAACCCCAAAAGAATATACACCAGTTTTCTTTCTTGATGGATCAGTAAAACTGGTTCACCGCATAGGCGATATAACAATAAATTCTTCACTTACACTTACCACTACTCTTCATATCTCCAACTTTAAATTCAACTTACTTTTAGTTCACAAACTTAGTAATTCATCTAGAATTAAGATCACATTTTACCACTCTTTTTTCATATTTTAGGAGATTTTGGTAGTAGGATGAGTTGTAGGAAGTATTTACATTCTAGACAGGTAAGTTTTTTACAAGATACAATTGATTCTTTTGTTCAAAATACAAAAGTAGCAATTTCTCATAAACCTGAGCAAATAGCGTGTACATTTACTGAACATAGAAATAAAAGATCTAGACCGAATTTACAACTTTGGCATATCAGATTGGGTCATGCACCTCACGTTGTCATAAAGCGTATTGCTAGAATTACTTCTGATGATTTAATGAATTTACCTCCAAGTGAAATTTGTCCTTTATCCAAACAGCAAAGATTACCAATCTTTAAAAGCCAAACCTCTTCATACCAAATCTTTGATCTCATTCACATAGATATATGGGAATCGTATAAAACCTCATCCATCTCTAGAGCCCAGTATATCTTAACTGTTGTTGATGACCAAAGTAAGGCTACATGGACATTTTTACTCCACCATAAAACACAAACAGTCAAAACTCTTGCAAAGTTCCTCATCCTTATTAATAACCAGTTCCAAACCACTGTCAAAACTATGAGGAGTGATAATGGAAGTGAGTTTATCAACTCATAATGTTCAAGTATCTTCCAAAAAAAAGGAATCGTGCACCAGAGATCATGTCCATACTCCCCTTAATAGAATGGAGTAGTTGGAAGAAAGAATAAGCACCTATTGCAGATTGTTAAATCTCTTATGTTTCAAAGTAAGATGCCAAAGAAGTTTAAGGAGGATTCAATTATGGTGACTACTTACATTATCAACAAACTTCTTACCCCTTTCTTATCATGAAAAACTCCATATAAGATGATCTATGATAAGCCACCAAGTTATAACAATCTTAATACTTTCGGATGTCTTTACTATGCCACAAATACATTACCCCATTAGCATAAATTTGATGCTAGAGCCTTTAAATATGTCTTTATTGGCTATGTAATTGGTCAAAAAGCTTTCAAGTTGTATGATCATGATACCCACAAAACCTTCGTTTCAAGAGATGTCATCTTTCATGAATCCATTTATCCCTATGCCCAAACCAATACTAATATCACACCACAGAATAATACAACTCCTTTTCCGTTAATTCCTCACGATGAATCTTTTTCAACTCTTCCTAATGACTTCTATTACCCTTCAATGATATCATTTGCAGATGATATAGAGAATACCATACAACTAAATGAAGAACCAATTTCTGAACCTATCCCAACTCATCCTCAGTCTCCTCTACCTAACTTACTCACCAAACAAAGTATGAGAATCAAGTATCGGTCTACAAAACTAAAGGATTTACATTTCTATATGACTTTTCTTTTACTACTGGAAAATTCTCAACTCAGTCGATTAAATTAGGTACGTCCTATACTCATCCTTCTTTTCCTTTTGTTCAACTGAATTGTTTTATCCTATCATACTTAAATTTCATGCAAATATAACATGCATTCATGAACCTAGGAGCTACAATTAAGATAAACTGAATGAAAATTGGGTTAAAACCATGCAACAAGAGCTAGACGCATTGGAGGAGAATAATATATGGCAGCTACCTTCCTTACCTCCAAACAATAAAGCTATTGGTTCTAAATGGGTTTATAAGGTAAAATTTAAACTTGATGAAAATGTGGATAGGTATAAGGCGAGGTTAGTTTCTAAAGGATACAACCAAGTTGAAGGCCTTGATTGTATCGATAGTTTTTCTCCTGTTGCTAAACTAGTAATTGTGAGGCTATTTGTTGCCATTGCTTCTGCAAAATCTTAGTTGTTACATCAAATTGACATAAACAATGCTTTTCTTCCTAGTTTTCTTAATGAAGAATTGTTCAAGGTTACACAAAAGTCAAACCTGGTGAAGTGTGTAAGCTGGTTAAATCTCTTTACAAACTCAAACAGGCTTCCAGACAATGGAATCTAGAGTTCTCTGCTAAACTACAACAATTTGGATTTATTCAATCTAAACATGATCATTGTTTATTTGTCATGCATTCCAACTCTTCTTTCTTAGTAATCATTATCTATGTAGATGATATGCTAATAACAGGACCAGATGAGGAAGTTATCCAAGCTATCAATAATTTTTTACATGTTGAATTTACTGTCAAGATCTAGGATCTGCTAAGTAATCCCTTAGTCTTGAAATCGCTAGATCTTTTGTAGTTATTTACCTTAATCAATAGAAGTATATCCTTGATATTTTGCAAGACACTATTTACAAAGGGCCAAACCAACTGCTATTCCTCTTTTGGCAAACACCAGACTTCAATCAACTACGGATTCACCATATCTAGATGCAGCTCAATATAGACAGTTGATTGGTCGACTACTCTACCTCAACCTTTCCAGATATAACATCTCTTTTGCAGTTCAACAATTAAGCCAATTTATGTATTCTCCGCAAACCACTCATTAGGACGTTGCAGTACATATTTTACATTATCTCAAACGTTATCCAGCTAAAGGTTTATATTTTTCCTTGCAATTGAATCTTAAAGTTATTATGATGTTGATTGAGCTACGTGTCTCTCCACTCACAAGTCTATCACGGGTTACTGCATTTTTCTTGACTCGTCGCTTATCTCCTGGAAAACCAAGAAGTAAACTAGTGTATCAAGTTCCTCTACAAAAGCAAAGTACATAAGCATGGCTACAATAGTTTGAAAACTATAGTGGCTTACTTATTTGTTGTTGGATTTTAATATTTCACCTTAGCTGCCAATTCCTTTTCTTTGTGAGAATTAAGCAGCATTACATATAGCTATTAATCCCTTGTTCCATGAAAGAACAAGACACCTTAATATTGATTGTCATTTGGTTCGAGACAAGCTCAAGCAAAGTTTCATTCTAACTATGCATGTTCCATCTATATTGCAACTAGCATATTCATTTACTAAACCTCTCTTGATTCCTATTTTCAATAAATTGCTTTCCAAGTTGGGTTTGGTTGATTTTAACCAGCTTCCAACTCAAGGGGGATGTAAATATATAGAGTAGTACCTAAGTTATCATTAAGCTCTTACTTAGCTCTCAGCTGTAACTACTCCTCTATTAGTTGTTAAAGCAGTTATAAGCAATTATAGGTAGTTAGTTTGTTAGAAAATTATTGATAGTTAATTCTTCTTCATTATAGTTTGTATATGATGGAGATATTAACGTCAATAACCAAAAAAGAGAAAAGAAAAGCAATTTCCTATTTTTACTTCATTTAGCTAAATTTGTACATCTATCTAACTAATCGATAGTTGTGTTACTCATCTATACTCCATGCATCAGTTAATCTCCTTTTAAATTATCCCTTTGATAAGCTATCACTAAACACTCTAGACATATATTCTGATTCAGCTTCCCATCATATCTAATGGGTCTTTGTCCTTAGTGTCTGTTCTTGACCCTAACCCATATTTGTAAAGTGATTGAAATAAAGAAACAGTGCGAAGAAGCTAACATTCAAAATAACAACTAAGGGTATTATTGTATTATGCCTCATTGTCTAATATGATCACACATCGAAAGCTAGCAAGGGACTTTTCGCGTCCTCTTAAAAAGGTCTCCTAATTTAGAATGTGAATTGATTAATGCTACTGCCTTTTCTTTCTTTATTTATTTTCCTAAAACTGATCACAAGATTTCCTTGTCGAGAAATGACTGGTGATCTTGTGTGGAAGAATGTGGGTCTGGGTCCGAGAAGAAGGTTCTGGTTAGCCCCACTTCAAAATGGTTTTAAGTCTCATTGCGAATACGAATCTCTAGATTGGTCTTGGCCCAAGACTCTCCAGAATCACATTAACATGTCAAATGCTCCTCCATCACATCAGATTTGACCAGGAAGGAATCACTTGTTCTTAGGTTTGATTCAAATTGCGAGCCTTGTCTATCTTACATTGTCCTAGCGTTATGTTATTTTTTTCTCTGTTGTTTCTGCTGGCCTTCAGGGATTAAAAAATCAAAGTTGTTGGAATTTGTAGTGGAAGAAACCAATACCAAAACTTTATCCAATTCCAAGTGATGAACTTCACTTCTTTGGAATTAAATGATTTGGTTGCGTTAGTTTTTCTTATAAATTCATAAAAATATTGACAAAATGCTCAACTAATTACGTATTGTTAAGATATTTATCATGTCTCATTATTTAATATGTAACATCCTGTTCCCATATTAAGAGGTAGAAACTAAAAATACGGTAAATGTGAGATCAATGAGAGATTAAGAAAAATACATCTCATGCTCATGCATAATGTTAGCATACACATAAGTGAATTTGAATTTTTGCACACATTAAAATAACTATACATGTATTCATTGACATTCTGGGTATAACTGAATTGTAATGTGATATTATTGAGAATTGTGGTTTGTTGTATTGAAAATTGATTTGGAAAGTGTAATTGTCGATTTAGATTTTTTGGAGAATTTTAGGAAAATGTCCGGAAATTATGAGTATTTTTTTGACTAAGAAAAATGCTAAGTGGTAGGTCAATTATAAATGAAAATAGAAATAAGGGTCAAATGATATTGGAGAAATTTTATAGATGACTTTAGATTTTTTGAGAAAATGATATTGAAAATTTAGAGACAATTGGAGTAAAATTTGGGAGATGATTGGACTGGTTAAATAAGAGAACCCAGTTTAAGCTTATGAGAATTGGACAAGTGACAAGTGTCACTTGTCAAGCCACACTTCTTTTATTTTGAAAGACCATTTTAATTGTTTTGATCTTGCTTCTTCTTCGTGACTCTCCTAAGTTTTTGGAAGCTTCATTCTTTCAGAAATTGTCTCATCCTTACCACGCAAGTCTTGCTCTCACTTTTCACTTGCTATCTCATTTTGCTCTCTTCTTCACTGTCACTAAAATACCTAACCCTACAACCTTTGGCAAGATGATGATCGGATGATATTCAAAAGTTTGGGTTCAAGTGATTTTTGAAGAGTTGGAGTTTAAACAAGTAAGTATCTTGTCAATCCTTTAAAATTGTTGGGTTATGAAACAAAAATGGTGATTTATTGATATTTCATATTCATGATGATCAAAATGTTATAAGAGGTTGTAGAAAAGATTTTTGGAGTTAAAAAATCAACTAAAATGTGTATGAGATTAATGCAGGAAATTTGTAAAAAATGAATATGTAAATGCTCTATTTATGTTGATGTCTTCACTATATATATATACGTAAGTTTTGGAGTGTTTTTAGAGATGATTAAAAATGGATTTAGAGTTGAGAGATAGGTGTATGGTGATGTTTAGAGATGAGAAAGAATGATTAAAATGATAGTTAGAGGAAGAAAATGCAGAAAAATGAAAGTGAAGAAATGCAAAAAACGTGAAGAATATGCGTGAGTGTGATTTTATGTTTTTGATGATGTTGCAAAATGATAGATTTTGATTTGGTTGTGATAAGTTGAGTTGAAATGAAATAGAAATGAAGATAAAATATTGAGGAAATAAGCTAGAAGTGATAGAGTAAGCAAAAGACATGAATTAAGATGAAAATAATGATGAAGAGTGCTAGAAAATGTACAGATGCAGTGTTTTCATTGAACATGCATCTGTATTTTAGCCATAACTTGATCTATAGGAATCCAAATGCGATGATTTTAAGTTAAGATTAAACTAGAGACATATGGCTATATTTTTGATGAAAAAAAATTGAAATTGAATTCTGTATCTAAGAGTTTCAAATTTTGGCTTGAAGTTGAGTTTTTAGATTCTATCATGGTTTGGGAACAGTCTGTAGTTGTTTTAGTATAACTTATAGAATACTAAACCAAATTGCATGAAATTAGTGTCATTAGAAACTTAAGACATAAATGAACAATTGTTCAAAAGAGTGTTTTGCCTAAATCCTTCATATTCCTTATCAAAATGACGATGAAAGATTGACCCGAAGGTTTGTTTTGAGAAGAAGAGACTCTGCAGTGCGTGAATTTGGAGAAGAAAAGAGGGGTTATATGATCGTGCTTTTCCATACTTCTTCAAAATGTTTTCTGAATGAACTTGAAGCACGATCGTGACATTGAATGCTTACCAAAGTGGACTGATGTGAACATCCTTCAGTCTTATTTTTATAACTTCTTTGTCTGACCTCCAAATGACATAGACTTAAACCATTGGACTCGCAACAAACTAATCTACACCTCCACCAAAAATCGTAGCAATCTGAATCAATTGAGAGAGATAGAGTGAAAAATATAGGACGGGTCTGATAGAGTGTGTTCACAAATAGTCCAACATTTTTTGTCCTTATCTGTCACACCCATGACTTTTTTTCATCACACCCATAAGTCACTCACGCCTGTGACTTTTCTCCCTCACCCCCGCGAGTTTAATTGCTAGAATGATGTTTAATTGTCACATGAAGACACTGTGCTCTCCAATAGTAACCGTGACTTGATTTTGGTCTGAGCACCCGAGAGCATTTTGTAAACTACACAGTCTTGTTTCTTTTGACCATAACTTCTTCTCTAGACATTCGAATGAGATGATTTTTGATTTGGAGTAAACTAGAGACATAGGGCTACAATTCATCTAAAGAAGTAGAATTGTAATTCAGTATCTAAGATGTTTAGTTTCTGGATGAAAGTTGAATATAGTATACTGTTTCAGAATAAAAACAGTCCGAAAATGTTTGAGTTATATTTTTCAGATTCCTAAATCAAATTGAACGAGCTTGTGTCTTTAGAAACTTAAGAGGTAGGAGAACAATTTTCTATAAGAGAGTATTGCCAAATTACTTCATTTTCATGGTCTAAATGATCAAGAACAGTAGACCCAAAATTCAATTTTTGGAAAAATCTGAAAGTGATTCAATGAGTTATGAATTGTGATTTAATGGTTTTATTGAGGTATAAACCTAAGTATAAATTATGTGTAGGTGAGTTTTGATATGGGATTGATTTTGTGATGAAATTAATGGATAAATACCTGGGATTGTCATTGAGCATGCATTATACATAGTCCGTATACACATTTGTGCATAAATAAATACTTATAATTGTGCAATTAATAATGTGTGTGCAACGTGCGTATTGCATAATTTTGATGTGCAGGGTAAGCGTCCACGCTCAGACGTTTCCAGATCTTGGAAGCAATTGCTAATCTGGAGCGTATTATGAGTCGACCTAGATGGTCTCATTCATTGTTTGTTATATTTTAACTTTCTGCTTTGAATTGCCATTGAAATTATGAAATGTGATTGTTCTGATTCCGGACCTTGAATGTCCGAGGAGTTTGATAAATGCATGAATAATAACAGAAGTGCTCCTTGTATGTGAATTTGATGAAATATGTGATAAACAAAATGATTATTAAATGTCGGACCAAGTTCCAAAGAAAAATGTGAATGTGCATATAAATGAAAAAGTGATTCTCAACTTAAATGTTGAATGCCGAACTTAGGTCCAATGAAATGTGTAAATTGAAAGAAAGTGACTGATTGAGCATGTGTGATTGATGCATTCCATTACATGAATGCATGAAAGATAAAGGCAGTTGTGATCGGAGTCGCTAGTGAAAAAGAGCTTAAAACTAGATATGTGATAAGAGCCTCAAGCTCAATTGTAAATGTACCCAATATCCACTAAGGGATTGGGACATTATCTGATTTATCTCAGTATCCACAAGGGATATGGGCTAGCCCGGTATCCACTAAGGAATATGGGCCAGTGAAAAAGGCACTTGATCACAACAAAGTAACAAATTGAAAGTGAGGGGGCGCTTGGTTCACATAAGGTAATGGGAATGGTAATGGGAATTGATTAATATTTTCATTAATGAATAGTTATATTTTAACTAATTAATTATATTTTAAATAATTAATTACAATATTTTAATTAATGAATGAATTATATTTTAATTAATTATCTTGTAGTTAATTAATTATTAATAATATTTTAATTACTTATATTATAATTAATTAATAAATTACTATATTTTAATTAATTAATAATTATATTTTAATTAGTTATATTTTAATTAATTATAATAAACACACCTTTACAAAACAATGATACCCATTCCTCTAGATTAGGAGAGGAATGGAGTATTACCCAAAAAAGGGTAATCAAAATAATGACCTTATAATCAAAGTCCCTTACCAAACTCAACCTTTCATTCCATACCCATTCCCTTCTTTTCATACCCACCAAACAAGCACCCTCTTAATATCAAACTGAAAAAAGGAAAATATACAAAATTAAAAACTAAGAATTTATTTTCATCAAAGCTGCCTGCGGCTCTTCCGTACAAATCCTGTAGCACACTATTACTGTCCGATCCGATCACTTACGACATACTGTCTCTCCATGCAATAAATAATAGCACAAGACGACAACCATCACAAGACAAGGATTGAGGGGTATTTAGTAATTTCAATCCATCTACCAGTCTCTTCGTTTCTCTCTCCGCCTGTGGCCATTAGTCACGCCTCCTGGATTCACTGGCTTTTGCTCGTTGCCTACAAAAGATTGCCTTTTCCTTTTTTGCCCCCTCTCCTTCTCTTTCTCATGCTCAGAATCTCAGATGATACTTTTCTTTCTCCGACATGGACTCCACGATTTCGACGATCACTCCTCCGCCGCTCCGCCAGCGCTCCATGTACGGCCGGTAACCACCATCTGCTACTTATATAACTTGTTCGATGTTTTCAAATTCTTTCTTTTGGCACGAAAATGGATAAGATAGTTATTTTTAAACTCTGTTTTTGCTTCTCTGTTCCTTCTACTTTTTCCTCGTTCCATCTTGACATTCTTCTTCTTCTTCTTCTTCTTCTTCTTCCTCTTCTGTCAATGTTTGCTATTATTCCAAGAAGTACGATGGCTTCTTCAATGTTTTTCAACTGGTCATCGCTTTCGGTTGCTTCCTTTTTGAACATGGATTAAGAAATGGCACTTCTTGATCGTGATGGATGACAGCAGAACCATGAGTTGTTTAACGGTTTCGTTTTAGCGGCTTTTTAGTTGAGACTGACAGGAAATGGATTCTAAGCTGCTTTTTTCCCTTCTTTTGGGTGCTATTGACTGTATTTGTGTTGACACTGTTCCTTATAGTTTTGAGTTACGGCTATTTATATGGTTATAGGGGTTTGAATAGCTTCCATATTTGTGGGAACCAAATATGATTACTTCTTCAGTCGAGGTGCGAATGATTTTCATCAATTCTGGATGCGTAAACCATTCATACTTCGTTGTTTATGGGGTTGGTGTTAAGTCTTGGAATTGAGTTGGTGTAACAAATGAAGTATGACATTCGAAAAAAAAAAGAGAGAGACCTGTATAACAATCTTGTCTTTTACTGGGAATTGTTTCCCGTTCCTTACGTTTCATTTATTGGTGTTTTGTTTCTTCTAATAATCTTAGACTGTAGTGTGTTGTGATCGCTTTTTCTTGGTTCTGTTTCCTTTTTCATTAACTGCCTTCGTAATTTTTAGGATCACGGATTTTTTTGATTGTTCATTGAATAGTGGTAAACGGGGATTCGGGTTGGTTTTAGTTTTTTCCCCTTATATCTTGCCATGATATAGGTCCGTTTGTCATATACCTTCTGTTTCTTTTGCTGCTATACTTCCTGCTACAGTTTGTGGAGTTCAAAGTGGTGGGAGTCTTGCATTTAAGACTTTTTGGTTAGCTAGCTATATGGGACGATGCAAAATGTTCTCAGTTATGAAGTTCTTTGTTTGTTCATTCAGGGGATTGTTCCAACAAGTTAAAGCAGTCAATTTTCTTCTTCTTCTGTCTTGTACGTTATTTGCCATATCTACATATGAACTGGGGACACCAAACGGGATGCAGAAACCAAAGGAATTTGGGGCAGGTGATCAAGGAATGGGCTTTCAAGATATTGTCTTTGGTGATGCAAGTTGTAGTGACATCATAAGTCCAATTACCCATTTTAACATTGAAGCAGTTTGTGCAAATTCTGATTCATTCTGCTTTCCTTCAACATTGCCTGGTTTTTCAAACACAGGGAAGAAGTTTGAAGATGGAGATTTGGAAGTTTCTAGGCATCAGTATGACAGTATTAGAAAGACAAGTAACAACAGCTGGTTATCAGATTCTGGCATTTTCGGGCTGTTAAATGGCGACACTGTTTGTTGTTTTTTGAACTTCCAAGGAGATACTGACGGGCTATTACGTATCCAAACTGATCCTATGAACGGATATGGTCATTCTTTGTTTAGACACCTCTTACAAAACCAGAGAGACACTCTTATACTGAAAGAAAACTTGGAGATGATGCAATCTAGTTCGTTTGGTCCTTCTTCTTCACCACATGTACAAATAATTCCCCCTGTGCTTGACTGGGGAGAGAAACATTTATACTTTCCTTCTGTAGCTTTCTTAACTGTGGTAAATACACGTAATGACAGCATTTTACATGTCTATGAACCATTTAGTACGAATTTACAATTTTATCCTTTTAACTTTAGTGAAATTTTGCTAGGACCAGGTGAAATAGCTTCAATTTGTTTTGTCTATTTACCAAGATGGCTGGGTTTGTCCTCAGCTCACTTGATCTTGCAGACAAGTGCTGGTGGCTTTCTAGTGCAGATTAAGGGTTATGCTGTTGAGTCCCCTTACCAGATTAGTCCTTTAGTGATCTCTGCTGTTCCTTCAAATGGGCAGTTGAGTAAGAATTTATCCTTATTTAATCCCTTTGATGAAGCCCTCCACGTGAAGGAAGTAAGTGCATGGATATCGTTTTCTCTAGGGAATAATTCCTACCACACTGAAGCAATCTGTAGAAGAGAAAATATTGAGAATTCAAACGAGCTTAGGTTGCTGACTATCAATGATTGGTTGGTTGTGAAGAATGGCCAAGTTGGTCCTCCGTTAGTGAGTATGAGAGCTCATGAGAATTGGGAGATTGGACCTAAAAGCACTGGAACTGTCTTAGAGATTGACTTCTCATATGTCACTAAAGGAAGACTTGTTGGTGCTTTTTCCATGCAATTGCTGAGGTCTTCTCAAGAAAAGCCTGATGAATTAATGATTCCTGTGGAGGTTGAGCTTGAAAAAAGTATGACTTATGGTGGAGTAGCAGGTTCTCTTTCTATTTCTCTTGAGGCTTTGATGCCACGTAATGCCAACGGGACAGCTTTTGTGGTCATCTCTCTGAGAAACAGGGAACCTCACGTGTTGAAGGTAATAGAAATTACTGAAGTCGCAGAAACGAAGGTTTTCCAGGTAAAGTATGTTGAAGGGTTGCTTCTTTTCCCAGCCAGTGTTACAAAAGTGGCCACAATCCCATGCAACCAGCTGCTAGCAGAGTTACATGATTCCCTAACTGAAAGATCAAGTATCATCAAGAACTGCAAATTGGTTGTTCTGACAAATTACTCCAGCAGTGCTCAAATTAAAATCCCTTGTCAGGATCTTGTACATGTCTGTTTGGGAGCTCAACAGGATTCTGCTGTCAGATATGTTCATAGACCTGAATACGGTGCTATTAGCAATAGGGGGCCAGGATCTTTGGATAACAGCATCCAAATGTCATCGACAAACAAGGTACAAATATTCTTTTGCATCCAGCTTTTGCTATTCTCTACGCATTGATACCTGAATACTTTTTACAAGGATTTAACTTTTCATTAGACGGGCACATGTATCATCGCAGTTGATTTTTAGGGGCCATGACATGAATAATAATACTATTAGTCCCATAAATTGGAAATAAGCTTGGACAAACCTTGGCTTTATATTCTTAATTTCAATTGCTGTTAGATAGAAAGCATTGCACTGTGTAACGATAGTCCCAGTAGTCTAACAAGACAAAGTTAAATGGTAGTTCCTTTAGTGTAATAAGACAAAGTTTACAAAGTTATGGGGATTTATGATGGGAACAGACTCACAAACACAAGAACATTAGAGTTCAGTAACACCTGAATGAGGTTTAATGGGTTGTTAGCATCTGGCAGTTTGGCAATTGTGCTTGGGGCAAGTGAGAAATGAGAAATCTTCAAATTTAGTGTAGTTTGTTCAGCTTTAGAGCTGATGCTGCCATCTGCTATTTTGTTTTCTGTCTGAAACTTGGGTTGTCAATAACAGTTGTACGGATTTCTTTTTCTGGTCTCCTATGGGAAAAAGCTTTCTTTCCAATTTTTTTTCTTGACAACTCCTAGAAAATTGTACTTGAGGGAGGTTTTGGGGTTGGGAGTGGGGAAGTTCTGGGGACGATAAAAGAATACCTCTCAAACATTTAAAATAGGTGTATATGGTTCAAATGACATAGGATGCTGCTATCCTACGGGCTTACGACTGACGTTTCTCACCCTAGAATGTCCATTGTGCTGTTTACATGTTCATTTTCATATTCTGTCTGCATTGTGACTTAGTTGCCTGCATGAATTAATACTGAAGGCACGGGAGACAGCAGAAGCGGATGAATATATACTTGAAAGTTGGAAATCTCAAGGTACGCCAAGTGGAATGTCTGTGCTTGATGGTCAGGAGTTATTGTTCCCGATGGTTGAGATTGGAAGTCATGGCGCTAAGTGGATCATTGTAAATAATCCTAGTCAAAAGCCAGTTGCAGTGCAGCTCATTCTTCATTCTGGAGAAATTATTGAGGATTGCAGGACAGATGGAATTATGCAGCCCTCCTTTCCATGTCGTTTGCTCCGCACTGAGCTTAATGCATCAACTAGGTATGGATTCTTGATGGGAAAAGGTTCGCTTACAGAAGCTATTGTTCATCCTTATGGTGAAGCAACATTGGGACCTATATTCTTTCACCCTTCAAAGCGATGTGGATGGAGAAGTTCGGCTTTGATAAGGAACAATCTTTCTGGTGTGGAATGGTTGCCTCTGCGAGGATATGGAGGGTCCCCTTCTCTACTCTTGCTCGAGGGTTCTGTACCTGTTCAACGAATAGAATTAAATCTAAACTTTGCAATTCCAGATGATTTCTCTCATCTGGGTGTGCTATTTCATTTGAAAGAGGTCTCTTATGCTTGTTTTCAGCCATTGTCAAAAGAACTGCATGTCAAGAATATAGGAGATTTGCCACTTGTGGTTAGAAGAATTGAGATTTCAGGAACACGGTGTAACTTGGATGGTTTCTCTGTTCATCCTTGTATAGGCTTTTCTCTTGAGCCAAGTGAGTCAATGACGCTTTTGATTTCGTACAAGGCTGATTTTTCTGATCCCATGGTACAAAGAGATCTTGGATTGGCCTTGAGCAGTGGAGTGCTCGTAATACCCATGAAGGCAAGTCTTCCCTTTCACATGTACAATCTTTGTAGGAAATCAGTTTTCTGGCTATGGTTGAAGAAAATATCTGCAGCACTTGTCCTTTGCGCTGCATTTATCTTTCTGATACGCTACTTCATATTTTTCCAAGTGATCGCTCTTGGTTCACAGAGCTACTCCTATACGAACACTAAATGCTCTCGTAATACAACAAGCAGTGCAGGGAAGTCTTCAGGAATGCAACAAAAACAGAAAAATATTGAACTCCCCGTGTCGACTGAAATTGATAACTTGTTTAGGTCAGGCGAGGAAGATAAATCCTTGAAGCAGGAAGCTGTTTGTCTTAGAGATCAGGATGGAATGGTAGAGCAGGGTATGTTCGGTCAAAATGCAACAGCAACCACAGGAAATCATAAGCAGATGGGGAATTTGGTGTACAAGGACAAGGATGAAACAATCTTGTCTACACCAACAAAATCTGGGACAGGTGAGAATTATGTCTCTGATGATGCTTCTCAATCTTGCAACCTTACAGTTAGGATAGGAAAAGAAAAAAGAAGGCGGCGCAGGAAGAGCAAGGCTGTTAATGCAGGTTTAACAGGACTCCTCGAAGTTTCAAGCAGTCAAAGTGGAAATTCTACACCTTCATCTCCCTTGCCCCCTGCAACATTTCTGGCTCCTAATGCTACATTGTTAGCATCTTCCGACATGGACCCGATTAAGGTCAGAAGTCCACATAGTCAAGTGATTAGTCAGCAGTGCAAGAAGGTTCAATTTTCGGAATCTGCTTCCAGGGAATTTATATCCAATTCCAATATCTCTTGCAAGTACTGCAATAAAAGTTGCTTTTCTTCTACTGTAGATCAAGCATTGGCTCCAGGGAGAAGTTCAAGTAAGCATGTCCCGCTACCTTCTGCAACATATCCAAGTGCTGGTAGGACTGCTTCAAATAAGCTACCTTCTTCTCTGGGTACTTGCTCTACAATTGCTCATTCTCGAGCGCCTGGGCCTAAAGTTTACAATCAGAGGGCCGATAATTTGGAAAGGAAGGCAGGGGACAAGTATACGTACGATATTTGGGGTCACCATTTTTCTGGCCTCCATTTGATGGATAGTTCAAGAGACGTTTCAACCATGAAAACTATAACTGAAAACAATTCCAATAGCTTCTTTGTAAGCAGTCCACAAGCCCTTGTAACAAAGTCTCAACCAGAATATGCCAATTACTTTCAACCAGAGGGTTAATGGTAGTCTTCATAAATAATCATCCGGTGTTCTGTGGACTGTGGTTCTATTCATCACTTACTCTTTTTAAGTTGAAACCACAGTTAAACTGGTAAAAGAATTGGAAGAACATGATAACTCCTAAAAGCAGGCATATGTTAAGAAAAATGTCTAATGTAGCCACTTAATCGCTCCCCAGAGCACTAGTTCGTAGCCCTTAGATTCTCTGCCTGTTCTTTTCAATTGGAAACACAGCTGTAGCAGGGAAAAACCAAGCAGCATGAGGTCCATTTGTAAGAAGCTCAATAGCTGTTACAGCAATTATCGCAAATTGGAGTTAAAATTTTCCAAATGATTGAGGTCTGGTTTCTACCTTAAGTTCAACAATCCCATAATCTACTCAACGGAAAAGGTTTTCCAGATCTGTTACACGATAAATTTGTCGAGTAGAGAATTAGAAACTAGCTCCATAAAACTGTGACAACTATGTAATGCTGAAGTATCTGCATTACTTGTTCGTTATTTAGCTAAAGCTCATAGACCATCTAGTTTAGTTTTCCTTGGTTAAATGGAAAGGTACAAGCTATAACATAAAGAAGTTAGGCTTCTGTCTTGTATTCCAATGTGAAATCGTGGCTAGAGCTGTTAAAAAGTGGTAGATATTGAGCAAACCTGTTTCACAACTTGAATTGTTTGTATTTTGTTATTTACATATTTTCATCTTATTTTAAAAACCTACTAGATTCACCACACTTTCCTGGATACGGGCTTGAATTTCCACAGGAATCGTAACTGAACTCATGTCAATGTCGACGTTATACGCACAGTCCCGAGATTGGGTGAAGCTGCTTCACTTTTGGCCTTAATATCAGTAGCATCTTCTACCGATTTCTTCATGGATGTACGAGTATGGGACATGGCCAGAGAAAATGCACGAAACGTGAATCTTAGGGTAAGTTACTGGAATAATTACTCTTTAAGTCCAAAAGATTATGACCAGGTAGAATAGAAGAGTCGAATGAATGGCTTTTGGCATGTGACACATAAATACTATGTTTTAACAGCCTAGTCAGCTACAAGGAGTTCGTGTCGATTACATGAGCATTAAGATTGCTCATCAAAACCTGTTTTTGAGTTGATTTCTCTTAGCTATATCAAGCTGTGTGCTCAGTTCTTTATTACTTTATAGTTTAAGATCGCTGAAAATGTTCTGATAGTTCTAATATTCCCAAGAACCTGGCTGCACTGCAATGCTTGTACCAAGGTATGATTTGCCTGTCGACTCAATTGACCATGCATCCGATCAAAAGAAATTTTTAGAATTATCAGAAACTTGGAACTTGCCCATTGTTTTGTGCAACAGACGATGCAATCTCATGCTCATTTCTGGAAGTTGATATAAAAGCTGATAGGACTTTTCATAGCGATAAGACAGAGCTATAACCCTATATGTAAAATAATGACGTTGACGGGAAAGAAGAGTGGCCGTTTTAGATGTTTTCAAGGAGGCAGCAAATGGGCACAGATCAGAACAACGAGATTGCATTTAATAAATCAACCAACGCGGGGACCAAAACTTTGTCTTGCTGCATGAGCTGGCAAGAAACAAACAAAACTCGACTCGTTAACAACAGAATCTGATCTTCCAATCATTATATTGGGTTGGCTCTAGTCATATTGTTTCTTATTAAATGTTTTTTTCTATTTCAATTATGCAATTGAGACCCTAAACTTTACTATTTACTCTTATTAGAATTTTTATAGCATTGAAGAAGAATATATATATAGATATATTCAGCTTGAATTTCATTGATGTTAAGTAAAGTTTTTGTTAAGGACATCAAATTTTTAACGCAATACATCTCTCTTCCCTTTCTAAATTGTTGGGAATATACAGCTTTTCTGATTGCACTACTTCTCTGCGTAGTTGTGGGTGTTGGACATGGCTTTCAAGATCATTCTGTCACTCATTTCTCTTTCTTTTCCCCTTATCTTGGTTGGAGTTTGACAGAAGTGGAGGAGACTGGCCCAGTTTTAACTTTGGACCACAACTATACAGCAAATGAAGATTGTGATTACTCCACTAGGGTTCTGTTCCCCGATAATTTGTCATGTCCTGACAAGGTATATATGATAAAGAAGGAGATGGCTACTTTATTGTACAGGCTAGTCCTGACGTTTTATAAGCCCTAAACAATATAAAAAGAAGGGCTTCAATGAATCGAAAATATACAAATATGTAAATTTTAAAAGTATATTTTTATTGCTAAAATTTAATATTGATACATATCTGACAAAAGTCATAAGTTAATATATTCAACTAAATACTAAATGAATATAACAATAAGTAACAGTATCTTGCAAATTCAATAGTAATAAAAATCACTAAAAATAATAGCAGCAACAACAAAATAGCATTAGTAGCAACCAAATAGCAATATTAGAATGCAAAATATCAAGAGATTTGCACTAACAAGTATACAGATGATCGAGAAAAATAATTTCTCCGTATATTTCTAAATATAAAATCATTAATAATAGTATCAAAATCAATATTGTCTACCACATACTTCTTGATATATAAAATAACTAAATCATTCAACCTTTCTTATGACATTGATAACCTCAAGTAAGTTTTTAATAATTTTAACTTTGAAAAACTTCTCCTAACTGACGCTGCAACGATAGGTACAATTAATAGAATTCTATAAGTAATTGAAACATTTGGATAACAATCTGCAACTTTTAACAAATTCAAGAATTTCAAATGATGACATTAACTAATTTGCAAAGTCATTTGCAACACTTTTAATTTAGAAAAAGGTCATATAAATCAACATCCAACACATTACTATGAGAAAAAGTACTAGTGCAACTCTAATGAAATCCTCAATTGATTGTATTTCTCTATCATTATCATTTTCATCAAATTGTATTTTCGTAATAGTAAAATGTCTAGTTAGAAATGTAGGCTCTACATTCGTCTCATGTGCAAGACTTTTGACCAAAAAAAATCATTTTTACTATGATTGTGTATAAAAAATGAGGCCAAAAATGTGTTATGTGCATTTTTATTCATACTAGAGGCAATGTTTTTATATTTCTCAAAAAATTTCATCACACCCTTCTAATTGCTCGATGGTAGTGTCGATGCACATAGATTTAAACTGTAACTTTGTACTCACCATGTTAATATGTCTAGAGGAGCACATGAAGAATTAGGATTATAATCATAAAACACTTGCTAATATATATTTTAACATCTATAAATAGTGAATAAAGGCAAAGCTAGCTAGGAAGTATAGAAGTGTCGGCTGACTTTGTATGCAATTATAGCATAACAATAAAATATTATTTTATGACATACCAAAAGTAGAACAAGTTGACGTGGTATATAAATGAATTGAAGACGAGAAGCCTCCACATGAGACAAAAAGACAACGTTAAATAGGTTAATTGCAGCTAGGCTTCACATTATGCTCCACTCTATGCCACCTATGCTCTACTCTATGCTACATTAAGGATGTGAGGATGAGAAGAAAATAGCTATAAAGACGTGAGGACAAGGAGAAAGCTACTTTAAAATTACGTAAAGTCCAAGAACAAAACAACTACAAAGACGTGAGGAAGGAGAAAACATCTATAGTTGTCTCCACTTTAAAATGACGTGAGGATCATGAAAACAGCTATAGCCTTCAGTTTTAATAACGTTATTTCATGGGTTGTTCATGGTTTTGTGTTGGTTCTTTATAAAGGATCAATTTGCCACAAAAAGATAAAGTTATCATTATGTTTAGCAAAGGAGGTGAAGTAAAAACTGAAAAACTAAAACACATTGCACGAGAACTCATTCTAGTTAGAAAAATTATTGCTCAGAGGAAGAACGAGAGTGGATCATCTAATGTAGAAGCTTATGCTCAAAGCAGAAGTTCTACATGGTTACTTTTAGTAAGTATGGCTACATTTATAGTATTGTTATTTTCTTCATATCTCTCTTCCTTTTCACAGTTCTGTGTTGGTTCATATCTCCCTTCCATCACGCCTAGTTTCTCTATTTTTCTTTGTACTACCAAACTAATGTGATTGATCCTATCATCAACAATATACTCAGCTCAGAGTAACACAAAGAGAAAACAAGAAAATAGTATTGATAGTCGCAATAAGTATGATAGGTCTGATGTTATGGACAAGAGAGACAAGAGAAATCGCAAAAGCAATAGATATATATGAAAATAAACCTGGAGATACTGCATCATTGGTGAAAATGCAGAAGACGAAGTCGGTGCAGAGGAGAGAAACCTGAATATGATTTGTTTTTGTGAAAAAATATTTCAAAATAAATGAAAACCTATTTTCAAAAATCACGAAAACGTTATTTTTATGTTTTCATAAAATAGTTACCGTTTTTTTATTTTTAAAAATGAAATATAATGTCACTTTTTAATTTACAAAAATCACAACAAAAAACCTAAAAAATTGAAAACAAATAGCCCCTAAAATTATTGGCTTTGTATAAGAAGTCATCAGGTTTTGAATAATTGATTTAATGCTTGAAGTAAAATAAGACTCTACAGAATGAGGAAAATGCAAGCCAAAATTCAAACCACTTGGTATCTGTACGTGTTCGCGGACCTATGGTTTAGTTGTTCCTCTTTTTTTCATCTGAATACCCTAGTCATTGCTGTTTTTTCCCTGCTACCTTTACTATTTCACAAATCACCTGCCTCCCTTCATTTCGAAAACCTGCTCTTAGCCTCTTTCCAATTGCTCCTCCATTGGATGACCTGCATTTAAATACCAACAAATTAGGGTTCCATATAAAATGGAGACAGATTTTCCTCCATTATCTTCTTCTCTAAAAACTACTAATCTACATGCTACACCCTTCTCCCCCTCCCTATCTTCTACAGCCCATTTTTCCTCCCCAACCCTCTCTACAAATACCCCTCCCTTTACCTCAGATTTTCCTCCTAAGATGACAATTCCGACAGAAGGAGATTCTATTAGAGGAGCAAGGAAGACATGGAAACAAGTTGTGGTAGATAATATTGATTTTTCTTTGGTTTTCAGTCCTCCTGTGGAGATTGAAGGGAAATTAATGGTGGCTCCTAGCCTAGATATTCTGCAGAAGGGAGCTAGGATATGGGAGAATACTCTAGTTGGTCTTTTTTATGGACAAAAGACTTTTTTTTTTCAGTTATACAAGCTTGGACTCAGAGGAATTGGAAAAGGAAGAGGTTTAATGGAGGTAGTGCTCACCTAGGAGGATAACATAATCTTCACTTACTTTTAAAAATCAGAAGCACAAAAGGTAATTGAAGAAGGCCCTTGGCATATCTCTCAACTCCCCTTATTTCTTCAAAATTGGCAACCAGGAATGAAACGAGAAAAAATCTGAATGAAGAACATTCCTTTATGGGTGAACATTCACAATATTCCTTTAAAATATTAGACTACCAAAGGGTTGAGTATGCTAGCTAGTTACTTGGGGAAACCTATATGTATGGATGAAAACACTGCTTTGATGAAAATGGTCAGGTTTGCTAGATTGTGTGTGAGTATGGACATTTATAAAGAAATGAAAGATTACATTCCTATCTTAAGGTTGGCAAATGAGCATTCTTTTAGAGAGGATAGACTTATGGTAACGTACCAATGGAAACCGTCTCTCAAAGCTCAAGATAAAGAATGGAAACCTACTGGATGAATATTCACTAGAGGAGACTATTGGGAGGTGATGGATATAGAAAAGTATAATTCGGAAGAAAAGCAAGATGGTGAGGAGGTTGAACAAGTTGTTGAAAATCTTGAACCAATTCAGTTGGAAAAAGATTCTCCTAAAATTGGGGGGAGCATTTATGAAAGAAATAGACTAGCTTCAGACAAAAAGGGAAGATCTGGTCAGATATCATTGGTTGATCAAAATAATAGTCTAATGGACAAGGGAGTGAATGGTCTGGAAACTAGTGAAACTAACCGAGATGAAGGAGTTTTTGATCCATAACAGAATGAACAAAGCCTACAGAAGGCTGATCTACCAAATGGCGGGCTTCAAGAGGAGCAGTTTAAACAGGTGACTTCTAGGAAAAGTAACAGGAGCAGCAGGAAAGGCTCTAAAGGTAAAAGCAATCTCCTATGACTGTGATAGTATGAAATGTACGTGGAATAAATAACCCTTCCAAGCTTAATGAGATAAGGGATTTTGTCCTAAAGGAGAAGCCTCGGGTTTTTTGTCTTTTGGAAACTAAAATTAGGGAAGCAAATCTGAATAAGCTTTGTTATTTGGGTAGGAAATGACAGTTTTAAACAAACCACCAAAGCCATGCCTATGGTAGGATCATTATTAATTATGATGATGATTTCTTGGAGGTGAATGTTTTGGAAACAAATCAACAGTTTATTCACACTAAGATCTACTTCAAGATGGAAAACTCTGGCGTTTTAGCTACTTTTGTTTATGGTTTTAACCTCGGGTTTCAAAGGACTGAATTCTAGAATTCTATAAGAAGATTAAAGGCCTCAGTAAATTCTCTATGGTTAGTGTGTGGTAACTTTAAAACCACATTATTTAGATCTGAAGCAGAAGACAATTGTAATTTACACAATTATTCTTCAGATATGTATGATTGTATGCAAAAGGTGGAACTCACAGATTTAAAATTTGAAGGCCATAGATTCACCTGATCTAACAAACAAAGTTCAATTTGGTATATTAGGAAAAAGTTGGATAGGCCTATAGTAAATGTGGATTGGCTAAATTCTTTCTTAGGAAGTTTAGCAAAATTCCTAGACCACCCTGGAATTTCTGACCATACTCCTATAAGGATTGACAACTTGTTTAACTCTGTCAGAATCCTTCATCCTTTCAGATTTAACAATTTCTTGGTAAATATGGAGGGTTTCCAAAAGGCAATATTGAAGGTGTTGGAGTATGATTTCTTTGGGAAAAAACATTACATTTGCCTCCAAAGGCTCAAGTCTATCAAACAAGAACTGAAATCTCTAAATTCAAAAAGAGGACAGAATCTTTTGAAGGAAATTGAAAAAGCTAAAGATAAATTATCAGCTATTTAGACTTCATTGGCGGATAATCCTACAGATGTTTCTTTAGCCTCAGATGAAAAGGAAGCTCTAAAGAACTATTTGAAACTGGTGGATAACCAAAGCTCATTATTGAAGTAGAGATCCAGAGTTAACTGGCTAAAGAATGGGGACAGATGTACAAAGTTCTTCTTTAACTCAGTGTAAGATAGGAATAATGTAAATGGAATCACCTCCATTAGAACTAAAGTTGGAGATGTCATGGTTGGACAAATAGGAATATCTAAAGAAGCAATGAGATTTTATAAGAACCTTCTAGGTTCAGTAGCTTCCCCTTCAGACATAGGAGATGATCTTAGAAAGTTTGCTATAGTAAGAATTCCAGAACATATGGTCTCCTTATTAATTATGTCAGTTACAGACCAAGAAATATAGAGGGTGGTGTTTTTCATGAATGACTCTAAAGCTCTGAGCCCTGATGGTTTGAATGGTCTCTTCTATAAAAAAACTTGGAGTACTGTAGGGGGTTAGTAAAGGAGGTTGTACATGAATTTTTTCAAAGAGGGGTACTACTAAAGGAGATTAACAAGACCTTCCTCTGTTTAGTCCCTAAAAACTCAAATCTGTCCTATTGGAGTGAATTTAGACCTATTTCTTGCACAAACTTTTTCTATAAGATTATTGCAAAGATTTTGGCAAACATGTTAAAGGAGGTTCTGCATTATCTCATCAGTGAGAATTAAGTAGCTTTTATGAACAATAGGGATATTGGGGACAATATTCTTCTAGTCCAAGAGCTATTGAAAGGGTATAACCGTAGGAAAAGTCCTCTTAACTGTACTATCAAAGTGGACCTATAGAAGCTTTTGATAGTGTGAACTGGAGCTTTTTGCTACAAACAATAGAGGTCATGGAATTTCCTCATAGGTTTTTAAAGTGGATTCAGGAATGCATTACTACTTCTTCCTACAGAGTTCTGATAAATGGGAGCCCTACGGAGATGTTTAAAGGCAAAAAAGGACTTAGGTAAAGGGATCCTCTATCCCCTTACCTATCCCTAATTTGCATGGAGGTTCTTACTCAAATGCTGAAGTATAACTCTTCTAAGGATCCAAGATTCAAATATCATTCCAAATGTAAGAATATTTCACTATCTAGCTTATGTTTTGCAGATGTTCTCATACCCCTAAGCAAGGCAAATGTCTACTCAGTCTCTCTATTGATGAGCACTCTTAATTCTTTCAAAGAGATGTCGGGTTTGAGTGTTAATCTTCATAAGAGTTACTTCATGCTTTCAAAAAGTGCTTCTCACCTCTCAAATGCCTTGACTCCAGCAATGAGAATGGAATTAAAAGAGCCTCCTCTCTTTTATTTGGGCATTCCTATCTCATCTAGAAGGCTAAGGTTTTGTGAATGTATTTCATTAATTGAAAAAATTAAGAAAATATTGGGTTCATGGACTAATAGAGCCCTATCCTATGGAGGGAAACTTTAGGTCTTAAAGTCGGTGATATTGTCAATGCAAACTTACTGGTGTTCCTACCTATTTCTCTCCAAAGGGCTTACCAAAACAATTGAAAGAATGATGAAGCAGTTCCTATGGGGGAAAGGAATGATGAGAAAAGGAAAGCAAAAGTCAACTGGAAGAGTATCTGTCAACCGAAAGAAGAGGGGGGATTAGGATTGGATTCAATAACCAAGAAGAATAGATTACTTATGATTAAGAGGATTTGGAGAATCCTAAGTGATAAACAGTCAATGTGGATCAAATGAATTTACATCCATGTAATTAAAACATAGGAGCTTTTGGGCTCTAAGACCCAAAGACAGTTACACTTGGTTCTTTAACCAAATTCTGAAAATGAAAGATTAAGCTCAACATAACATAACTTGTGAAATAGGGGCTGGGGAAAGATTTTCCCCATGGTATGATAATTGGATAGGGCAAGGAGCTTTATTTCAAAATTAGTTGGCAAGAACCTTATTGGTGAGGTTCCCTAATAATACTAAGCTCAATGAAATAGTTACAAATGGATGCTGGTCACTATCAATGGATGAAATTAGACCTCTGTCTATTCCACTATTTATAAGCCTTGGAGAGAGGGATACTTATTTATGGAAAGGGATTCCAGTTTCAGAAATAACTATAAAGGAAGCTAACAAATTGAGGGATGGGATAGTTAATAGAGTAGAATGGTACTCTATGATTTAGAACAAGGTTCTTAGACCTAGCACTAGCTTTCTTCTCTGGCTAGCAATGTTAAATAAACTCAACACTTTGTATAGGCAGCAATTTCTGCCTCCTCAAAGAAATGTATTCTATGTAATCTAAGGGAAGAATCTAGAGACCATCTTTTCTTTGAGTGTGATTTCTCTAAAGAAATTTGGGCAAAAATCTCTAAATTATATGCAACTGGTCCTAATTCGAATATATTCTATGAAATCCTACTGGAGCTACCTCATCTACATGTTTCTAAATATGATAGAGCTGTTATACTAGTCTCAGTTACTATATGCACTCAAGCAATTTGGAAGGAGAGGAACAACGTAAGGATTGCAAAGAAGTCTGTTTCCCTACTCTCTCTTATAGAGCTCACTATAGCTAGCATAAGAGAACAGCTGATCATAAATCAGTTGAACTCTCACTGTAACAGAGGAATAGCTCTCACACGGAGAATGTAGTCCCCGTCCATCTTACTCAGTGAAATTCATGACCAGAGTTCAATCTCACTACATATCATAAACTAAAGCTTAATCATGCCTCTACTTATAGAAAATACAAGCGTAGAGGAGATTTGGACTCACCTGTTGGAAAGCATAGTCCTTTTCAGTAGTTGCTCCCTCCTCAGTCTTGGTTAAAGGAACTCCTCAGTCCCTCCTTTCAGATTGAAGAGTCACTCTATGAGTTCAAACAACAATAGAAATTAGCTAAACCAATCTGAGACGCTTACTTGAGTGAGATTTCTCTGTCTCTCACTACAAATTCAAATCCTAAGAGCGTATCCTTTACTCCATTAGTAAACCATGTCTGAAGAGTCAGGAACAAAGGATTTCTTATTCACTAAAAATCAAAGAATCGTAGTGATTTTGAAGTTGAGATTTACCTGAGATAAGATCCATCGTGCTTAGAGAAAGAAGGAGAAGAAGAATTGGAAAATCACGCTGCTATCCTCGCCATCAGAGCTTCTCCTCTCACCCACCCGAATCGAGAAGCTTCTGTAGTCTTTGAGAAAGGAAAAATTAGTTATACCCTAATTGTAAAACGACAATACTCTTTCATCTTTGCTCTTAACGTCGACGTTTTTGTAATAGCTTAGATGCTTCAGTGTATTAATGTTTTATTCCACATGGCAGACCTCTTTTGTATGTTAACCCCTGGATTCCAATCTTGATATATGAATATAAAATTTTTAATTAGATAATGAAAGATAAATTAAAGAAGTTTAATTTATCTAATCTTAAATATGATTTAGAGTTCTAATTTATATCAATTGCTAACATATTTAGAAACCTAATGAGTCACATATAAAGAACAGTTGATGAGATAAAAAGGAAATTTAATCAAGTTGGTCTAAGTTGTAAAGTTTGAGAAATATTAGGATCAAATATAAAATATTTAATAAATAAGAACCACTATTAGATATTATATCTTATTTATGCCTAATTGGTATTGTAATTTTAATTAAAATAAAAATATATTTTAACTAAATCTAAAAAAATTGTAAGCCTGATTGTAAATAGGCATAGTCTTTGAAAAACTAGCATTCTTGGCTCTCTGTGCTACTTGTAGAGTTCTCGTAATGTATTCATATGGATATTGATAGAATTAGAATGTTTGTTCATATCACTAAACTTATTTCAAAAATTAGATTGAGGGGACCTATAAGAAACAAAGCAAGTTTCAAAATAAGACACGAATTTATGATTCATGCTTTATTTTTTATGCATTAATTATGTTATAGAATTCTAAATGATCTTGACTTTTCAAAGTTCAAACAAAAAAAGTTTTGATGTTCTTTTATTGCCTGCAGGATCAAATCTTGTCTCGATTCTTCAATAGTGGTATTAAAGTCAACTGCAATTTTATAATTTGATTTATAGTTAGATTGCTATAAATATTAATTTTGAAAATGAAATTGAAAATAGTTGTAAACCCTAAAACTAGAGGCTCGATGAGTACTCTTGAATCCCTACGCCATCAGATCAAATTTGATTTAATTATCAAATTAAGAAGTATTATTTCCATTCAATTATCACAACAGACAATGATAATAACCTTGGTTTTTTTAAGACTATGAAAATTGGAAATATTTAAAAACCTAGTTCGCCTACATTTCACAAGCCACCCAATTTGCATAAGATACTATTGGTGATGTGGTAATTCAGTTTTATTTGTTGTTCAATTTAAGTTTTAGAAACCTATATGAGTAAGCCATCACTTACAAAGTCTATCTTGACATATACGGTAGCAAGAAAAATATAAGATGAGCACTATAACTATATGAAATTTTTGTGAAAATGTTTTTGTTTCATATTCTTTCATTCTAAACTTACTATCAAAAGGGAGAAAACACTTTAGAGGCACACCAAATAATTTCAAACACAAGAAAAGATCCAAAATCATCTTATAGAAGTAAAGATTATGAAAAGATTGAGATCTACACAAGGCAAACACTTATATGAACTATTTAAATATTTTTATATAATTTTATTGTTTTGTTTATGATGTGTGGTAAATTTTATATATGTCTAGATAGTAGAAACCTTAGTCATTGTTTTGTATGGATTGATTTTAGTTATTCTATGAAGGATTTTTATACTTATGAAATATCTTTGATTATTGCTATTGCTAATCTAGTTTAAACTAATAGCTAGATTTGACTTTAATTTTCATACGGACAATTTAATATTGGGAATTAAACAAGGCATTAAAATAACCTTACAAAATTCTTTTTGTATTAGGGAAAAACATTTTATGAAATTTCATAAATCTTAAGGTGTCTTTAAAGGTATTAATTAGAATGAAAGTATCATTTAATTATTTAACGATTTATACATCAATAGATGGTAGATCATTACCCTAGGAAGTTTTATTGATCCAATCGATAAAATCTCTTAATCACTAAGTCGTGGTTAGAAGATAGTAGAAGGGGGAACTCTTATCTAGACATTTTCTTACATTTGATATCTACTTGTTATTTATTTGTTTGCGTTATGGCTAGCTGTATTGCACTTGAGTTTAGATTTATCATTAGATTAATCACAAAAAAAGCAATTTTCATAACTTACTAGGCAATAGCATAAGGTTTATATGTAATATTACTTTATTCTTCATGGGATTGACCTATATTACCACTAAATTATTATAAAATGATATGTACCCTTGCCTAGGTTGAGTAGTAGAATATTAAAGTTATATAAAACTCACATTAAGTTTTTAGCACCTTTCTAAGAGAGTTTAGTAATATTAAAGAAACTTAATCATTATTAATCTATTCATTATTCTTTTTCTTTTTATTGTTCATCCAGTATGTGTTTATTTTGTTTACTAGTGTGAAATCCTTAGTACACAACAAGAAACAACCAATTTGAATATATTCAACAAGACCTAAAAATAGAAAAGATACTTCTTTTAACACTTAGAGATTGCAGAAAGTCATCAAACCAAGCAATTTAGGAATTTGAGAAGGTGGAGGGAGAGAATTAGAATCCAAGGGCGTTGTGTGATTATGAAATGTCAAACATGAATAGATCTCATATAAGCATTATAAAGCTAGTTATAAATGGTAATAATTTTTAAATTAAGCCTAGTGTCCTCACTACGGTACAACAAAAATAGTTTGGGTTAGGTGTTACAAAGGATCCTATAGCACTTCTAAAAAGAAAATGGTGTCCGACAATTATTAATGGCCTAATAAGAGAAATATGTCTATTGAGAAGGTTGGCGCTTATGATGTTGATGGAGTAAACATGTTAAATGATAAGATTGATTCAATTTTTTGTCGTGGTTTTTCCATGTGTGTAAGTTCTAATTAATAACGTCGATCATACGCAAGCGTACGAGTCATTTGTGTAGTACCTAAGGTGTC
Source organism: Erythroxylum acuminatum (assembly GCA_026284645.1). Taxonomy (NCBI): domain Eukaryota; kingdom Viridiplantae; phylum Streptophyta; class Magnoliopsida; order Malpighiales; family Erythroxylaceae; genus Erythroxylum; species Erythroxylum acuminatum. Next base: position 4,133,973 of record JANKOD010000004.1, on the reverse strand, counting down.
AATCCCACGAGGAGGGATAATCTAATCCTAAAATCTAAGGCCAAAACAACTCTCAGTAATTCAAAGTGTAACAAAACTAAGGCAAGAATTTAATTTAATCATGCAACTCAGTTCTAAGAATCCACTATGAAAATATTAACAAAGTAGCAATTGCAACACAAACTCAAGAATTAACTTGAAGGAACTATCAATGTAGAGAAAGGGGAATTTTTATCTATCTTTAACACTGACCTAATTGATTATGAATTATCGAATTATTGGTCCTAGACAATCCTAGGATTGATTATTCTCTCTCAAGTTATAATCATTAATCCTAAATTGTAAACCCTAATCAGACTATAGAAAATTGCAATCTCTTAATTAACAATCTATCCAAAACCTTAATTAGATATGAAGTTGTCCAATAAACAATCGGAAACCTATGTGAGATCTCTTTTCTTTATATACTTTTTGTGTTTTGGGCAGCTCTAGGGTTTTTCGGGGTCCAAAAGGTCCAAAAACACCCTCAAAACTTGACATTTTTGAGTTTCTGTGCATCTGCCCTACGCAGGCCATGATCGTGGGCTGTGTCCTGGGCTTCTGTCATGATCATGGCATATGGGCCACGATCATAGGCCGACTCCAGTGCTTCTATCATGATTGTGGCCTGTTGTGCCACGATCGTGGGCCATTGTTTCGGTCTGAGTTTGTCCGAAACTTGTCCATTCTTTGATGTTGACCCTGAAACACTAACAATCATATCAAGGTACCTTAAAGACATAGTAATTAAGCTCAAAGACTTGAATAACCCATAAAAACGCTTAAACACAATTAATTAACAAATTAACACAATTTTAACCTAAACGCATATTAAAAGATTAAGTTAACACTTCAATACACATGAAACTAAGCCTAAAAACATGATGCAATTTAGCTCAAAGACTTGAATAACCCATAAAAACACTTAAACACAATTAATTAACAAACTAATACAATTTTAACCTAAACACATATTAAAAGATTAAGTTAACACTTCAATACATATGAAACTAATCCCAAAAACATGATGCAATTCACACTTATCAACATCCCCACATTTAAACGTTTGCTTGTCCTCAAGCAAACAAAATAATAAACGCAAAGAAATTCACATAGCACACAATGTAGTAATGGGACAATGGCTTCAACTTCATGAAATAAACTTACTTTTAAACACAATCATTCTAGTCATTTCAAATCATTAATATGTAAAATCTGCGTCTTGGGCCTTTGAACTACATATACATATTAATCCAGACTCAAGTATTAAATTGTTTACCCTTTTCAATTGCACACCTGCGTTAATAATTCTTTGGTCATTCAAACATTGTAACTACTCCTAAGTATGTTTTCATGAAAAGTCAAACTATTACAAGTTTGGTAGGTTCTTATTTGAAAACACACATTTTTTATTTACTTTTTGTGAACATGGACTTCGTCTTTTTACGCGGAGGCAAACATTGGTAATGAACGTCGATCTGGTTACTAAACTAAGTCATGTTTTTTATTAAACTGCTTGGTTAGAGCGTCATTATAGACTTTTTACTTGAAGGCACACATGTATGATGCATGTTGATTTAGTTACTCAACTATATCATGTTCTCAACTGGCTACTAGCTCTATTTATAACCCGAAGGCCAGTATAATAGTTATTTATTTTAAAATTAACAAACATTGTTTTAATTGCCTACCTTGTTACTTTAGCTACTCGTTTCCATGAAAAATACTAGCAAGCTACTTAAGTCGAAATGCCTCAAATTATGAATGAATGTGACAATTTAGAGAGTGACAACTAACACTAAGTCCTAATTAAGCTGCATATTTAGCCAAAGACCCCAATTCACTAATTTTGCGAGCTAATGATCCTTCACAACCTAATAGACTATGTTCAAAATTAGATCAATTCCAATCCATCTAGGCCATTGACACATTCACACAATTCACAAAATGCAACCTAACAACTATCATGCAACATGCAAAATCAAATTCAAAGAAAAACACCTAATCCTCCCCACACTTGAACAACACATTGTCCTCAATGTGAGAAGGGGACAAACAAATACATAAGGAAAGAAGAAACATAAATTGAAGTTAAAAAAATGAAGACTAAAGTTAAAAAGAAAGGGGGTTAGAATAAAGCCTTACGATGATGGAGGAGGGGATGGTGTTGGAGGTGGCAATTGAATGCCCTGAGCCTAAAAATAATGACAGACACGACGTATGTCCCGACTTTGACGTTGTTGAATTTGGGCCATCTCCTTCATCCTATTGGAGTTCTTTGCAAGTGCATCTATAATTACCTTGGTGTTTGCAAAGATTGTATCCAGTACTTTCTTTCAGCCCGGCTCTTCTATTTCTTCTTCTTCCTCGAATTCCTCACTGGTCAAATCCTCTTCTTGTTGTTGTTAAACAATTGAACTCACTTGATCAGTTTTGCGCTTGATGTGTGTCTTGGCACTAATATCCTGAAGTTCCATATTATGGGATTTCAAGATTTTAGCTTGCCATAGATGATGATGGTTCATGAATTTAGAACAGTAGACTATGAGTTCGTTGCACTAAACTCTATAGTTATTTGCTATGGCCAAAACCAAGTAGCTCATTCCTAAGTTATTGCTCCTCTTCTTTCGAGCAACAATAATGGAATTGAAGATGTAGGTGGTTGTGCAAACTGGGATGCTATGATCTATACACTACAACATGAAAAGTTCTTTCATCAAACACTTGGTGGTTTTCGTTTTGTCAAACACGGTTTGACATATGAAATTGTGTATCAACAAGTGTTCGTGGCTCCTAATGATGTTGTTGCATGCATTCTTAGCATCGAAACGCTCTAACCCAGTTAGTTCAGTCTAGTAGGGGTTGACACAGAAATCATCGTGCCGATCCACTACGGACGACTCGGGGAAACCACAAATTTCATGCAAAGTTTCATAATCAAGCCCGTAAGGTTGTCCCCATAACCTAAACCACAATATCCTAGGTTTGTTGGTTTCCTACTGAAGGGATGTAAAAAATTATAAGGTAAGTTCTTCGTAAACTGGGAATTAAAATTGAATGAATTGACCCCATTGAATTTTTTTGCCCAACTTTCGACCTTGTCTCGCAATTCTAATATAACTAAAGTTTCAAAATGAAAACACTTTAGAACCATAATTTGTTTATTGTGAAGAGAATGAAAACAGGTACCATCCTCATTCGGGAAGATCGGGAAAGGTGTTCCGTAATTAACTGCCCTGATCCTTTTCCCTCTGCTCGAGACTTAGTTTTGACCCGCTGATTGATTGCACTTTAATGTTTACTTGATGCACAACATACTGGCTTGCGAGTTGCTAGAAGTTGGAAGAAACTGGAAGTTTGAAATTTGGGTAGAGAGAAGTGAGAGTGTTTGGAGGTTTAAAGTTTAGAGAGATAAAGTAAAAATGAAAGTGAGTGAAAAAGTGAAGTTAGAAATGAACATATAGGTGATTGGAGGGTAAAATGGTAAAAATTGATAATAACAGTCGCGTGTCCCTTTTTTGACCCTGCCTCAGGCCATGATCGTGGCTTGCAATTTTTGACCAATTAAATTTTTTTTGTCCTTCTCCACTTTCCAAAGTAACTTCTTAACTCTTTATGGCCCTTTCACCTCTCTTTGTGTACTTCATCGATCATCAAATTCATATCGAAGTCCTATGCCTTCCTGATTTTATTTGGAAATGAAATAATCCTAACTACAGAATTCAAACTTCCTAGAAAAACAATGAAAGGAAATAAAATACCATGGGTTGCCTCCCATACAGCACTTCTTTTAACGTCGGTAGCTCGACGCTCTTCTTTGCTCACGGTGGTTCAAATGAATGGTGCAACGGTAGTGCAATCACTGATCTCACAATTTACACATGAGCTACTATGCTCTGGTTTCCACCTTCCTTGTGATTCTCCTTCCTTCGCCTTCTTTTATGCAATCGTTTCTTTCTGAATGCATTCCCAGGATCCTCAATATCTTCCCATTGTGCTCGAGGTTTGGTTTCCTTGATATTAGTTGGAGGAAAAGGAAAATTATTGTCTTTCTTTGACACTTTGAATGTTATTTGCTATTTCCTACCCTCAGAGTTTGTTCAGCCCCATCAACGTCAATTATTAAGTGAATAGTGGCCAGGAATGGTCGTCCAAGGACCATAGGTGTTTCAACATCTTATACAATATCCAGTATATAGAAGTCTTTCTTTCCCTTTCTTTGCGGATGGGGTAGAAAGAGAAAAATATGAGTATTACACTCATCACGGGAAAACATTTATACACATGAGTGGTCAGACATTAGTAGTTCATTTTCATTTAGAAAACCATTTTGTTCATTACCTATGTTCACACACAACCATGCCTAATGAAGCATCTACAACACTCTAACATAAGCACCATATACATCATGACATAAGTTCAATATTTGCATTTCAAATCAAAGTGAAGCTTATCATTCACATTTCACACCAAAAGCTAAAACAAAATATCCATACTTCGAATGTGCATCACCATAATAGCCAAGAATCACATAAGGATTTCATTCACATTACACATGCTGTTTCTCATTTAAGTTCATTTCCATTTGCTCTTTAACCTAGGGATCCCTATTTCATTACCTAAGCCACTAAAAAGAGCACATATATCCAAGTAAACAAACTACCACAAATAATAGAAGATTTAGAGAGTTTTATATTCCTTACATTTTTGTAGTTTACTTATAAAAAGGATATTAGAGACTTTTTTAGAAATTAAAGATTAAATTAAACAAATGTAAGAGGTTTAAATTACAACCATAAGCATCAAAATACCTAACCAAACATTGTACAAATATAATTTCTAATAATTATAATGATAATAAATAAGGAGTATATTATAGGGATTTTAGTAATTTTTCTCCTGATATGGCTTTTCCAACTTGGAGTAGTGATATCTAGGAGAAATGATCTTGCTTGTATCTTAAGTCTATATAATAGAAAGTTTGCTCTCCCACTAGATTTCCCTAAGGCCCTGTTTGGTTGGATGTTAATTAATGGAAGAGAATGAAATGGTTTATAATAGAATGGAATGTAATATAGTAAAAAGTTGTTTGGGAAGGATGGAAGGGTTCATAATGTAATGTAGTGAAATATTATTTGGAAGATGGATGGAATGGAATGTAATGTATAATAAATGACTTTTATACCCCTTATATTAAAATGGTTGTTGCAG
>JANKOD010000004.1:4101163-4114738 GCA_026284645.1 Erythroxylum acuminatum | reverse complement strand
AGTCATATTTCATCAAAAAGATTAAAAAAAGATCACTAATCATAATATTCATTCAAGTTGAAATCATCAAAATTAAGGCATTTTAAATAAACAGGCCGGTTCTTTCTTTCACCGGTTCAATAGTTTTTACCGGTCCGACCGCAAAATGAACAGGTCAATCACTCACAAAAAATACGGGCTAAACCGCACCGTTTCATGCTCTGGTTCACCGGTTCTCCGGTCCGACCGATCAGTTCGGTCCGATTTTCAAAACACTGGGTGAAAGTCAAAGAGCATATGAACTTTTAGTAACCAATATTTTAGTTACCTGCTCATGCCACATGATTGGTCAAGATATCTAGATTAATTTATAGATTATGCTTAGACTCTTCAAAGTTTCTTTTATTATCAAAATGAAATTTGTTATTTAATTTTAATATTAAGCATACATAATTATAAACTATAAAGTACATGCTAATATTTTTTTTTTTGCATACGTTATAAATTTCCGTTAGACTTTAGACCAAATCTAAATTTTGGATATATTTAGTCTAACTCGGATGATTCAAATTAATTAAAACAAAATAACATCATTTAACTTAATAAAATAATGTTATTTTATTCAATAACTTAAGAATTAAGTGACTAAAAGGACATTATTTTGTTAAATTTTAACAAACTAATACCGTTTTACTCCTAAGTTGATTGGACTTCATATTATCCAAACTTGATTGGGTCAGAATTGAAATATTTGACTCGAGGTCGACTAAATTTGAGATTGTGCTTAGGCCGAGAGAAAATTTGAATCAAGTCTAGGCCATTGATGACTTTGGTTTGTCTATTTCGTTGTTATAAATAATTTCATTCTAAAAAGAAGATTAGCATAATAAAAAAGAAGTTATTAATGGTGTCCAAATTTTGTTGTTAATATTTGATTTTTAATGTTTAATCATGCTCGTGAGAACCAAACAAAAATATATTTAGCCAGTAAATTACATTTAATTATAATTAATAATTACATTGACTGTGCACTTTGTTATATGATAGACTTATCGGATTAAATTATAAAGATTTTAAATTAGTCCTTTTTCTACCTAATAAGGTTTATAGTTAATAGACGAAAATTAATCAATCTAAAACACTTGTTAATAAGAAAGGGGACCGGTGGCAGTCAGCTATTCGATCCGGTTTACTCTTAAAAACCGGTTTTCAATTGAACCAGTGAGAACCGGTCAAAATCGGTCAATTGATTGGTTGAACCGGTCTGGTTCTACCTGTCCGACCACTGGTTTAATAAAATTTTTATTATTTTTTATTTTTTATTATTTGGTTTATTTTGTATTTTTAATATTATTAATATTATATATAATTAAATATAATTATTGCATAATTATGACGTCATACCGGTTCGACCTGTGGTAGAACCGGTCAAACCAATAACTAATAAAGCTTTCGGTTCGATGTCCGATCCGGGTTTTAAAATCTTATTCTACACAGTTTACATTGGAGCAAGACAATGTAAATTATTTGCTAGATAGAACAACATCAGATCATGAAAATATCTGAAATAGATGTGCAAAACAAGCAAGAGGCATGCAGAGACTACGGCCGTCAGAACAAGAACATGCACATGCACATGCCTTTGCCAGCTTTCGATTAGCACCCTCCAAATATGTTCATTTTACCTCCCAATAACGTCCTCTGCCACACTGTTCCTGCACATGTACTTTTGTCGCTCATTTTAAGCCATTGGATCTACTCTTGACTTCCAATCGTACGGCGATAAAACGTGTCTACAGTGTAGGAGTTGAAAGAGATGGTCCTGCACGTGATCAATCAGTCAATGGAACTTTTTCACAATAACGTGGACAGGTACAAAGTTGTTTCCTTGGACTTGCAGCGCATTATCCACTGTATTCAGATTTCTTAACAATTCCAGGTTGTATTATAATGTCAATGTCTGCTTGTTGCTTTGCCCTTTTTAACGCGTGTAAAAAGTAAAAGTAAGCTTTAGTTATATTTTACTGAGGGGAGGTTAAAGGGGGTGAGAATCCAAAGCATTAATAATTTATGATCCAAGTCTCATGTAAGGATCAGTTACCCTGACCAGAAAATAAATACACCAATATTAAATGCTGCCTTTATAAGAAATATAGGATATCAGGGCCAGTTCTGGACACTTGCTGTGTGTGTTTTTTACGAATTCATATCTTTGTCCAATTTTTATGGTGTCTTATTGTGTTCAGTAAATCTCAGCTATTTATTTATGCGGGCTTCACATTTATTTATGTAGAACTCGCGCAGGACTCACATAAATGAATGACTGAGATTTACTGAACACAATAAAACACCGTAAAACTAGACAGAAGATCTTGTTCCGTTTTTTACACGTTACCTTATTATAGCGGGCTTATTCCCGAACAAGGACGTAGGCTTTCCATCTCTATCAAATTGGACCCTATCAAATTCCTTTGAATTGGGATATGTGTTGGTTCCAGTTTCAAGCATGTCAATACGTTCATCTCATGAAATTCCAAAAGATTATTATCTCTTGAAAAATCAAGAAAGTTTTTTCAAGAACGTGATGAAAGGAGACCCTTTGCTAAAAAGGGCTTATAAAAAGCCTTATTTAAATATCAAGTATCAAAGGAGACCCTTTGCTAAAAAAAGCTTATAAAAAGCCTTATTTGAAGATTCATTCCATCCATTATGAAACCTTATTACAATTTCACTTTGCCTATATCAAGCGTTCACTTAGCCAGATGTAAAAAGGATGAGAAGTATTACAATGTCAACTACTATCACTATCTAAGCAGTTCTTATTATATTGATCTAAATGCGCATGTACGAAGATTTCTTATGTGACAAGGGATCAATCGTGTTAATCACTCTTCTTTGATAGCATTCAGCCTCCGGGCATGATCGGAGATCACCAGCCCTATAACACTAGCACGCAACTTGCCTTCCAGGCAATCTTGCAGGATTAGTCTACCAAGTTCTGAATTCCCTTTACTCTTATCTGCTTGATTCATCAACTCCTTTAGATGCTTTCTGCTCATACGCACCTTAATTCTCAGGCTACTGCTCGCCAGTTGGCCAATAAAGCTACACTTGACACCGCCCCCGTTTTGCTCCGGTAAGTGCACCACCTTGGTCCTCACGAACCAATCCTCTATCATTCTTCTGAAGTCTCTCCTCTGGGTTTGGCTCAAAAAAAGTGAAAAGGAAAAAGACGCTGATTTCTCTGTGTGGACGCCTTGTTCAAGGTGGATGAGGTTCTTGTAATAAGACAGACGAGACATGAACTCACATTAAATACACACACTGGAATGCTTACGTGGGTAAGAGTTGGGAGCTTTAATGTTGTTAGATGCCGGGTAGAGATAAACATCAATCCGTGTCAAAAGCAGTTATGCACGAAGTAGAATCCGAGTTTGCCACCAAAGACAGTTGGCTGGTAGCGGTCGGTTTACGGTACTCGATTCATTCGTAAATTAAATCGAATCCATCGCAATATCCGGATTGGGTAAACAAATATTAAAATGGTTCGAATAGTAATGTAATTTCAAACATTTTAAGTATCGTTTTCTAGAAAAAGGAAGACAATTAAAGGCCCCCAAGACTCGCTAACATATGCAGATCACTTAGTTGACTACAATAACGTCTTCTGGATGTAAATTTCTTTCTAGAAGATTACTTCAATTATTAGTCTTAGGTAAACTATTAAAATTTTTCAAATGTTACTTAAATATCAATTTAAATTTTCTAAAAAATAATAAAATATTTTAACTTTTAATTTATTATAAAATAATTCGCTGCTAAATTAATATAATAAATTACGTCAACACCAATCTCTTTTCGTTACTTTCCCTAGTCTGTCTTTATACCTCTCCCTGGTATATCGTAAAAGAAGCACAATTTGAGAAGCAAGTTCAGAAATGATTACTTCGGTGCCGTAGAGTGTCATCTAACACCAGGCATTGACTAAATGTTTTTGGGGGTTTTGGCACCTTTTCAACCACATCAAACTCCATGTCCAACACCTCCTAATGTCTCTTCTCCATGGTTTTCCGCTTCCTTATGCTTGAAACTTTCACATCTATGTTCATGGAAGTGTTCTTTCTTCGTGTATGGCCAACTTTTTCATCCTAAACTGACCTTTCCATCAAACACCCTCCCCAACCATGAGCACTTCCTTATATTATTGACCTTCTTTGCGTATTCTATTTTTTGCTATTGTTCTTGACATTTTTAAGCTTAAGGCTCGCTATGATCTAACACAGTCTCTCTCATCATTTGTCTTTGTTGATCAACTGCTATTTCTCATCCACCTTCACTCGTCCGATCATGTGGGTCTTGAAGGGCAGTACCACTTGCTTTTTGAGGTCAACGTAGTTGTTTCTCCAGCCACAATTATATTAGGAACTAATTATCCTAGGAGTTCCATAATTAGCTTTATTAGGTCTATAAGTATTCTTTACCAAGGGTTTTGGTTTGCTTTCACGGGCTTCATGCTCTGGATACTATGGCTTCATGCTATCGACAGTATCTGTGGTGCCCAAAGGCAGCTTCTTATACCCGGAGAGAGGTCGTAAGATGGTTAGGCGCAATGGGGATGGAGATCTTTTGAAGGCCAAGTCTCGGGTTACCCGACATCCTAAAAAGTAGAAGTGCTAGCTATTGTTTTGAGTGCATCAACCTACTATTCCCTGTTAGCTTTCGATTACATAGGACACTATTTTTAACCGGGTAATCTATCATTTTGGATATAAGCGCAAAAAGATTTTAAGTTCTCTTTTAATATGGATTGAGTTGAAGTTGATCCACTAGGTTCATTAAATTTTTTTATAGGTTTGTGTATTGGGAATATGTTTAAAATGTCTAATTATGAATAAATGAAACTAAAATAAGATTTAAAATAAAATACCAATAAAGACACTTAATACATGAAGAACTTCGCTCTATCAAGAGGAGTTGGATTTTAATTATACTTTAAAGAAAGATTGTCTATAAAAATGAAGAGCTTTAAGATAAGTTGTCATGAATATTTTACTAAGTACAATACATTACTTGAGAGAATTTCAAAAGATAACTGAGATATCACCATATGAGAAAATAACAATGGATACTAATGAAAGCAATCCATCTTGCAATTGCACTAGAACAACCAACACCATAGAAGCTTATTACATTTTTGAACAACTTGTTGATCAAATAATTAAAATTTTTATATTAAGAGAACAAGTGAGACAATTATTGCAAAGATATAAGAGAAATAAAAGGAATCATCCCTACATCCAGTAATCACAAAAAAAAATCACACCTTAAACTACTATTCACAAAGCCTTATCCATAACTTGAAACCTTGCACCCTAGGCTTATTCTTTACAATCATTTTTTTTAAATGAAAGGAATTGTACTGATACTAGCAAAAGCTACAAAACATCATTACTATGAGTCACTGAATCTACCAACAAAATCAACATCCTCTAATAGTTACAAAGGTAGAGTACATCAATTGAGTATAGCATCCAGTAGTTTTTTTATCCTTACCTGAGTGTCATTTAATCTTCTTGTATTTCGTATTAGAGTGGTCATTAAGGGGAATACCTCTTCTTTTTAGTTTTCCTCCTAGATGATCTTCTTTTGAAGTTAGAAGAACTCTAATGAAACCTTTCTACTATCTCAACAAATCTGTCATTCTCTGGTTGTATCGGTAGTAGGTTGCTTCTTGGATCATTATCCAATAAACCAGATTAACCTTATTTCTCTTCATCTATTGATAGTGCATCTACTTCATCAGGAGTTTTTGGTCTAACATTGTTTTGAGCTATTTCATTTTGCCCTCCTGTATTGCTATTGATTACATTTAAATTGACATTTTCTAATTGATTGTGTTCTCTCAAAATATTATGCCTCGCAGCTATCTCAGGAATGGTTTGGTCTTCATTAAAATTGCTACTTTGGCCTTCAACGGATATTGAATGATTTCCTTTAATAGGTTCACCCAGGTCTCTTGCTTGATTTTGTGTTTCAACTTCAATAGTAGAGTTTCCAATCAATTCATCATCCCATCCAATTTTGAAAGTTTTACCTGTGGACTTCCAACTTTTTTTGGTTAAACTAAGCTTCCATGAGTATGAAATAGGTACTTCAACTCTTTTGAATTCACCATCTTCTCCCAACTTTAGGATAGGTAACTTATCTGACAGATCAACATTTTTATTTACTTCAATACAAATTTTAGCAAAGCAAATCCTCTCCATATTTTCCGTTTGGGTGTCCACGCATAATGGTTTGCCTAATGAGCTTGCTTGATAACTGATGGCTTCTATTGTCTATAATTCTAAAGGAATATTATGAAAATTAACCCAGATGGGGAATACAACTATGCTTCCTCTGTCACAATCTAGGTCAAGCTTCCATTTTTGTAAAAGCATAGGTTGGCCTCCTATATGCCAAGGTCCTAACTCCAAAATTTCATCCAGGTTTTACTCATATGAGAAGTTAAAGAGAAAATCACCATCCTCCGTGAGCATTGTTCTCTTGAGGCCCTTATTTCCCCACTTTGCTACAGCCCAAACATGATTTATTAGAAATGTTGGGCATTTACTCCAAAAAATGCCACTAAAGATGACGACCATGCTTGTGCTCTTGCTTGAAGTAGATCTTTAGGAGGAGATAAAACTCCATCTTTCAAAACATTTGGTTAGCATTTGTGTGTGACTGTTTTAGGATGAATGTGCAATTGTCTTTGCTAGGCTACTAGATTTTAGGTTGGTTCTTGTTTATTATCCTCTTCACCAGCTGCTTCAATTGGAGTAGTTGTAACTTTTTTCCTTTTGATCCCAGCCGATAATGCTGGGTATTCCTCAGAAGTTAAGGGAGGGGTGGAAGCCCCCTTCCTCCATTAACTAGGCCTTGGAAGGCCTTCACTCAGTTGAAATCTCAATATTTGAAGAAGAAGAATAATGTTGTGGCCTAGCCACTCTGCCTCTTTTGTTGAATTTTAAAAATCTAACTCAAATCTCACAATCTTAACTTACCTCACCAGTTTCGCGCCTAAGGAGTGTCTCCCCTCTTGCCAGTTTGTATCGCGACTGAGAGTGTCTCTCCGTCACTACATCTCACCTCTTCTCCTTCCCGACGCTCGCCTCTATCTCTTTAATTGAATCTAAAAAATTCAACCCAATCACTCAATCTCAACTCACCTCTCCAAAGTTGCCCCCTAGGTGGAGCAACGAACTAGTTGGGTGAGGTGGAGATCTCCTAATTGCGGCAAAGTGCGAGATCTCCCAGGTGCGGCTAGGGTTTCAGGAGTCTAAGAGGCGAGAACAAAAGTTGTTAGTTCAAATCATACAGGAACTAATTACAATTAATATTATAAATACCATACTGGTCCTGATATCGGATTGAGTTTTAGTACAGTACTGTAATAATATCGGGTACCATTTTGGGCAATTTTTAAATTTATGAAATAGTCCCTGATTTTTTTGAAAGATTGCAAAATAATCCATTAGTATATTGTACTGTATACTTTATAATTTTACATCAACTTTGTCTCCAAAAATTATAACAATAAAATTTAAAATAACAACAATTTAATTATTTTTATTAACAATCATTTTCAGATATTTCACATATAAATAATAACCACAATTAATATAAAAAGACAATCACCATACAAATATAAAATTAAGAACAACAAAAAGTATTTAAAATATTACAATTTCATCATATAATAAATAATAATTACATCAAAATATTAAATAAAAAGAACAATAAATATCCTTAACTCGCTAACTATTACAATTTGCATGAAAAGTTCATGATGAGGAAACAACCAAGTAGAAGTGAAACTTGAAATAAAAATGTTTACAATTTCGTTGCATATATAGAATTTAACATATACATCAAATATAAGTAAAGTTAAAAGAAGAGAAGAAACAAAAACCTGAAACTTCATTCAATCATCTACGAGGGAATACTCGTTATAACTGTATTGTCTCCAATTATTATCTAGTACAAAATCTTTATCATTTGGAGGAGCCTCATCATCATCATCATTCATATTCAATGCACCAAATGACATGTCAATGGTTTCCTATCCAATATTATCTTCGAATTCACACACATCTACCAAACCTAGTTCCTAAGAAACCCAATTCGTTAAAATATCAATATTATCAATGCAAATTGGATCAACTGAACTACTTGTTCTATTAAAAATCATAGTAAACAATAAAATTTAATTATTAAAAATTATAAGAAATTATATCTAAATTAATAAAGATAATAACATACCTTTTCCGAAGCTTTAAATTGTAACGAATGAAGACCAAGTCATCCAATCTCTTGTGCTCTAATATATTCTTTTTCTTAAAATGGATGAATTCAAATGTGTTCCAGTTCTTTTCACAACCTGTTGCACTCATACATTAACTTAAAATTTGAATTGTAAACCTTTGTAATTCTGGCACACCAGTTTCGAATTGATCCCACTAAAAAACTATAAATCGTAAAACACCAAAAGTAATGCTATAAAAAATAAAATGATAATTAATTTCCAACAAGTAAGAAAAGGGAAAAAGCTAATACTTAGAGAAAGTTTTGCTCTTTATCGAATAGCAATTGGTAGCCCAAAATCCTCAGAAGACAGCTTATAAAGCTTTATTTATGGGCTTAGGAGATCTTACATCATCTTATTGGCAACAACTGTTGTAATAGTTAATAACATTCCCCCTATTAACTTCAACTTTCTTTGTAAAACCTAGTATGAAATATACAATAGGTCTAAAAAACGATCCAGCTGCAAACAACGGAGATTAAAGTTGCCTTTCCCATCTGTCGTCGATGACTGCAAGATGAGGTATGTACAAAAAAAGACTTATTTTTCATATTGGCCTTAATTGTTTCCTTTGTCCTCTCCATGGCATCAAAAAAATAACTTATTATTGCCTTTTCATCACTATCAGCTAAACTAAACACCCTCACTAAAAGCTCATAAACTCGGATAACAAATTAGCATTTGGACCAAAATTCAACGTCTTCAAGTATAATTCTGGAAACCTCCAATCCAATATTAGACCTAACATGCTGAGATGTAACCTACTTATCACTTATAAACATTTGTCTCAACTTTTTCTTCATCATAACAAAACACTAAAATGATAAGAAATTCATTGTAAATCTTGTTACACCAGGACGACACAAATTCTTACTATTGGTAGAATCCTTTCTCGTTAAATTTAATGTCCATGCACGATTATAGATAAATTTGGTCACCTTTTTGGCTTTTTGCACAATCTCATCAATAACAGAAAAATACCTAGCATTCCCTATATTTTTCAGCATTAAGTCAATGTAATATGCAACACAAAAAATGTAAAAACAAAGAATTATATTTATTCTGTAACCTTCTTCCCGATGCTTTATAGGTGGAATCATTATCAGTAATGAACCGAACAATATTTTTTGGCCCCATTTCATTTACAACTTTATCGAATATCTCAAATAAAGTATCAGTATTCCTAACAAGGACAGATGCATCAATAAACTTAAAAAACATTGAGTCGTTTGCATATTAAACCAGAATTAATAATAAGCTCATGTTTTTTATTTGTCTAACCATCACACATGATTGAACACCTATAAGTAGCCCAATTCATTCTTCTTTCTTTCAAATAACTTTTAATTTTAGAAACTAAGCAGCTAAAAAGTTTACCTTTGTATTCATCAATAGAATGAGCTTTGTATCTTGGACCATAAGAGGCCATAGCATCCACTATAGGATGATAAAATTAAAATTAGGAAGCATTAAATGTTGCATTTGTATCATACCACCATCTAGTCATTGCTATTTCTACATTGTGAATCTCATCTCTTGATTGCATGGCACTACAAATTGAAAGTTGGGCTCTAGGAGATGTTTGTGGTGCAAAAACGTTTATCATTTGCCTTTTTCTTTTCCTAACATCAGGTCCAGGTGTAACATTCACCTCTTGCTGGGAAGGAACACTATCACTACCACTACCATCTTCAACATTTCCACTATCATCATAAAAACTAGCAAACGAACTTCCACTACCAATTTCAAAATTTAATCTCCCTTCTATCTTTCTCGTGTTGATATTCTTCAAACAAAGTTTTAATTTGCCACTTCACATCATGACTTACTTTTTTCCAGGGTTCCACATCTCCTTTAACCCCAGCTAAATGCTTCTTTAATCGAGTGATTCCTCCACCTTTCAAATGCTTGTTATAAAACAAGCAAATAGTACGGTTCTTCGTATCGGGGACCAATGCAACGTGAGCCTAAGTTGGATCGTTGTATCTTCTTGAAGCAATTTGATCATGAGTAATTGAAATTCCTTCCATTTATTTATAAAAATAAATGAAGACATATATCAAAATAAAGAACAAATAATTTCATTATACAATACATATGTCCATCTTATATAATATAACTCATTTTATATGATTATATCATATACAATTTAATTTCATCCAACACAATTCAATTTTATCGAGCACAATTTATCAATAAGTCAAAAATCAATAATTCAAGTATTCAACATACATATTTACACTATACGTTCGTCCATTTTATGTAATATAACTCGTTTTGTATGATTACATGCATCATGTATAATTCAATTTTATCTAACACAATTCAATTTTTTCTAATAAAATTCACCAATAATTCAAAAACCAAAAATCCAAGTATTTAATGTAACACCCATATATCCCATAGAAGGATATGCAAATGCCACACAAAACAGAACTAAAACATGCCAAACAATCTAAAGCACTTCCAAAAACTCAAACAAACAAACATTACATATCATTAGATATTGTTTTAAACAAAACATATCAAACATATTGTACTATTCCAAATACATGCCATAAGTTCCAAATCCATCCTGTATTAAAATAATTACAAACCATTAAACAAAACACAAAATACACCATGTCTCATTACATTGAAATACAACTCATACTTAAACACAAACAAAGACTCAAACAAAACAACTTCCAAAATAGAACACGTTCTTCTTGGCCACTACGGTAGTCTTTGTCCCAGTCCTTAAATCTTCTTATCAGAACCTACATGGAGGCAAAACCACCGTGTTAAGCATAAAGCCTAGTGGGGAATAACTAAACATAATGCATAATGGCAAATGTTTCTAACAATCGTCTAACAATCATATATACAGATTCAAATCATATCACAACAATCTCTAATTGTTCATATTACAGAGTAATCTAAATGTTATGTCTCAAAACAAAATATGATTCATCAGTACAGAACATTATTATGTTAGAACAAAACTCATGAATATCATAATAGAATGTACAAGTATCAGAATTGAATATCAGAATAGGAGATAATCTTTGCATATCAAAATATGACTTGTATCAAATCAAAATATGTTTTGTATCAAATCAGAGCTTATCTAGTATTAGATTAGAACTTGTTTATATCAAAACTAAACATGTATCAGAATATAAAACATGTTAGTCTGCTAATCCTTTTCACAGAAGTGGGTAATAGGACCAGAACATGAGAGACTTATATCTTAGTAACAAGAGACACTGAAGTGTCAATATCAGGAGACACCTTAGTGTCACAGGAGCAGCCTTCTAGCCATGCCTATTTACCCACGACTTGAGCTTGACAGTTTTAAAATAAACCATTTTAGGTTTCAGAATCACATGCAAAGGATGTAGTGCATAACATATATCTTTATTCCATTATTCTCAAATTGAACATATACATGCACATGCAAACAAACTTAACATACCTTATGAGCATAACATTTGCAATAATGTATCATTAAAAGCATTATGTATTTACACATTACATATAATCACGCAAATTTCCAATTCATAAACAATCATATTCAATTCACATCACCTAAACCCTTTGAAACACATTTGTATTCATAAGGATACATTCATCCTTGAACAATCCATACATTTCAACATTAGCTAGACACATTATTTGTTACCCATACATTCCTTAAGTAATTACCTCAAGTAACAATCCATAACTAAATTAACTATTACTCAATTAATCTAACATCATCTAGGTTCATTTTCATCCTTAATTACGTCCAAATAAACCATTATTAAGTACCGTAACCTTATATAGTCTGAAAATTGTCTAAAACCAACATTTCCTCCTTCCTAAGTTCTTCCCACGACCATGGGAATAAGCCTTACAAATCCCACGATCGTGGGATGAATGAACCAAAGGTTCACTTACCCACAGCCTCCAATTTGTTTCCAAAACTTGACTTCTTCACTTCCATTCGACACACCTTCACCAAAGTCCATCAATTTCACACCAACTCTACCTTATTCATGCTTTAATACCTCATCAAATTCATGTCCAAAATAATTCAAAAATCATTCATAAGGCAGCTCACAATCCATGATCTTTCATGCATAAAAATCCAAAGCAAAAGCTATCAACAACTATCATGTTCTATACCTCAATTCATCATCAATTCAATACATATTCTATCCATTTCAAACATCACATAATTCATAACACAACATGCTATCAAGTTTAGAATTCCCTTACCTATTTAACTTCAAATTCCTACTCCAAAGAACAAGCCAATCAAACCTTTCATGCAACCAACACAAGTCCAAGATCAAGGTGCAAATCTTAGCACCAAAAAGACAACATAGAAGATAACATAATCTACTTCCTTGATGCAATATTTGGCTAAGAATTTGGAGTGGTCATGCACGGATTTGCAGCAAAATTTCAGAGCTAAAGAAGAGGGATAGATTCGGCGGTGATTGAGTAAGAAGAGAAAGAATAACCAGCAGAAACATTTATGCCTTAGTTGGACTTATTTGATGCTAGGTGTCACTCCCACCATAAGGCATTTGTCTCCTTTGCATGTATCACATATGTCCTGCATTTAAGCTACCAATTGTCACACTTCCATTAAGCTATTTGTCACTTAATGAATGCTGTCAAATGCCACAATTCAATCAGGCTACTTGTCACTCAACCAATGTTGCCAAATGTTAATGCATTAGCTATGCCAAATGTCACTAACTCATAGACCTAGTCATCCAAAATTTCATGTACCAACTTATCTTGTCACTTGACAATTTTCCTAGTCCAATTGTACGTTTTAGTACTTCAATTTTCTAATGGTATCAATTAACTCCATGTCACTAAATATGATCCTTAAACCAAATTCAAAACATATACAATTCACAATCATATCACAATTTCAACACCTATCACATTTACTTTCATGAACATGTAACATTTCTAATAGAGTGTAATTTGGGGCCTTACATTTAACATATATAATTAGACAATACACATATCTGTCTTATGTAATATAACTCATTTTGTATGATTACATCATACACAATTTAATTTCATCCAACACATTCACCAATAAGTTAAAAACCAACAATTCAAGTATTCAACATATTGACCATCAAAACATGAAAAAGTTTGCTATACAAAAAACTTTGAGTCCCATATAAAGATTTTTTTTTCTTATATCTTAGTTTTTAACTATTTTCTATTACTTATATAAGTAGCATTGTAATATTATT
>JANKOD010000004.1:4067520-4077884 GCA_026284645.1 Erythroxylum acuminatum | reverse complement strand
AATAATAAGTTTTAATTTGTAAATTAATATTTATTTTTAATATATTTTAACTATTAAATCAAAATTTATTTGAAATTTATATACTTTGAAGATGTTTTAAATTTAATTATATTTATTAATAATTATTTAATTTAATTATAAAATTATATTATTCATAATTCATATTAATAACTAATTAAATATATAATATTAAATTATTCATAGTTCTTGTTAATAATGAATATATTAAACAATTAAATAATAAATATTTAGTTGAAAGTAAATCCAATTATGAAAAAATAAAAACAAAAAATTATTTTTTATGGTTTTCATAATTTTTGAAAACTGAAATGAACCAAAACAGAAACCATAAAAGTCAAACAAATAATTTTTTAAAACTAAATTTGAAAACAAAAATAGAAAATTAAAATAGGAACAAACAAACCCTTCACTTTTTGACCACTAATCTAACTAATAGTTATTATTTGAGCATTTAATTACTAATTAATAGACAATATATGTTGTTTTACCGATTAGAATTTGGTGAATAAGCTTTCCTAACGCGGGATTCACATATCACCTAAGCTTTTCCTAGCCGGTGCATGACGAAGTTCAATCTTTAATAATTGTTATCTCGGCCTTGGTCTTAATTTGTCCTGTTCTTCTTGGCTATGGTTAGCCTTTACTTGTGATCGTACTCACCAGCGTGAGAAATGATCCTCACGCTTCCAATCTTAAAAACATGTTTTCCTGTTTTAAAAACAAAAGATACAGTATTTTAAAAACAGCATATGTATTCCTGTTCTGGTGGGAGCGAGCATAAAGAGTACATTCTTACTCCTATCCAATATTCTCATGCTGAATGCCTCCAAACCCAACAACCGACTTTTCTGAGATTGGACCAAAACCAACTTTGCTGAACAGCTAATGTTTCGCAATTAATTATGCTATAGTACTTACCATACAGTCGTTAGTAATCTAATGCTCATAAAGTGGCTTTTGAGTCGATCACTATGTCTTCCTCCTTGATCTTAGATTACTGTTTAAATTTAATTGAATTCACCGGTTATTTATTGAAATATTTTCTTAAAAATAAATATTTTCTTGAACCGTGTGAATTCCTATGCTGCCATGGATATGACGAGATGTTCCCCAAAAGTCTAAGAGGAACCGATTTCATCTCAACATTTTGCTGATTAGACAGCTAAAGGAATTTGTCTCACTCACCTGTTCTTGTAGATACTCTTTGAATTATATCCTCATATTCCAGGAACACTTTGTCAATCATTAGTGAAGAGCACGGGATTAAAAATTCTTTTTTCTCAAAATACCTTTTTTCTACTTGGCAAATAATACTTCTCACCAAGAGTAACAGTTAACTTTTATCCATCTTATTGTTTTAAAAAAATAATTATTTTTATTTTTATTTTCGAATTTAGAAAAAAAAACCTTCCTTATTTAATTTTTTATAGTTTCTTATCATTTTCAAAAATTATAAAACCATAAAATTGAATTGTGTTTTATGTTTATGTTTTTTTCATACTAATATATATTATTTAACCCTTTAACATATTAATCGTATAGTAAATTAAATAAGTAAAATTTAATAATTATTAATAAAAATAATTAAATTTAAAATATCTTTAAAAATATATATTTCAAATAAATGCTGATTTAATAATTAAAATAATTTATTAATAGGTTGTTAATAAATATTATATAAGAGATTAAAATAAATTTATTTAATTAAAATAATTTATCTTTAAATGTTATCTAGTATGTAATTATTATTAATAACAGTTATTAACAATCAAACAGATTCATTAAGCCAGTATAATTTTTGTTAAATTAACTATCCTTAATTTTAAATTTTACTATTTTTTGGGATTTCTCTTAATTCTTTAATTACCATGCGAATTGCGAGCCACCTGACAGAGCCATCCGTTTGTTTATGATCTACAATAATAACTAACTAATTTTAATATACAAAATAAGACGACTACACCATGACAAAAACTTACGGAGTTGAATATTGATTTCAAAGGCCAGTAGGCAGTAGGTCTAAAAGAAATGGGGAAAAAGGTAGAGATAGCGAACCCATTACCTGTTACTGAATAGTAAAGTGGTTGGTGCATCATAATAAGCTGAAACTAGATCTTCTGTCCAGTGTTACTCTGTCTTATTCTGTTTCATAGAATCTCAGTCATTTATTTTGCGGGACCCACGCAGGCTCCATGCGGGCTCTACATATATAAATGACTGAAATTTATTAGACACAATAAAACACCATAATATTGGACAGGGAATCTGAACTCAAGAATAATGATTGGCGGCAGGGATTTGTGAGGATAAACAAAATGATAATGTTTTTGTTTTCAAATTTAATAATTTTTTTTTAAAAAAACTTCTTTTAGTTTTCAAAATTTATAAAAATCACAAAACTAGTTTCTCCCCCTATAAGTTCATAATCTGAAGTACTTTCAACTAAATATATATTATTTAATTTATAAATTATTAATAAAAATTATGCATAATTTAATTAATATTATATTTAATTAACTAAATGAATTATAAATAAAATTGAAGAATAATTTAATTTTATATAATATTTTGTTTATTTTTGTAATTAAATTACATAAATCAATTTTATAATTATTAATAAATATAATTAAATTTAAAAAATCTCTAAAATATATACATTTCAAATAAAATTTCACTAATATTAAAAAAATATTTATATAAAATTTAATTTATAAAATTTTTATTTTATTACAATAAAATAATTTTTATTAATAAAATAGCAGTGCACATTAACATTAACAACCAATTTATATGAAAGAAAATAAAAATTAAAAACATAAAATGAAACTTAATGAAAAAATGAACAAACTTTTAATTCAGTGTACACGGAGAGTGGAAAAAAATTAAAGTATAAAGAGGATTGGATGCTTATGCAAATCATGCCGTGTGATCGTTCTTTCTGTATTAAATAAATATAGCTCCATAATTTTTAATTTTTAATTTCGTAATAATTACGATAATTATGTGAAATTGCATAGATGAGTCATTAAAATTCAAAAGGATTGGTAAGTGCTAGCATATTTTTTTTTGGTGCAAATAAGTGCTAGCATTTACCATCCTTTTATAATGAGTAAATACTCCCTCTTATCTAAAATAAAAGTCGTTTTAGGGGATTTTAATTATTCAAAATAAGTATCGTTTTGTGACTTTTTATGCATGTTTATGATTTTATTTTCAAAATTACCCTTTAATTTATCTCACATCTTAATTATACAAATTACATAGATTATATTTTCAAGATACTTCAATATATAATTAATAAAGATATATAAAATATTTTATTAACTTTTTTAATAAATGTGTATCTCTCGAAAGCAACTTTTATTACTAATAATGGCCTTATTGGGTATCTCATTAAGTTGGTCGCCGATAAGCGTAATTAAATGGAGATGATTGTGCAGGTCCAGCTATTGACCATTTTCTATAAGAAGGGACGGGGCATTCCTATCAAGTTTGCGGTGGTTGTGCGAGAAAATTGAGAAAGAGTGACCCATCCCATCATCTCTCTTTTTAGTTGGTGGTGGTTGCACAAGGTAGACTCTGAGAGGTCTACGGTTGTTTAAGAGGTGCTTTTCTATGGAGATTTTAAGGTCGAGGGTCACAGTTCAGACGGACGCTTCGCCCCGCAGCCTTGTTGCTAACAATGTCAATCTGGGACCCATTTCTGATATGATACCCTTCATTTGGGCTCACCACAAAATTCCCAAACAAAATCCTTTCTCTATCCATGCAGGTAGGTTGCACTTCTCATGCGCATAGTAAAACTAACCCCACCCGAAAGCTACAATAATCACCATGAAAACAAAGGTTAATGTCCTCATGTGTCTTTGGCCTTTTTATGTCCCTGGCACCGCATATAAATGCTCCACTCTATACATACTCTTCAAACTACAACCAAAACCAGTTAAGTTCCTACCTTCCATTTCTAAATTCTGTCCTTTCTAATTCTCTCTCCGCCTTGCTTGTTTTGTAATGTCAGAAAATATGAGCATATCCGTAAATGGACAATCTCAGGTCCCTCCAGGGTTTCGATTCCATCCCACAGAAGAGGAGCTCTTGCATTACTACTTGAAGAAGAAGGTTAGTTATGAGAAGATCGATTTAGACGTGATTCGTGTTGTTGATCTTAACAAGCTCGAACCATGGGATATTCAAGGTTTGTGTGACTCTGTATACTGTCGATAGATCTTAGATTCTGTGTAAGCTGGGGATGCTAAAAATAGTTTTGGGTTTTGTAGAGACGTGCAGAATAGGAACCACCCCTCAAAACGATTGGTACTTTTTTAGTCATAAAGATAAGAAGTATCCCACAGGGACTCGCACGAATCGAGCTACAACTGCTGGGTTTTGGAAGGCTACAGGACGCGATAAATTGATATACAGTAATGGTAAGCAGATCGGAATGAGGAAGACGCTTGTGTTCTACAAGGGCCGAGCCCCACATGGACAAAAGTCCGACTGGATTATGCATGAATATAGATTGGACGATAACACAACTGAAATCAATGTAAGCCCCTTGTCCGCTTCCTGTAATCGTTCAAGCTACTGACTTCAGATTTGCATATAACAAGAAATTTTCCTCGCAGACCTCTTACGTTAGCTAAGAAGTTGATGCCTGTTTGGTTTATAAATCCAGGTTTCCAGTGAAATGGGAGAGGCACAACCAGAGGGATGGGCTGTTTGCCGTATCTTTAAGAAGAAGAATCTGCACAAAACCCTAGACAGCCCTCTCAATCCATCATCATTTATCACCGCAGAGACGAGGACATCCCAGATGTTCTGCTCTTCCAGCGATGGAGCTCTAGATGAAATACTTCAACACGTGGGAATGACATGCAAGGAAGAGAACGAAGCTAACATTATTAACAGCGGAAGATACACGGTAGACAGCAATGGCCACAATGAGAGGTTCATGAAGTTTCCGAGCCTAGAGAGTACAAATTCCACCAGTGGCCAAAGCCAAAACTGTTACCAACCCGTGATGCTAAAAGACACTGAAGATTCGATAACCAATCAGATGAGTTGCACCAACCCAAACCCGGTTTATTCCATCGACTCGAGACTCCCCAGCTGGGCAGCACTTGATCGCCTTGTAGCTTCACATCTAAATGGCCAAAACGAAACTTCGAGGCAATTAGCGTGCTTGGGTGATCCCGCCCTGTCCTATTACACCCCAACCAACCATCACGATCTCCAATTACCAGCCCTACGATCATCATTTTCATTACCATCAAGCAGGTCTTACCATGGAAATCAAGATTTCAACAGCGAGGTTGACCTGTGGAATTTTACAGCCAGGGCCCCGTCAGACCCCATTTTCCACGTGTCCAACCCTAGTGTATAACAGAAACAACCCTACATGTAATCATGTCGTTTAGGACTAAAGTCAGAATGAGTATAATGACAGCAGTAATGTGATAATACAAGTGTTATAGCATAAATAAATTTGAATGAGTTCTTAGACGGAGTGGCGTTGTCAACCATCAATCCATACTGTCAATTATTTTTAGTTTGTTATTCAGAAACCCAGCGACGGGTGGCATGATAGGATCTTTCTAACTGCAATAATAGTATGCTTCTTTTTTATGTTTCTTACAATTAGATGTTTCACGATAAATCATGTGCATAATTATTTTTGAATCAAGTCATGAGCACATGGTTTTTGTCGGTCTGTGTTACTTGGTCCCCGCAACATTATCAGAAGACGTTGCAGGACAAGGCGGGTTTTGCACAGTACTTCCTCCAGCACGCCACCACCCCACCTATAGTGGCGACCCCCTTTTGACAACTACGTAGTTTCCTAAATTTTAAAATCCGACAGCGACCACATTGGGAGTTTATATGTACGGACATTCTTTGTCTTTTTATTTTTTTAGGGTCTTATCATGTTTCCTCCGCTCTTACTTTCCTTCAATAGGCTTACGAGAACAGAAAATTTATTCCCGTCAATTCAATTCGTCTTGTATATCCCCATAAACTATGAAAGAATATCTACTATTGGGTGAATTAATTGGAACTAGCCCTTGTCTAACTCTAAGCATTCTAAACAGACTTCTTATGTATATTAGCTTGAAGTGCTTCAAGTTATACAATTATATCCCTCTAACTTTAATCAATGACGTACGCATTCTTGAACATACTAAAAACATCACCATAGTTATTTTATCAATTGAATTAGAATAATCGACTTGGGGTACTAACACTGTACATAAGTTTGGGGCATGTAAAACTTGTGATTGAATTGAGGATCGTTAGATTATATTGCATGATTAGTAAAATTATAACTAAAGTGTAATTAGCACTTCTTCGGGTTCAAAAGCAAGTTGGGGTCTATGTCTGCTTCTGCTTTTTGTTGTACTATTATAAACAAGTAAAAAGACAACCTGCAAGCCAAGTGAGGAAAA
This sequence comes from Erythroxylum acuminatum, assembly GCA_026284645.1. Taxonomy (NCBI): domain Eukaryota; kingdom Viridiplantae; phylum Streptophyta; class Magnoliopsida; order Malpighiales; family Erythroxylaceae; genus Erythroxylum; species Erythroxylum acuminatum. The sequence goes on along the minus strand of JANKOD010000004.1, from coordinate 4,071,420 downwards.
TGAGAAATGCCACATAATAGGAAGAAGATGACAATGTTTCAAGTTTATGGGTGACACAAAGACGTGTCTTGGTAGAAATTCTTGGACCCATGAGCAATTTCAAAGCCACAAAGCTAAGAAAGACAAAGTTTTGGTTATTGAACAAATCACCACTTGACTTCAGATGCAAATGAATAAGATATAATTCATTGTTTAAGTACTATTTCTCATCATTTCAGGACATGAAAATTATGAATTGCCGTAATAATAATTATGATTTATTGTATAATTATAGATAACAAGGTTGCAATTACAAATATAATAACATATCTAATTCGGTATAGTTCCTGTACATTTTTAAATTACGGTAACATTTCAACAATAATTATAATATTGCAGTAATAATGATTAAATTATTATGACCTTCACTATTAATTATATGGAAATTCATGGGCCGTCCTGCATTAAATCGTTTGTCGATTTTGATATTAATCACAGGAACTTACGGTGGCACCATGTCGTGTGTATAACAATTTATATGCACGTAGGTATTCGGGATTTCTTTCTCAAGATTGGTCGTTCGATCAAGCTTTCAATGTGGCATATGCAAAACTCTTTCTGGTTACCAACTTACCAATCACAGTCCATGCTGTTAAAAGGTAACAAAAATCTCATCAATCAATTGGAAACCTTTCTATTTTGGAAAAGAAATTATTCAAATTAACATATAAGTTATTGGATAAAGCATGAAAAATACCTTATTGTCAAGCCAGATGCAAAGACATTCAGCAAATATATATCTGAACTAAGATTTTATATTGCAATTGCTAACTATATAGAGATAATTATCAATTACTATAATTGTTAGAAAGGCCTAACTTATCCCCAAAGGCTAGCTCAAGAGAGGGAGGTTTGCACACGATTATAAATTCTTGAATGCCCTCATAGTATAATTGTTAGAAAGGCCTAACTCATCCCCAAAGGCTAGCTCAAGAGAGGGAGGTTTGCACACTATTATAAATTTTTGAATGCCCTCATAGTTGTCCGATGTGTGATTCCTGACACCCCCCCCAGTCCAGAGCAGGACTGGAGATCTGATGGACATATTGGACAAAAGGACATAACCGGGCACGGCCCCAAATTATCGAGACAAACTGACTTTGATACCATGTTAAAACTTTTGAGGGTGAGTTGGGCCTTTCAACAATAATTATAGTGGTTATAGTCAAATCGTTTGGGACATCTTAATTAGGAAAAAATGGTATTTCGGGACAAGGACCTAACTAGTATGCATACGTTCTTCATGTATTCCAACTCTCCAACTATGCAAGTGCAAGCAGATTTAAATGTAGTTTCCTCAAAAGCATGAAAAAGATTTATTCTTAATGGAATAAAGATTTAACACCCTACTAAATGTCATGTAGCTAGGAAGAAAAGCAGTTCATTGTTAGCAGAATAATTGACCTTCGGCCTAACAATAATGGAATATCTATATATGACAAGTTGAATGGGGCCGTTTAGACACCGATTGATAATATGTAAATATTCTATCAGAATTGCAATTCATTTTTTACCAAAAAAGTGAAAAAGACTTATGAGGGTAAGAGCAGTATCGATATACGTCGCTGTTGTTTCAGTAAGCCTATTTATATATAATATAATCAGCCATGTACACACCTTTTGAAAAGAACTAATTTGAAAACGCAGCAAAACGTTTCTTCTCTCGTTTTCCTTCAGTTGGGATATGCCCACTTTCAAGAAAGTCAATCCCTTGTTTGAAATTTATTCCAATGTAAGGTTAGAGTGAGTGATTAAAAGTAAGCATAAGCAATGTTTCTACTAAGAATGGATCGAACAGTTTGGTTAAGAGAGGCAATCATTCATGACCCAAAATTCCAAGCCAGGGAAAGCATGAATCATGATCAACAGTTACGTCAAGACCCACCAGCCAATGTTGTGTGGAACCACCGATCGCGTTCATCGACAAGTTATGCATTCATCAACTGCCCGATCGAGCTGGTCAGCAAGCTCATGTCATTATGATCTCCATGTTTCTAATGGTTGTTAGTGAGGACTTTGGAGAGAGCTTCTGAATCGATCAATCAATCCTTGCTTTTACTTTCCTGAAGATGTTGATTACGATAATTCGACCAACTAAACATACAGTAATATCTCTAAGTGGGTTAATCAAGTTAGGTTGGGTAGGGTATAATTGGGCAAGGTGTTACGTAAGGATGAAATTGTAGCACCTACATGGTACTCGCTATGGAAACTCCCATCTCTTTTTGAAAAACAAGGCGAAAGGATCATTTATCAAAAGAATATTTGACGTGACTCGGAACATTAAAACATCGCTTTCCTGAAATTCTTTAGAGGACTTATATACAGTGGTCATGATTTTTGTGCCCGATAAATTTATACTCTTTCCGCTAGAGTCCAGCCAGCTAGAAAACATTAGGTTTACTTGAACGAGGAGACACCTTTACCCTACCTTCTCCAAGTGATATGTGAGAGATCATCGATTCCCTTATAAAATTATGGGCCATATTAACCGATTAAGCCATCAATCAATTTTCTATTCCTTGAAAAGATAACAAGTTATGTAATACCCGTAGAACTGATCTCAACATTAAAAATATTATTTACATGAAAATCATTTTAACTTATAGTAGAGCAACGACTCATTGAGTGTAAATTTTTTTTTTATTTTTTTTATCATTAGTAGGCTTCTTAATTTTTAAAATTATGTAATGTCTTAGGTTTAAATTAACCCGAAAACAATTTTAAAAATTATAAAATAAAAACTAATTACTTAAGAGATTGGTTAACAATTTTTCCCACTTTTTATCTCTTATTTTCTTCTATATTTGAAATCTGACACCCAATCTTATGTGAGTTGTTCCAATCTCTCCTATTTAAACGTTTGATATTATTTTAAATCTTAATCTTTTAGCTAAAATTTATCATCATTTTTCAATATAAAAATATATTAAAATCCTAGCATAATGGCCGAGAAAATCTGCAAGCGCATAGAATCGTTCATAGTACCTACTCATTAAGTATTCTAAGGTCGTCTCCCACAAGGACTAAATCATTCACCCCCAAATTAATTCTAATTACTTGAATGAAATCGACAATAAATTTTAAAAGATGATTGGAGTTTAGTAAACAGTAAATTGTAAATACTGAAATTAACAAATATGGATAAATTGACGATTAAATTAGGGCTTGGGGTTCACTAACTCAAAAGATTGATTCATACATTATGAAATTGATTGAATGTTAGGTCATGAAAATAGTTGCACAACTTTACCCATATCTTTTCTCAAAGCATACAAGAATATCTAACTAGTTGATTACCATCTCTCAATGTGTAAACTAACTAGTTAAATCCATGAAGAACAAGCAACTACAAGTTATCACACTAGCTTAGGATATCTCTATCTCTAAGTCTAAGGTGTTTATTTTCCTAAAGCATAAACCATATTTCACCTCTCAGTACATCATATGATTCCTAAGATTGCATCTATGGAGATCAAGCATAGAAACAACAGTGAAGTTCAAGATAGATAAATATAACCCAAGAACTTTCTTTCAACACTCATTAATCCATAACATACAAATCAATCCCCCTAAATAGGCTACATCCCTTACCCTAAATAAGGTTTAGTTCCAGAACATAATAACAAAAGCAATACACACAAAGAAGCTCAACATTCAAGAAAGAGTAGAGAGAGAAAGTAGTAAGAACACAAGAAAAGGTTGCTTCCAATCCTTGATGCAATCTCAAAAATTCGTATCTTCCTCTTATTTTGTGCCTCCTTAAGTGGTAACTTCGTTTTCAGTGTCTAGCCCCCCCCCCCCCTTAGGTCTTCAAAATGAGTATATATATTGTCTTGAATCTAAAGAAACCTAGTTTTT
>JANKOD010000004.1:4046140-4056453 GCA_026284645.1 Erythroxylum acuminatum | reverse complement strand
TCTACTTCCACTAGAGACAAGATGCAATTATCAGCAAGGGGGGATGGGAAACTGATGCTGAGCAAGGGAGGAGCCAGTGATCAATCATCAGCTGAACAATCAAGTATGTGAAGACTTTTTGAAAAATGAAGGGCTTTGATATCCTCCCATATCTTTACTTTTTGGAAAGCATGATTAGCAGTAAATAGAATAGAAAGATCCATTTTGTCAGCAGCTCCCTCGAATTCACAATTAAGGAGTATTACTTGGTCAGAAATGACATCACCAAGGGCTTCTTTATGGTGTCTTAAGTTGGATAAGGGCCTTATCTAAAACAAAGGAGACATAAAACAAAAATAGAAGCTAGGAATGAAGAAATAGAAAAAAGGGAACATATAGGACAAAAAATAAACTAGGAAACCTAGATTCATTGATGGAGAACAAAAGAACAATAAGAGAAATAAAAATGAAAAAGAGACAGTTAAAAATATTTTAGTTTTGGTTTTGAAAACCTGTTGTAGTAATTAGCAAAAACAATGTTTTTGTGTGACCTTAATTATGAAGAGAAGAAAGAAAATGAAAATTAACTTAAGCTTTGAAGGAGTCTGAATAAATCTTATAGGGAAGAAGATGATGAAAAAGAAAACGTTGAAGAAGAAGAATCATGACTCCTTCAATCAATCTGAGCGATTTTAAAATTTAATAAAATCGATCAATTTGCATTTTAACTGACCAATTTTGAAATTTAAAAATTTTTATATTTAACAATACTGTCTAACTGACTAGTTCCTAACAAATTCGGTTAAACCAGCCTATTGATTCGATTTTGTATTTATTACTTTTATATGTTCACGTTTTAGACCACAAATATTAAGAAATTCGAATGAGAAGAACATATAAAAGGAAAAACATGTGATGGAAAGATAAAATAGACAAAATTGTCAAAAAACAAAATGAGGTATCAAAGAAAAATCAAAATATAAGCTTTATCCACACTTAACAATCTATTAGAATCATTTTGACATATCTGCTATATAATTGCTCTCTATAACATGATACTTTGCCTTCTCTCTACAACATGCCCCCCTTCATCCCAACATTGTTCCAACCATTAGCTTTCCACCTTACCTTCTAGAACCTCCCCCTTCATCTAGTGTTTTATCCCTCCTCTTTCTCTAGAGTCTATCTTTGTTTTCGACTTCTCTTCCAATTTCTAGTTCTTAGACCATTATTCTCCTCTCCTATGTTCTCTTTCCAAAAGGACACTTTGTGAATTCATTACTTCCCGCCAACATACTTTCCTTTTCAAGTTTCTATACTTGGTTTCCTTACTACTAAAAGGTTGTTATTTCTCTAACCCCCTGCTTAAAAGTTGTTTTTCCCCTCCCCTTTTTCATCAATACAGACTGTTGTATCTAAACCCTTTCCACCTTTACCCTCCCTTACTCCAAATCTGCAGCCACCTTCCCTTCTTAGCCTTCACAAACAGTTTAACCACCTATAACCATCACCCCTCAAACACCATTAAATAGCAACCTTGGAACAAAAGCTGGATGCAAGTGGTTGGGGAGCCCTCAGGCCTCACGCTCCATTATAGTCCTCCAAAAGAAGTTAAGGGCAAACCAGTGGTTGCTCTAGACCTTGAGACACTGAAGGTAGGCGATAAAATTTAAGAATCTACTTTTGTAGGGTTCTTCATAGAGCAAAGACCACCTTTTCCAGTTATCTAAAGAGGGCAGTTAACCATTGGAAATCTAGAGGACCAACGAATGTTCTCCTACCTGAAGATAACCTTATCTTATTTTCCTTTTCCTCCCAAGTTGCTACAAATAAGATAGTGGAAGAGGGCCCTTAGCATGTTACTCAACTTCCATTATTCCTGCAATCATGGAAACTTGGTATCAGACTAGAATATGATAAAGAATATGATAAGCTATATAATTTTGCAATATATATTAACATATATAGCATACCCTTAAGGTTGGCTAGTTACATAGGCAGACCTCTCTGTATTTATGAAAACACTGGCAAAAGAAAAAGGATTGGTTATGCACAAATTTATGTCAGTGTGGATAGAACTAAGTAGCTCCCTGATTTTATTCCAATTATGAGGATAGGACTTGATAATTCTCTACAAGAGGATATGGTGTAAGTTTCCTATAATTGGAAACATTCCTCAATTTCTCAAGAAAAAGTTTGGAAACTGATAGGTAAAGAATTTGCTAACGGAGATTAAGCTGAATTAATGTGTTTGGAGCTTAATCCTACCTATCCTAAGGATCCCTTGCTAAGCAAAATTGAATATGTTGAAAAAGCGAAAGCTACATCCTTTAAAGTAATCCGCTAGAATTAAAGAATGGAGAAACTGTGCTAAATTAATTTCAAAAAGTGACCAATAAGAGAACTCAAAGAATTGGAAGGAGAATAGGTACAAAAGGTAAAAATATCCTGATATGACAATTTTAGTATGGAATGTTCGTGGTATCAATAGCCCAAAAAAGTTAATGCATTGAGGGATTTTGTGGGGGAGGATTAAGCCTTTAATCGTAGTTTCACTTGAAACAAAAATAAGATATGAGAATCTGAATAAAGTGAACATTTTTTGATCTTGTTGGAAATTTCTTTCCAATCATCATCACCATTATTATGGCAGAATTATAGTTGGCTACAACGAGAATCTTGTCAAAGTGGAAGAGAAGATCTATAATGAGCAGTTAATGCATCTAAAAGTACACTTTATTTTGGAGGGGGTGACATTATACTCTTCCTTTCTTTATGGCTTTAATATAGGTTTCCAAAGAAGTAGTTTATGGTCCTGCTTAAGAAATATTCAGCGTACTCCTTCAAGTCCTTGGATCATAAGTGGAGAATTTAATTCTATTATCTATAGATTAAAAGCATAGGGGAATTGCAGTATGAGGAATTACAATGAAGACCTCAAGCTTTGTATATAACATTTGAGGGTAACTAATATTAGAAAAGAAGGTTACTCCTTTATATGGAGCAATAAACAAAGTAATGCATGGTCCATAAGGAAAAAATTGGACAAAGCATTATTGAATGGTGAATGACTTTCATAATTCACTAATAGCAAAGCAACTTTTATGGATCCTTTATTTTCATATCACACCCTAATTATAATTGATGCTCTTTTACAGAGAACCTCCAAATATCATTCTTTTATGTTTAATAACTATCTTGCCACGTTTCAAAAAATAAAAAATTTTAAAAAAATAACTATCTTGCCAAAGCGAAGGGTTTTCATAAGGCAATATTAGAGGGTTTGTCCACTTAAGTTTCTAGCACTAAACAATTCTTTTTTTTTTCCCAAAAATCAAAGCTATTAAATTAAAGATGAGGAAGCTGAAAGCCTTTTATTCTCTTAACACTTAAGTTGTTGTTGATAAAGGTAAGGAAATTCCAGTTGCCACTCAATTTCCACTATCTTTTAATCCTGGTGAGTATAGAATTATTTAAAAGGAAAAGCTAGATCTGGAGATTTTTCTAAGAGCCGTACAAAATCACTCATCACTCATCTAACAAAAGGCTATTAACTAACTTAAAGAGGGGGATAAAGCATCTAAGCTCTTTTTCAATTCCTTATCAAATAGGAAGAACACTAATAAATTTTTTTCTATAATTGGTGCAGATAGGAGACTCTTTACAGATCTAGCAAGCATAATAGAAGAGGCAGTCAATTTCTATAAAGGGCTATTAGGTTCAGACCATGGATCTTCTACCTCTATGGATTCCATCCAATCTATCATTTCTGACAAAAACCCTTCTAAAGCTTTTTGGGAGCTTGTTAAATCAATCCCGGATGATGATCTAAATGCTACATTCTTTGATATAAATGGGATGAAGGCCCTAGGACCTGATGAGTTAAATGATTTTTTCCTATCAAAAGTCCCGATATGTTATTTGTCCAATGGTTAGAGAGGCAATTTAAGAGTTCTTTTATAAAGGGGTGATCCTAAAGAAATTCAATAAAACCTTTCTCTGCTTAATTCCTAAAATTTATAATCCCTCTTCATTTGGAGACTTTAGGTCAATAACATGCACAAACTTCATTTATAAATTATTGATAAGATCTTTGCAAGCAGATTGAAAAGAGTTCTCACTCTCATTATTAATGAGAATCAAAATGCATTTATGAAGGATAAGGGCATTAGTGATAAAATTCTAATTGACCAAGAACTCTTAAAGGGCTATACCAAAAGGAATTCTCCCCCAGATTGTGTTATTAAGATTAACTTTAGTAAAGGCTTTGATTGCATTCATTGGTCTTTCCTTTTCCAGGTTCTTAAGGATTTTAACTTTCCTAACATCTATATCAACTGGATTAGAGTTTGTGTCTACACTACAACCTATTATGTTTTGGTTAATGGCAACCCTTCTGAGATTATTAAGAGGAGAAGAGTAATTAGACAAGGAGACCCATTGTCCCCCTATCTACTCATTCTTTGTATAGAATTCCTATTTCAGATGCTGAAACTTAATGTCTCCACTAATCCTAAATTCAAGTTCCATTCTAGGTGTATAAGAGTTTCTCTTACTCATCTTTGTTTTTCAGATGATCTAATTCTATTCTCTAAAGCCTATCCATAATCAATTAAACTATTGATGGATACTCTTAAAGTGTTTACTGCGATGTTAAGCCTCAAGGTGAGTCTTAATAAAAGCAACTTTACCCTATCATCAATTGCAAAATTTCTACGAGCTAGTATTTCCAATCTAACAAGTATGAGCCAAAAACTCCCGCCTTCACAGTATCTAAGCCTACCAATTACTACTAGAAGATTATCATTCATTGGATTCCTTCCTTTAATTGAGGAAATTCAAAAGGAGAATTAGCTAATGGACTAATAAGTTTCTATCTCTTGGAGGAAGATTTAAGTTAATTAAATATGTAATTTGCTCCTTACTCTTATATTGGAGCACTCATTTTTCCCTTTCTAGGAAGTTAGTTAAATTCATTGAAAAAATGGTGAGAAACTTCCTATGGAGCAAAGCAATTGACAATTCTGATCATCCTAAAGTTAAATAAGTAGATCTACGTAAACCTAAAGAGAAAGGATGTTCAAGAATCATTTCTATTAAGGTAAAGACTTTGGAAAGTGCTTCAAGACAAAATTTTCCTTTGGATGAGATGACTTCACAGTTACTTTTTGAAGGGAACAGTCTATGGACACTATCTACAAGACTAACATTCTCTTGGTTCCTTAATAAACTTTTAAATATCAAGGAGGAACTGTAAAATGTAATGTGTTGCAAATAGGAAATGGAAACACATCATTTTTATGGCATGACAACTGGATAGGCTAAGGTCCCCTATCCCAAGCCCATATGTAGTTTTAGCTCTCTCAGGGATAAATCACAAGGCTAAGGTTGTTGCACTTATCAACCAAAACTAGTGGGTGTAATTTCCAAAAGCAATACAACACCTAAAACCTTCATATTTTCTTGATACTAACCTTCTAGACTGCTACCTATGGCTCAGTATACCTATTGAGAGATTTCAAGCGAGGTTAACAGGAAATGATTGCACAGTAGTGAACAAGAGGTATCCTATCGTAGGGTTATCTGAAATAACAATCTAAGACCCAATATATCTTTCTTACTTCAGCTAATAGCAATGGACAAACTGTAGTTTTTTAATTTGAATGGGATTTGCATCTTATGCAAGGAGGAGAATGAAACAAGAGATCATCTACTTTTTTCCTACTCTTTCTTTAATTCAATATGGTGTAAACTCAGAGAGCACTATTCATGGAATGAGCATTTTAATACTTTCCTGGAGGCTATTAATAGGTTAACTGTTGCACATGCTTCCAATCCACTCTGGAAGCAACATGTGCTGGTCATAGCCACAACTTCTTAGGAGTTATGGAAGAAGAGAAAATCTTAGAAAGTTCCGAAATAAGGAACGTTCTAAGCAAGCAATCATGCAAGTCATCCTTCATAATGTAAATGAATAATCTATTATGCGAACTAGTGCAGGATTAATAGAGATAAAGCATTGAGTTAAGCTATTACATGGAAAGAAGCATACCCACATCATGTAGTATTCCTTTTATAGATGGTGCGATCTTCAAGCCATAAAAAGACCTATCAAATGAAGATCAACGATGAAATATAACAGAAGAAAGTGTGAGCAACCAGATTGAGTCACCCTTACCTATAGATGTTCAAACTAGAGAAGGAAGGAACGTTGCAGCCATCGAAACCTCCAGAGTTCTATTAGCTCTCCATTGGTTTGTCAAGAGATTCATGTGTAGGGATCTCTAGATCTGTATATAACTTTTTTATTATCTTTATAAAGCATTTCTGAATTACCAAAAAAAAAAAAGAAACCTCCAGAGTTCGTAATCCCTAATTGGGTATAATATGGAGCCTTCGACTATTCGTTGTGACCTATGTGGGTTTTTACCCATTTACAAAACGACAACGAAGTGAGATAGTTAAACGGTGTGTTTTTACGTATTTATTTAGGTTATTGAGATTTGGTCTTTTTCATCTCTCCAGATTCTTGTTCACCTAGGTCTTGTTTATGGACATCAATTTTGTAATTTTACTTCTTTATTAATGATACCTTTTAATTTTTCAACATAAAAATAATTTGTTAGAATAATTATAAGCATATGCTAAGGCCACAAATATTAAGAAAATTGAATGACAAGAACATAATAAAAGAAAAACAAGTGTCGGAAAGATAAAGCAAACGAAATTGTCAAAGAACAAAATGAGGTATCACAGAAAATTCAAAATATAAGCCTTATTCACTCTTAACAATATGTTAGAGTCATATTAGGTGGTAATTAATTAAATATGGAGCTTATATTAGGTAATATCAGTAGAGATATGTCTAAAGCTAGAATTAAGAAGAAAAAAAAAGAAAAAAGAGAATGTAAAAGAGAGAACATGAGTTTTGAGACAATACAAAAATGTGGATCGTAATTTGGAAAGCTCACAACTCCACGTAGTCACATTATCCTTTTCTGAGGCTACTAATTAGTTATTATTTTGATTAATGGGTCATATATAGTTGAAGTATTAATGCTTAGTTAAGACACATACAAGAAAACTTTAACTTTGTCTATATTTTTAGTTTTCTTATTTCTTGCCCTTTTTCTTCGAGTTTACTATTTCTCACTTGCTTATGTGAAGAAAAAACCTTTCAGTTCACTATTATTACGAAGCACCTTTTGACAATCTTCATATTATCACAATTAAGTTTTGCATTGTCAATAAGTGTAGCAGAGGTGCTTGCATTTAGAACCATAAGTTTAATCATGCATAAATTAGATAGCAAAGATTAAATATAAAGTTTTTTGTAATTTATGTGGTAAATAAGCATTCTACTGTGATAACAACAACAACTACTTAATAAAAGTTTCGTTAAAATGCAAGGTCTGAAGATGTTCTATAGTATGCAGCCTTACCCCTTACTAGTAAAGAGGTTGTTTTTGATAGACCCGTAGGACCAAAAAAAATACACATATATATTAAATTATTAAATCAAAAGACCTAACATATAATAATAATAACAAAATACAAATAAAAAATTTGTATAAATAAAAATATAAAAATAAGTAATACAATAAATATAAAACAAGGTAAAGACTCAAAATAAAAGATAAATAAATACACATACAGGAAAGAAGACTAGTTAATAAATAAATCCAAATCCAACAAGTCATTACAATAAAATATTTAGACTAAATAAGGAAGTATTTAATAAATAATTTTGTATAAATAAAAATATAAAAATAAGAAATAAAATAAATACTACTACAATAAATATAGAACAAGGTGAATAATTAAAATAAAAGATAAAATAAGTAAATAAATACGCATATAGAAAAGAAGACAGGTTAATAAACAAATCCAACAAGTCATTACAAGAAATATATACGATAAATAGGAAAGTATTAGGCTAACTAACTTAAAAGAAAATACTACATATTAGATATTTAGATTAAATACAAGACATAAAGCTCCAAAAAAAACTTTTTAAAAGATTTATGAAAACGATAAATAAGCATTCTACTATGTTAAATTAAAAAAAATTATGTAGTAAATGTCCAATTGATCAATATATAAAAATGTGCAGTTGATCAATACATAAAAATGATTGTAATCGTGTAATTGAGATCATATTTAGTTATACTGATATCCTATTTTCATAATTAATCAAAACTATATCAAATCTAACTAGATTGACTAAGTTATAATTAGTTCACGAGTGTAGTCCAGTAATTGTATTGAAACATGTAATGTATTAAAAACTATAGGAAAATTGTATACTAATTTTTTAATAAAATATATTAGAAAACGTAGTATGCAAGATAATTATGACATATAAGGAAAGGTATGAAAATAACAAAAATTTCGTGTAACTAGTTTTTGTTAGAAAAGTTTAACTGCGTTGATTATAAACTTAGGCTCTTACTATTGGTTTTTGCCTTACAACCAATCGCTTTGGTTGTAGTTTAGTGACAAATTATCTAAAAGGCATTCTTTATTTTGTACATGTTTAAATGTATATGATAAAGTCCATGGGATAATTATATATTACAAATGAAATTATAATGAGATTATAATTATGAGATTCATATTGCATTTAAATATTATTCCTAAATGTTCCTAGTCATTGTTCTATTAAGATTGGACATTAATAGAACGTAAAAGGACTAGCACACATTTTGTTTTTCTTTATGAAGGAAGTAATCGATCTCATAGGCTAAAGTATAGAGATACTTAAATAAACATTTGGGTGCTTGCTAGAAAACCAGTTCAGTGGATAAACTCGATATGAGAAATCCATTTGGAACATTTCTTGTATGTCTATGGAATTTTCATTGTGATGATTGCATAAGTGATCCTTTGACTTGAGGTTATTAAAGTTATCTTGTATGGGGATTGCTATATTTTGATACTATTTAAGATCTATTTAAGCAAAGGTCGTTTAATCGGTAGTCATTGGATGTAGTATGAACTATATGGAGATAGTTCAATGATCAACATAGGATTGGTCACCCTAAAGTAATTAAGGAGAATGTTTCGTTGTTCTCGATTAGTATTGATTCAAGAAATCCTTGGCCAAGGTGAAATAATATTTTGTAAATAGTTTACAAATGTCATTAATTAAATTGATAGCTAATGATAGAGAACTAATATGATTAGACTTAAATTAGAGTAGACATTAATTTTATGCTCTATGTCTAATCGAAACATTGTATGATAAAATGATTGAAATATACTAAAAAATTTGAAGTAAATCACGCATTAGTATAGACTTATATTTGATATACAAAATGAACAAGAAGGGGGGTTGAATTGTGTCTTCTTTTTTGTGAATATAATCCACTTTCCAAATTCTTTGAAAACTTTGCTTTTTCAAAACTACTGAATAAAAGTATCACGATGTATTGTAATTAACTTCTAAATACTTGATTAAAAAAAAAACTTCTAAGTACTTGTATAAAACAATAGAAATAACAAGTTGAGAGTTGAGAGTAGAAGTTGACACAACAATTTTATCCTGGTTCACCCCAAACTGTGGGCTACGTCCAGTCCTCAGAATTCTTTCTGAGATTTCACTATTCGTTTCAAAAGTACAAGTATTCTTTTCACCGAGCCTCTTCAGGTCTCTTATAGCAAGTATTCTTTTCTCACTTAGCCTCTTCAAGCTCTCAGCTTTTCTTCTTTCTTACAGAAAGATGGTTGCAAGCTTTGTTACAGACAATAATCGCTCTAAGGTTTAGCACAGTGAATACATTGTTTCTCAAAGTCAATAACTTTTTATAACTCTTGTAACATTTGCAGTCTTTGACTCCGACTCGTATTTATAGCCTTCATTTTCAACTGCTTCTTGATAACTGCTTCTTTCTTCTTGAGTCTTGATCTTTGAAGAAATAGTTATTTAGTTGAGTTCTGTAACTAACTCAAACAGATTAACCTCCTGACGTGGTATCAGGTCTTCGTCTTAGTTTTGTCTCAGCTTCTGCTTCGTCTTAGTTTCCACTTCGTCTTAGTTTCCACTCCGTCTTAGTTTCTACTTCGCCTTAGTTTCTACTGCGTCTTACTTTTGTTTCTCCGCTTCGTCTTAGTTTTGTTTCCGCTTCGTCTTACTTTTGTCCCCGCTTCATCTTACTTTTGTTTCTCCGCTTCGTTTTAGTTTTGTCTCCGCTTCGTCTTACTTTTGTCTCCACTTCATCTTACTCTTGTCTTCGCTTCGTCTTACTTTTATCTCCACTTCGTCTTACTTTCTAATATTATTATTATTTGATTTTCATCAAAATTATTAATCGTGAAGTCATTTTGACTTAATA
>JANKOD010000004.1:4019023-4035388 GCA_026284645.1 Erythroxylum acuminatum | reverse complement strand
AATATAACGATTGTCCAATTTCTACTGGTTCCGGCTCCCAAATTGACTTCGATTAATTATAAAGTTAAGTATTAACTTTAAGACAATGGTTTGCGTAGATTGGGACAAATGTAGGCTCAACCCACAAGGGAATAGAGAGGGGACAAATGTAGGCACAACCCACAAGGGAATAGAGAGGGAGGGCAAATGCAGGCACAACCTACAAGGGAATAGAGAGATTAACAGTTTATGTCTTTATGACCTCCATGGAGACACAGTAGTTTATAGCTGCCGACTGCCGAGGCCATAATGCGCCCACCGACTAAAAGAACCATTTTCTTTCTGGAGAGATGTGTGTTATCTGTGTGAAAAACGTGTCAAACTCCCACACAAATGGGATTTCACGGGGAAGAAGCACTAAGCTTATAGTGCAGTGAATAGTGATCAAAGCAAAAGCAACATGAACTCTTATCCTCACCCTTTATCCCTTACACATCAAATAGCTTCACCTACACCACCATTCATCGAACTCAGTGGAGGCAATCTAATAGAAGATAAGAGTAAGGATATTGGACGATGTAATTGAATAATAATAACATAGTAATATCTTCACCTCAAAGTCTGAGATTGTGAATGGCAACACCTGTTCTTTAAGGTGTTACACGTAAAGTTGGTATACCAGACGCGTTTATGGTTTTGTGATGAGGCACTTGTGGCATAATTCATTCTTTATATGGAAATGATGAGCTGCTTATTCTCCAGTTGAATTTTCCTTATGCTCTTGTAACACTTCCCCAATATACTATAAAACCGTTTAAAAGTATACAATTCCGCCCATAAAATAGTGAGTAAAAGTGAATAGTACTCAACTACAAAATTCTTGAATTGCTTGAAAGCGTCGGAATATTGACTATCGTTATTTCTTAGGCGTGGCAAGCCCTTCTATGCTACAGTTTATTTTACATCTACCTACAACATCTATATATACATATCTTATAAAACTTTAAAATCCATGTATACCTAGTGAAAACATCGCAAACCCTCCTTGTCATGTCCTTTTCACGTCCCAAAATGGGTACATTCCTCCGATCAACTTGCTTTTTCTTGTTACTTTTAGCGGCGAACTGCACACCTCCTGAGGACCCTATCAAGTGCTCGTCAAAGAATACATGTTGCACAATCACAAACTCTTATGGCATTTTCCCTGATCGAAGCACTTGCAAGGCAGCGAGCGTGGTGTATCCAAACACAGAACAAGACCTAATATCTATAGTAGCCAATGCTACCAAGACCAAAACGAAGATGAAAGTTGCTACTCGCTTCTCTCATAGCATCCCCAAGCTTGTGTGCCCTGATGGCCAAAATGGTCTGCTCATAAGCACAAAATACCTCAACAAAACCCTATCCATTGACCTACAGTCCATGACGATGACCATAGAGAGCGGTGTAACGTTGAGGCAGCTCATTAACCAGGCTGCGGAGTTCGGTCTCGCATTGCCCTATGCACCGTATTGGTGGGGCATAACGGTCGGTGGCCTACTGAGCACGGGTGCACATGGTAGCACTTTGTGGGGCAAAGGAAGTGCTGTACATGATTATGTTGTCGGGCTGACTATTATCAGTCCAGGAAGTGCTGAAGAGGGTTATGTTAAGGTTCGGAGGCTCGATGACAATAACAGTGACGAATTTAACGCTGTCAAGGTCTCACTCGGAGTGCTTGGAGTAATCTCTCAGGTACAAACTCTTTGGTTTTGTAATTATTATGGTTTTAGACTTGGTGCGTTCGCCTTGTTTTTCTTCTCCATTTGTGGGTGGCACTACAATATAGATGTCCAGTAAGGGACGATCTGTCCGTGTAATGAATTGTACATAGGTATAGGTCGCATCCAAGTTAAAACTAACGATCAGTTCGGAGTAGCTCCTCAAATTTCCAGTTTTCTAATTCAATTTTCTAAATAATTAATTTGTGGTTTCCTTTATTTAATAAGGCATGAGATATATATGTGTGTTCATGCATCATTATCATCATCTTCTGAAATTTTTATGTCAATATTATTCTCCTACCTAATTAATCCTGTCTTGTAGGACAATATTTATTTAAGTAAAAAACATACTTTCTTTCGTATTTGGGGGAACTTAAACCTACTCCTACGAGTTTCATGGCCTGATTTTCTTGGATGTTTGCAATATTGTTTTGTTAAATAGGACCAAGTTGTCGGTTTTATAGGAATTCCCATTCGAATCGCCCTCTTTATCCAACTAATACACAACACCATAGTTAGAAAAAGTGGACTTGTCCTGAGGAAAATGCTGATTTGAGATATGTCTAGTCAGGAAAATTTCTCAATTGCTTCAGAAGTCAATTTAATGCGCTTTGTCAGCTGCAACCAACTAATGAAAACTAGAATTCACATACTCAAGTAGTTTTCAGATTTTTTGGTAGAACAGTCACTCAGTAATTTATTGGAACACAGAAAGAGCCGGAAGCCCCGTACTGAGAATATTGAATTCTTTTTAATCTTTGTACTGAAAAATCAAAATACATTACCATTTCCAACCTGCTGTGGAATGAAGAACGACACAGCATAAAATACATAAGACATGCAGTTAAGTTAGATAGGTCAGAAAACTTCTAAAAAATGAGAAAACTAAAAAGTGAGGTGGCTATTCTGAATGAAGTGAGTCGATTCACTTAAAAGCGCGTATCAATGAGAATGAGAGAAAGAGAAAGGGTGGAAGAAAATGAGGAAAAGGACAAAAAGAGAGGAGGAAAGAAAAAGGGAAAAAAAAAAGATGGAAGTTAAAGTTTGAGAAGTGAGTCTGAAACTATAAATAAATAATTCAGTTACATTTATTTTTAACTATACCTTTGCTGTTCCCTGGCCTATTTCACTCATGCCTAGAGAAGAGGGACGTACAATATTAAATGTTTACGAAGATATTTTAAAATGCAGATTACATTGTTATTGTTACAGTAAGACAATCTGACAAAGGTGTTATTGTAATCTGCTAACCGTGCAGGTTACTTTCCAATTGCAACCCATGTTCAAGCGGTCCATTACCTACATAGAGAAGAATGACACGGATTTCGGAGACCAAGTGGCCACCTTTGGCAAACAACATGAGTTTGCAGACTTTTCATGGTATCCAAGTCAAGGGAAGGTGGTCTATCGAGTCGACGATCGCGTTTCCACCAGTACTTCTGGGAATGGTCTATATGATTACATACCATTCCGCGCTACTGCTTCAGTGGAACTGGCACTCCTTCGATCTACAGGTTTGCTTGTACAAGCGTTTCCATAAGCACATCATGTTTATTCGTGAACTGTTGATGATGTCTAGTGTCATGATTGTCTGATCAGAGGAGACACAAGAATCGTTGAGAGATGCGACTGGAAAGTGCATAAGCGGAAAGCTGATAACATCCACACTCCTGAGCTCAGCCAATGGACTGACAAACAATGGTAAGGTTTTCTAAGTAAGCTAATTAATAAGAACGTTATTCTGAATACTATCTCAATGTTTTCAGTTGTAAAACAACTGATTGACTTGGGACTTGCAGGTATCATATTCACGGGTTATCCTGTTATTGGTTACCAAAACCGCGTTCAATCATCAGGTACTTGCCTTGATAGTCTTGCGAACGCGCTAATAACAGCTTGTCCATGGGACCACAGAGTGAAAGGAGAATTCTTCTTCCAAAGTACAATCAGTGTCAGCTTGTCAGTTGCTAAAAACTTCATTCAAGACGTCCAAAAGCTGGTAAAATTGGCGCCTAAATCACTATGCGGTGTGGACCTATACAATGGTTTTCTCATGCGCTACGTAACAGCATCAAGTGCTTACCTGGGGAAGCAAGAAGACGCCGTAGACTTCGACATTACATACTACCGCAGCAAAGACCCTTCAACTCCTAGGCTTTATGAAGATATACTCGAAGAAATAGAGCAACTCGCAGTGTTCAAGTACGGAGGATTGCCTCACTGGGGAAAGAACCGTAACGTAGCATTTGATGGGGCAATCAAAAAATACAAGAAAGCTGCAAATTTCTTAAGTGTTATGAAGAAATATGATCCCTTGGCACTATTTTCTAATGAGTGGACCGACCAGATACTGGGGTTGAGTAGTAATGTGACCATATTAAAGGATGGTTGTGCACTGGAAGGGTTGTGTATATGCTCACAGGACTCTCATTGTGCCCCAAGCAAGGGTTACTACTGTCGACCAGGCAAAGTTTACGATGACGCAAGGGTTTGCTCACTTGTCACTTGAAAAGGGAGACCAAATAGGACGCTGCCGTTTATCACACTTAAGAAGTTCCATTCATTTTACAGTTGTGCAGCAGAGGATCACCAGAGGAATTGTAGGAACTAGGAAGCAAATTAATGTCGGTACCCTGTTAAAATTGCAATTGATAATAACAATACAGTGAATATTCTATGCCCCATGATACAAAATATGTAAGAAGTAATAAATAGTTACACAGTGATTTATGCAATAGACAGTAATCAATAAAGAATTTGATTTTATAGCATAACTAGAACCCGTTACGAGTCAATGGATATTGATTATGGTGTGTTCTGACATTTTGATGAGGTTTTGCTTTTGGATTTGGATAGGCCGATCAAAATGGTAGTTCTGCCAGTTCTTAAACTTATCAAAGAGTAATATTCATGGACTAATATCCTCCATTTCCACTTTGTCATTTATTCAGACAAGTAATGATCAGTGTTCGGCTTCATTTTTTCAATTATCCACAATTTTTTGTTGAGTAAAAACTAACATATCAATCTAACAAGCTACTCTATTTATTATTAATTGATTTTAGTGTGAAGCTTCATTTGAGCTTGTGTGTGGTCTAACTTTTTTTTCTCGTGTGAGCCAGCGTGCCTATTGCAAAATTGACAATTAAAAAAAACTCTCCTCAACTAGTTATCAATAGTGGTTTGGCTTCCAACAGCAGAATAAGTACAATCGAAACCATTGTTGCACAACTGGAGCCAATCTGATGAAAACTTCTCGAAAGTAATTAGGAGGGATTAGCGTTTCAGGTAAGTTGGATTTATAATTTTTTTGTTTTTTGCTACAAAGGAAGGAAAATAAAAAGCAAACAAATGACACCTTAGCTAACGTAGGATTCTGCGGTACTTGACGCCTTGCTGATTTAGATGAAGTAATTCCACGACCATCAGAGGGGGCTCTTGAAGCATATGAAGACCTGGACTGGACATCACTACAATAGAGGCTAGTTGATCGGTACACTGGTTCCCTTCACAACTCACGTGCTGTAGCTGCACCTCCCAGGCTCGATGCAGAAGGCCACGGGTATCTGCCACCAAAAAGTTATCTTCAGTTAAAACTATAGTGGAAGAGAAGAGAATGTTAATTACCTCTGGGGAGTCCACTTTAACAATCAGACGTCGATACCCCAGCGTCCATGTCATGTTAAGGCCCAAGTGGACTCCCCATAATTCTACAGTTACAGGAGAGCCCTTACCAATGTGGTGTAGAAACCCACCGCACCATCTCCCTTGACAGTTCCTAATTAAGCTACCCGCAGTGGCAAGGGTCGAGCCATGCTTGACTGCACCATTTGAATTAATTTTCACCCAGGGTTCAGGCGATTTCGTCCAGCCTACTAAGATACCTATTGGTAGACTCTGAGTCGGCAGTATGCAGCGTTCCATTGATCGTGCTCTACCTATCCATGCCACATACTCCATAACTGCTCGGTGCCCTTTTGTCGGCTAGACAAAATCTGCTTCAAACAGACTGCGATTTCTCCACTGCCATAGCAACCAGCAAGCTACACCATAAATAGTAACCCAGTCAACAAGATTCACCTGTATTGGTGTTCGGAGATTGTGAGCCACCCACCGTTCTAGATCCCGGTGGAAGAAGTCCGGATCTACTACTTCTGGGGCGAATTGATACCAAAAGGCTTTTGCTCTCGGGAAATCTCAGATAACGTGCAAAGTTGACTCTTCTTGTCCACAAACCTAACAACTACTGTCCAATGTGAGCCGACGAGCCACTTGCTGCTGATTCATCAGCAGCTTGCCTTTAGTAAAGAGCCACAAGAAGGTCCGAATTCGTTAGGGCCCCGCCTATTTCCAGATTAAATACCACAGTCTATTATGATCCTCCGTTCTACCACCTTCAACGAGGTCATAAGCTGACGCCACTGTGAACCGCCCATGAGTTGTAGGG
The DNA here is from genome assembly GCA_026284645.1 of Erythroxylum acuminatum. Lineage (NCBI taxonomy): Eukaryota > Viridiplantae > Streptophyta > Magnoliopsida > Malpighiales > Erythroxylaceae > Erythroxylum > Erythroxylum acuminatum. The sequence goes on along the minus strand of JANKOD010000004.1, from coordinate 4,029,199 downwards.
CCCTAGATCATGCTATCCTTAGCTATGCCCTCAACATTAGGTTGGATCTCTGTAATCTCCATACAGACCGATGATGGAAGATAATGCTGGAAAAGATTCCAGCGCCACTGACCGACTTCATTTGTAAAATCCGACACTGTAGCGTATAGAATGCTCTCGAGCAGAGTGGTGGTGGCCACTAGCGGTCCCCAATCATGTGCCCAGTTGTCCAGCCAAAAATGAATTCTCCTCCCATTCTCCATCTTCCATTTTATGCCCTGGTGAACATACTGCCAGGTGGTAGAGATGCCCCTCCAAGTGACAGACGCCCTTTGCCTGTTTATGGAAGGGGAAAGAGGAGTGGGTCCGACTCGATATTTAGCTCTGAGGATACGAACCCATAAAGCAGAGGGGTGAGTGAGCAAAGCCCAACCTAGCTTGGATAGTAGAGCAACATTGGACGAACGGATACGTTTAAAGACCAAACCCCTAGTAGTTTTGGACTTACACACTGTTTCCTAATTAACCAGATGCATTTTTCTCTGGGCCTCCATTGATCCCCATATAAAGTCTCTCATGAAGCGCTCCAAATCATCGCAAAGCTGCCTCGGGAGCCGCACTGTTTGCATCGTATAATTAAGGAGGGCTGAAATCACTGAATGGGTTAGCATAGTACACCCGCCAGGGACAACGCTTTGGTCCGCCATCCTCCAAGTTTCTTTTGGGCATTCTCAATGACGTACTGATAGGTATGTCTCATTGTACTCTCGTGAATTAAAGAAACCCCTAGATACTTGCCCAGATTGTGGGTGGGTTGGATGCTTAAAGAATGACTGAGGCAGCGAGCAATTGCTGGAGGGACATTCTTGGAGAAATAGATTCGATTTTATCAATGTTTACTTTCTTGCCAGAAGCCTGGCAAAACATCTCCAACGTCTTTACAATGACCTAGGTTTGTGAATCCTCCGCTTCAACAAACAAAACTAGGTCATCGGCAAAGAAAAGATAAGATATGGGGGGCCTTGTAGGACTCAGCTTGACCGGTTTCCGATTCCCTTACCCCATTTCCTGGAGAATAAGCTGACCGAGCCTCTCCATGCACAAAACAAACAGGTACGACAATAGTGGGTCACCTTGCCAAATCCCACGGGAAGCGTTGAAGGGATCCGTTAAAGTACCTTGCCAATCAACTTGCATAGTCACCGTCGTCACACATTGCATGATGACTGTGATTAAATTATCCGGTAGCCCAATGTCCTTCGAGGTATTCTAGATGAAATCTCATCGAATCCGGTTGTAAGCTTTTTCCAAATCAACCTTTATAGCTAAATATCCGATCATGCCCGTCTTCTTACGCGTCGAATGGATGACCTCTTGGGCTATGATAATATTATCAGTGATTTGCCTGCCCGAAACAAAACTACATTGATTTGCCTTTACGAGGTAGTCCAGGTGATGTTTCAATCTATGCACGATAACTTTCGATATGATCTTATAAAGGACAGAGCAGAGGCTGATCGGTCTAAATTGAGTAATAGTCCGCGGGGATGGGACTTTAGGGAGATCAAAACCAAAATGGTGTGATTGAGATCCTTATCTCATCGTTCTAGACAGAAAATTTCCTGAACGTACCTGACCACTTTTGGACCTATCGTGCCCCACTGTTTTTGAAAAAATAAAGCACTGAATCCATCTATCCCAGGAGCTTTATTTGGATTCATGGTGAAAATTGCATTTTTTATTTCTAAATCATGAATTGGCATGGAAAGCGTTTGAATTCTGTCCCCCGAGAGTGAAGGGAGGATTCCAGATAGCGAAAAATTGTAGGCATTACGGTCCTCATTCGTATAAAGTTGGACAAAAAATGCCCTGGCTACCAGCCCAATTGAACAGGGTCAGATATCAGACTTCTAGTGGGGTCAAAGAGTCTCTCAATCTTCAGCTTCTTTCGACGAGACAGAGTGAGGGTGTAGTAATATTTCGTATTCCTATCGCCCTGAGAAATTCAGTCACACCGGGTTTTTTGGTGTCAATAAATTTCCTTTTCACCCAGTACTTGCATAAGTTCCCTACTCAGCTCCTCCTCCAAGTCTAACAGGTAATCCAAAGGGCCGACCTCCATGGCCCGTTGAATGCCCGCCAAACATGCTAACAATCTTTTTTTCCTAGAGAAAATATTTCTAAAATCGAATTTATTCCACCTGGTGAGATATTCGAAAAATTTTACTAAAGATTGGCTCAACATGTCCCCCTCAGGAAGCCAATTCTTCTCTACTACATCCGCAAAATTCGGATGTGCTAGCCACGCATTTTGGAAACGAAACTTAGGGGGCCAAGCAATCTTGGAGGGGAACGGTGTAAGTGAATCAACATGGGTTGATCATCTGATCCAAGGAAAGGAAGGTGATGATTCACCGCTTGAGGATAAGCTTGTAGCCAAGCCATCGAGGCAAAAACTCTGTCCAGTCTGGCTTGTACCACTCCTCGTTGCCACGTAAACTTGGAGCCGACATAACCCAGGTCATGGAGTCTGCTCCCGTGCACCCAATCTTGGAAATGTTTATTCACCACGCTTATAGATTGGGCTCCACCTCTTTTGTCTGAAAATTTCAATTTAGCATTAAAATCACCTCCGATGAGCCAAGGCCTCTGGTTATTTTAACCTATCCAATGACCAGAGAAGATTATGAGTCGAGCACTGGGCGCTGGCATAGACAACTGTAAAATTGAATGAGCTCGAAGCATGTTTGATTGTGGTGTGAAGAAATTGGCGATGGGCTATGACTATTCAGACATCAAAGTCATCCCTCCATAATAGCCAAATCTCGCCAGAAAAAACTTCAGTTTCAACGTAAACCCAATAATCAAACCCCAACTTAGTGACTATTGCGGTTGCCCTATTCCCACTAATACAGGTTTCAAGCAAAACTAGAATACAGGGTTTGTAAATACTAATGTAATTATGTAGGATTGTCTGGAACCTAGACCCCCTGCCCTTTGACAATTCCATAGGAAAATCGACATAAAGAAAAGAATTGAATAACAGAAAATCTACACCTGGGTAGGCAGTTTACCTCCCACGGCCTCGCTCGTTTTGCCATCGCCCGGTTGTTGCAGGACAGCTTCCTACGCAGGGTGTCCGGTAGGCTGATCTGTTAGTCCCCGATTGGACACCGAGGTCTGGGGGATCGTTGAGGTGCTGGACATAACCTTCCTCAGGCTAAGGCATGGTCTTGGGAGTCTCAACACCTTCCATCTGTTGGAGACTCTCCTCAACTGTTGTCTCGTTGGTCTCGATAGCCTGACTATCGTAGATCATTTCCGTGTGTGTAGCTAGTTCAATCGCTAAATGTTTTTCCACAGTATTTGGGCGTAGGGGAACTAAAAGTACCAGCACCGATCCCAGATCCTGTTTGGCACGCGCCCGAGAACTTTCTCCTTGGGTATGTGGGGTGGGTGCAACTTTTGGGCCTTTTGGGCCTTTCTTGGAGGCGCGTCTAGGTCCAGTAGCAGTGAAAACGGGCTCTGAAATATTTGTTTGCCTTTTTCAAGGAGCCCATTCAATTGGAAACGTTGGCCCAGTTCATTTGCAGTGTGAAGCTGGGTCTCTGTCTGGACTCCAGTCTCGTCACCCATATCTTCTTACACTAACAGGAGATTGAAGCGAGATCCTCCCTTGGAGCTGTTCTTTCTTTGACGTCCCATCTGCTCCTGATGTCGCATGGTTTGGCTTGTAGGTTTCCTCTGTACCTACAACCACGGCCCATAGCCTTTAGGGAAACTACCTGTTATAGTCTTTGGTGGTGCAGCATTAGATTGCCTCTCCACGGACCGGTCTTCGATGGTTCCTCCACTTTGCGGTGGACGTTTGGTTGCGGGTTGAGGACGCTTGGGGCAGTTGGGAGTAGCATGTCCGACCATGCCACAAGCATAACAGAGTTGAGGTAGCCCTTTGTAAACCACCATGATTGGCTCATCGTCTAGCTCTACGTAGGGACGCAATGGAGAACTCAGATCGTTGTCCACCGCGATTTTGGCAAACCTTCCTCAATGCGCCAGGAGCATAGCGTTGTCCACCATCACAATTTGTCCCATGAGGTTGCCTAAGGCGGAGAGGATGCATGGATGGTAACGGGCGATGGACAACTCCAGGAGTCGGACAACATAAGAATAAATAATTTTAGTTTTAGTCAGTTCAACCTAATGCCAAAAGCATGATGAAACAGTTGTGGAGGTGCCAACGCATGACACAAAGCTTCATTGGTTCGAACCTGTCTGGGCTCATACATAAAAGTTTTTGTTGTTCTATAAGGACCAGTGTTCTGTAGCCCAAATTCTTTAGATAACTTAGGCCTATCTAAAGGCAGTTTCATTCCATAATTAGTGGAGTATTAAAAATCCAAAAGGACTTCTCAGTTCTCATGAATAAAAATAAGAGTAAACAAAATAAAACCAACTTTCCTACTTTTAGACGGGTATTCTAAGGTATGCAAAAGTTATTCAAGAGATAAGAAACTTTTAATTTTTAACTAAACTTTTCAAAATTGTACAACTAAAAAGTTGATAGATTTAAAAATTAATTTGAAAACAAGGAAAACTTGCTATTTTTCTTATTAATAAGAATTGTTGATAAATTGAATTAGTGGTGATTTCATGAATTCAAGTTTTAAATTGAATTAATGGTGATTTTATTTTATGAAAGAGACTAAAGAATTACAAAAGGAGTAGGCATTTTACTCCTACCTACGCTCTCTCGATCAAGCATGTCGTACAGGGCTTGCCTAGTACGGAGTATTCGGTTGACGTTATTTGCAAGCTATTGCGACAATCCGAAAGTTTACCCAGTGCACATTCAAATGGTAGCGGCTGCAGGTTCCTCCGTTTCTAAAAAAAACCATTTTCTCTTTATAATATGAAAAATTAAATATAATTAGTTGCCTTAATGAAGCAAGTGTCCTGACTTTTTTATTTTGTAAGGTGTATATAATTTAGTGTTATAGAATTTATTTTGTACAAAATCATCTTGCAACTCTTAATTATTTTGTTCTTTTAAAGATGTTGATTTGTAATTGGATATATACAAAAAAGAAACAAATAGAGAATTCCTTTAGTCACACATAATAAAGAGTTTGCTATATGATTGGAGCTTACAATTAGTCAGTCCATCATAAAAATATGCAAGGTTATGATACCAATTCTAACCTTTAGCAAATTTTATCTTCTAATATATATTTTACCATGTAGCTTTGTTTAACATATGCAAAAATAATAGATGTAATTAGAAAGTACATAATTTTACTACTCTTTATGTGATTTGTTTAGTGACAATATATAAACAAAGATTAAAAAAGAAAGAGCATTTGTTTAAGTTGAATGTCATTAAAAGGAAAATACACATTTTTACTATTCTTATGCACAAGTCGAATGTCAAAGTTATTAGTGGCTTCCTTTTAATTGGGAAATATGTTTGTAGCTTCGTTTTTCTACTATGACATCTCAAACTTTGGATAATTGATCCTCAGATTCTTGCTAACTTTTTTCTGCCATGGGATAGTGCTTCTTTTACCAGCGAAACACAACACTTTGTCTAACTATTTTCGATAAAACTTAGAATTCTCTCTTTATTATAACAAGAGTCCCATGAATGAATCGATTTTTAGCAAAGTTTTTGTCAAACTTAGTAATTTCAGTGCCTAACATGCCTAATAAAACAAATAATAGTTAGCCAAATCTTCTGCTTATAAATAGGCAGGAGATAAACAAAGAGAGTGTATCTCATTAACAGAGAAGAGAGATGTGAGGTGAGAGAGAAAAGAAAAAGAAAGAGAGATAAAAAAATTATGTATATTTTTGTGGGTCTAATTTTTCTTTGTAATTTTCCATTTTTTTAGTAATAAAATTCTTCTATCCTTGCCCGTAGTTTTTATCCTAATTTGGGAGGTTTCTCATGTAAAACATATATGTTCATGACTTTTTTAGTCCTATTTAGCTGCAAACCTACTCTAATCCAGTCGATTTTTACAACAAGTAGTATCAAAGCGAGGTGAGAAAATTATGACGAATTTTTTGGCATAATCCGTTCGGAGTTCGGGTGAGCACAGTGAAAGTTAGTGAACAGTAACCACAAAAGGTGACAACTGTTCATGCATTTATTTTTGTATTAAACTGTGTAGTTACTGTAATTCAAGTATACAATACTATTCACATGTATGATACTATTCTCATATATGTATATAGTACTGCTATTCACTTGTATAGTACTATTCATACATACATATACGGTAATATTCATATATACAGGTATTATTTAAACATACGGGTACTATTTACGTGAAATAGTAGGAGCCAAAAGTCTGTTCGTGATAGAAGCAATGACAACAAAATTTGAGATTGAAAAGTTCAATGGGAGTAATTTCTCATTGTAGAAGTTGAAGATGAAGGCTATCTTGAGAAAAGATAATTATTTAGTAGTCATTAGCGAAAGGCCCCGCAACATTCATAGATGATAGTAAGTGGAATCAGATGGACGGAAATGCTATTGCAAATCTTCATCTGCCACTAGCAGATGAGGTGTTGTCAAGCATAGAGGAAAAGAAGTCAGTAAAAGAGATTTAGGATCATCTCACAAAATTATACGAGGCCAAATCACTCAACAACAAAATTTTTCTGAAGAGGAAACTATACACTTTACGCATGACAGAATCCACTTCAGTGGAGGAGCACTTAAATACTTTATTTTCCCAACTCACATCATTGGGGCACACAATAGAGATAAGTGAACATACGGAACTTCTAGTCCAAAGCCTACCAAAATTGTATGATTAACTCATCATCAATTTAACAAACAGCACAGACATTCTAGTCTTCAACAATATTGCATCTACTATTTTGGAAGAAGAGTTTCAGCTCAAACGTAAGGAAGATAGGCTGGCAAATTCACAACAAGTGGCAGCCTTGGCAGTGACGAGAAGAAGATCAATGGAACGTGTACGAATATTGTCATTTAGACAACCAACTATGTAAAACTTTTGCTTTAAATATTAAAACTTTTAAATGGAAACCTTACAAAGATTTACGAGAACTTAAGAATGAGCAAGATAATCTTCTTGAACTCATGCAATGATTTGAAAAGTTTATAAGACTTAAACCTAAGTAGTCATTTGATTGTGAAGGAACAAGTTATATATTTTTTAAGACAATAAGAATAGAGACAGATAGAGTCAACGTAGAGCATTTTAAATATTCAACTTGAAAAAGTTCAAAATATTTTTGCTATGTCTTATATGTAGTTAATTGTTTTATAAAAAAATTCATCACTCCACCAACTTTTACTATTACACCTCCTAAGATTTGGTATACAAATACTTTTCATATTTTGAGGAATATTCATATACTTCATTAATATTTTTATTAAGAATTATATTTAATTAATCACTTTAATAATATAATTTTATTTTCTAATATTGTATAAAAGAAATAGATGGTATACATATTGATGCGTATGTTCTAACCGATGAATAAATGCCAATATATGAGTAAAATAATTAATTCAACCTAAAATATCATTTCTTTCATTGTATAAAGGTGAGAGGTGAGAGGTATTATTTATAAGATTATAGAGGAAGAGAAAGACCTTAAGGTCTTCATGAATTGTTTAACTATAGACATTTTTCACTGAAAAATATTATTCAAAGATGTTTTAGTGTTCTAACAATAAGATTCCTTTTACTTTTGAGCATGCTTTGTTATGATATGAAGCAGAAAAAATATATCGTTATTTCTTGATGCGTTATACATAATTTTATTAGAATATATTAGATAACACAATGAATTATTTGACGGTTGTACTAAATATGATGAGTGAATTGTGGACAATGTAAATGAAGATGTAAACTCTCAAGTGGAGTATAACATCAATCTAACACAACTTTGAAGTATATTTCAAATGCAAACTAAAATTGATAAACATATGTGGAATGATTATAATAATTAAAGCTATAATTGATGTTTCTTTTTGTAAGTGATACCATGATTATATTTTAAAACATTATAGCATGTGAACATCTTTAACTGTTTAATTAGAATGAGTTAGTTTAACTTTTATATTAGACTCTTATTATATTAAATTGATATATAAATTTCTTCGGTTTCATTAAATATTTTTACAATTTTGTTTCAAATAATAATGAGAATAAATTAATTTAAGAATACAATTTTGTTGTGTTAAAAATGAACTAAATTAAAATTTAATAGTAACATTAATAATACTATAAGAACAAAACAAAAAGGAAAGCAAATAATTTTTATTTTTAGATTTTATTACAACTTTCAACCATTTTGTTTTTGAATTTTTATTACAAATCTCAATTAAACATGTTTTTTCTCAATAGAATAATCAAGACAATATTATTTTTTTACATGGAGAAGAATACAAATATTTTCATTTACAAAAACAACTATGTAGAAATTTTTGCTTTATCATGTCAAGATTAAATCTTTGAAATTTTGAATAAGAATCTTACAAGGATTTATGAGAACTTAAAAATGAACAAGACAATATTCTTGATCTTATGTGATGAGCTAAAAAGTTCAGGAGTCTTAAACCCAACAAATCATTTGATTATGGAGGAACAAATTGCAATAAACAATAAGGCATAGTGAGAGAACTAGTGTTAATACAAAACTTTAAATATTTGACTTGGATAATTTCAAAGCACCTTGACAAAGTCTTATATGCAATTAATTGTCTTAAAAAAAAGTCATTATTCTACCATTTGCTATCAATACAACTCCTAAGATTTATCATAATTCAAAATGCTTTCCATATTTTCATATATATTTATATACATTAATATTTTTATTATTTCTTTATGGTTAATTAAAAATGTTAATAATATATTTTTATTTTGTAGGATTGTATAGGAGCAATAGGTAGTGCACATATTGATCCGCATATTTCAACCGATAAACATATATATATAGGTAAAATAATATTGTTAATCATTTAACACGTGTTTCATATATATAATAGCCGGATGTAATTGACTTTATAATTCTTTTATAAACAATAATAAATCCAGAGAACCAATTTCTTATGCCTCCATAAGGTATTATATTATTTAAAATAAATATAGTAATAGCCATTATTTTTATAAGGGTTTCATTCATATTATGTTCTTTATATGTTTAGGTAATTTCTATTTTGTTAACTTAGATCATATTAATATGCCACAACTTTTTCACTCTATCAAGGTGAAATATATGATTTGCAAGATTATAAAGAAAGAGGAAGACTTCAAAATCTATAAGAATTGTTTAACTATACGCATTTTTATTGAAAAATGTTATTAAAAGATGATTTAACATTTTATTCCTTGTACTTTTGAGCATGTCCAATTATGATATAAAGAAGCAAAAATTTATCATTATTTCTTATTGCATTATGCATAATTTTGTTAGAATATATGTTAAAAAGAAATGACTTATTTGATAGTTGTACTAAAATTGAAGAGTAAGCTAAAAAAATATAAATAAAGATACAAATTCTCAAATGAAGTAGAACATCGTTGCATCACAACTTTAGAGTCTTGAAAACAATACAAAATTGCTAGATTTAAGTGAAATGATTATATTAATGAAAGTTCTAATTGATTGATGTTCTTTTTGGTAAGTTGTACTATTATTATATTCTAAAGAATTGTAGTATGACGAACATTTTTAATTATTTTATTGGTATAGGTTAATTTAATGTTTATATTTTATATTAGACTTTTATTATATAAAATTTATGTATAAAGTTCTTTAATTATATTAAATATTCATGCCTGTTGTGTCAAATAATAATGAGAGCTGATTAGTTTAAGAATATGATTTGATATATCAAGAAATGAATTAGACTAAAATTTATATTAACATTTAATAGTACTAAAAAATAAAAATGATGAAGAAACCAAATAAGTTTTTATTATAAATTTCAACTATACATATTTTTTTACTTTTAATTATAAATCTCAACCTTGACTGTTTTAATCATATTTTTGCCTCAAATCAACGTAGTTTTAACACACAAATGTTACACTCTTGCCAAGGAACAATCTTGGTTGTTTTCGCTCCAAAATAATTGTAGCGCCCCCTTACCGTAGAGTACCCACCGGGACGCCCGTAGGTCATTCCGGTACGTATCCTACGATAAGAGAG
>JANKOD010000004.1:4006306-4018442 GCA_026284645.1 Erythroxylum acuminatum | reverse complement strand
CTACTATTACAATAGGATATTTATTTTTGTTTTTTTATCTTATTATTATTATTATTATAAATTTTGTATTTATTATTATTGTTATTATTATTATTATTCGATATTAATTTTTTATTGTTATTATTATTATTATTTTTAAACTTTTTTACTAATACAAATCATTCGTTTTAAAATAATTAATGAATTAAATATTTTCATTCCTATTATACTGCAAGGGTAATTTAGTCATTGACACTGTTTTTATATTCTGTCAACTGAAACCAAATACATTTCTGTCATCAACAGTTTTATATGTTTTGTCCATCACAACCAAATAACTCACTGCCTCTAATTTTTGTTCTATTCCGCCTTCAAATTTTTGTCCCGTTCCGTCTCTGCAAACGGGAGAGAGCAACCATACGAAGCGTAGCAACAACCAATCCCCAAGACCCGGATTCATTTTACTAAGTGTAGACTCCGCCGTAACGTAACACTAGCGTTTCATATTTAGACTAGTTCGGCGATGGATCATGGAACTCGATGTGTTGACTATTGGGGGTTGTCGGATGACAGAACCAGAGAACAGAAACACCACAAAGAAAGCAAATCTCAGCCCACAAATTCCCTCTAAAACACTCCCTTCACCGGTACGCTAAATTTCGCTCAATCTTTTAACTCCTTTATACTTATCTGCTAATTTCTCCCATTAGTCTTACTACTTTCTGTGACATAAAATTTGTACCTTTTACTCTCTTCCTCACTTCCATTTGACTTTCGAGCTCATTAGTTTGTGATCTTCTGGATTTGACTTTTTAAAATTTGGGTTTATGGTTGTTGTTGCTGAGTCGTTGACCTGGTTCTTAGTGGATAGATTCGTCAACCTCATTCCCTCTTGTAGGATTTATAATTGATTGCCACCCCCAATTTGCTGCCGTTGTTTCCACCTTTAAACTCGTGGTTGAAGGATTGCAGAATTCTGGAAGTAAATCGTTAAAAATTGAACGGTGGTGGGTTTTCTAGGGTCACCGACTATGTGCATTTTGTTTTCCAGTTGTTATTTCTGGTAGACATGAGATATTCTCATGTAAGGATAGTACCCAATTTCCCTTGTACGTGGCACCAAGATCGTTCATTTGAGTTAGGGATACAAAAGGTCGATGCATTCTCAACATATCGCTTCTTCCATTTTTTGTTTTCAGAAGAAAGTTCAGTTAGTAGTATCATAATTCAGAGATGCTCACTACCAGTACAATGCAAAAATTTCGATTTTGCCATCTTTGTACTCCCCTCGACCCCTTAAAATTGAGATGCATAGATCTCACAAGCTACGTCTCTTTATCTTCTTTCAAGTACCATGATAAGTACGCAATAGTGCTTGCATATCTGGTGCTTTGCTTGTTTACCTTGGTTGAGAATATGGAGAGTTTTTCCTCAAGTGTTCGGATCATCTCAAGCTTAAATTTCTTAGTTCTACCCACCTTGGCCAACTTCGTGCATTGTGCACATTCCTTTAGGTTCATAAATTTTCCTTGATTAATTCATTAAGCTTACAGTTACTTTAGGGGCCATTTAACTGCAGCTATTGGATTAGACGATTTTGTGCCCCAAAAAATCATGAGAGAAGGCAAAGAACTTGAGGAACGGGTGGATCTTGAGGATCAAAGTTATATGGAAGAGATTGATGAAGATTTTGAAGATCAACTAGATGAAGATTTTGAAGATCAACTAGATGAAGATGGAGATGATGATACGGGAGATACAACTGGTGAAGAAAATGATGAAGGGGATTATGATGATTCAAAGACTGGAGCTGATCAGAAAGATGAATTGCTGGAGATGGATAAAAGCAATGTTGAACGTGATCATCTGCACAATGAAGAAAAGCCCTTTGCTTCTATCAGTGAAGAAGAAAAGGAGAAGCATGCTCAACTTCTTTCTCTTCCTCCCCATGGCTCAGAGGTCTTCATCGGTGGACTTCCTAAGAATACATCAGAAGATGATCTGAGGGACCTCTGTGAGCCCATAGGCAAAATTTTTGAGGTGATATATGTCTTGGTTTTGGCATGCAGGATCTGTTCTTTTCTAGCATATATTGAATTTCAACTTTTCTCCTGCAGATAAGGATTGTGAAGGATAAGGAAACTGGTGAAAGCAAAGGTTTTGCTTTTGCCTCATTCAGGTCTAAGGAAGCTGCTCAAACAGCTATTGAAGAGATCCATAGCAAAGAATTCAAGGTGAGAAGGCCATTGTGTTGTAATTAGTTCAGTCTAATCATCTTTATCTTAGTTTGAGAAAATTTTCCTTGTTGTAGGGAAAAACCTTAAGGTGCTCTCTATCAGAAACTAAAAACAGATTGTTTGTTGGTAATGTGCCGAAGAGCTGGATAGAAGATGAGTTCAGAAAAGTAATCGAGGGGATTGGTCCTGGAGTGGATATTATTGAGCTCATAAAGGTGGAGCCTTGAATTGAATGTAGATTTTGTTTTACTTTATGAATGTGTAAATTTTGTAAATTTCTAATGCTGATTATTCTGTCTATTACAGGATCCTCAGATCCCAAGCCGTAATCGTGGTTTTGGTTTTGTCTATTATTACAATAATGCCTGTGCTGATTATTCCCGACGGAAGATGTTAGCTGAAGATTTTAAGCTGGATGGAAATACCCCAACTGTCAGCTGGGCTGATCCCAAGGGCACTCCTGACGATTCTTCTGCTGCTGCCCATGTATGTATTGAAAGATATCCAAAGAAACTGGGGCTATGGCATTTAACATTTTAACACCATACGTGATTGTTTGCATTAATCTTGCATGATAGCATGTGATGGTTTAAGCCAGTTCTTTGGTTGCTGGCAAGTTTGTGCCAAAAAGTCATGGCTTCATTCAGAAATTTATCTGCTTTAGAGTCACATTTCAGGTTCAATAATGTGTCCCAATTTCATGTTCTTCTTCGACCTTTATGTCATTAGGCTCATAAACAATGCTCACTTAACTCTTAATAAAGGAGAAATAAGTTTTTTTAAAACAATAACTTGACTCAATTTAGTTGTCTTACTGTACACATTTTTGTTGATTAGGTCAAGGCTCTGTATGTGAAAAACATACCGGAGAACACTTCATCGGAGATATTGAAAGAACTATTCCAGCGCCATGGAGAAGTGAGAAAAGTTGTTATGCCACCTGGAAAAACAGGAAAACGAGATTTCGGTTTCATTCATTTTGCTGAGAGGTCAAGTGCATTGAAAGCAGTTAAAGATACAGAGAAATATGAAATTGATGGTAATTTGTCACATCCATAGCGTGAATGCATAAGGATCTAGAATTTATTCCATTGAAGCTTCTTTTGCATCACGTTAATGGAGCGTACGTCTATTGGTCTTTAGCAAAAAATTGGGCCTCTATGTTAATTTTGTCAACAGAAAATTACATTAGAAAAATGTTCTTGAGCTATTAAATTTCAATCCTATGAAGAAATGTAGATTTGCTTATTAGCATGGTGGAAATCTGTAATAGGTAATTTGTCAACATATTGTGCCATCGGCCACGTATATAGTAATAGTTTTCTTGTTTTTGATGCTGTGGAAAACATAATCATTGTGATGAAAGACTGAAAACCCAATTTTCTGCCCTTTTCTTTTTGCACGGGTACTTCTGCTTCACCTGGATCTGAAGTTCTGTTTGTCTCTATAAATGAACTGCAATCATAGGCCAAGCTTTGGAAGTCGTCCTTGCTAAGCCCCAGGCTGATAAAAAACCAGATGGTGCTTATTCTTATAAACACGGGCTTCATCCAAGCAATGTTCCTTTCCCATCATATGGTGGTTTTTCTAGGAACGCGTATGGTTCTTTAGGTAGTGGATTTGGTGTTCCTACCAGTTTTCAGCAGGTATTTAAATGAACTACCATAGAACTTTTGATAATCTAATCAGAGTTCCTTTATTGGCACAATTAACTTGCCGCCATCATCATGAGCAGCCAGTAATATATGGGAGGGGTCCAATGCCAGGAGCTATGGCCATGGTGCCAATGGTACTTCCAGATGGCCAGATAGGTTATGTCCTGTAAGTCTCACCTATTAACTATACCTTATTGGAGTTATAACCGGTAAATGACTCTCATCTCCTACCATTGTACGGTTTGTAAATTTTGCAGCCAGCAGCCTGGTGTACAGATGCCAGAGCCTCGTCCTAGAAGAGTTGACCGGAGCAATGGTCCAAGTGGGGCGGGTAGAGCTGGAAGCAGCAGTGATGACAGTGGTAATCGCAGCAAAAGGTACCGACCCTATCGGCCCTATTAGTTCAGAGGCATAGAGATGATATTGTAGTTCTGTGATATTTGTTAATTGTTATATTGAGGCAGAAGAACGAAGTCATCACCCCTCCCTTTCTTGTCTCCCACCTGCAACCCCAAGGATTTTGGAAGAGGAAAAATAACTGAAAATAGTTGAAGAAAAGGAATGTTATTAATAGGTCTGTGAAAGTAAGCAGTGAATGTTGTGCACTGGCTCTTGATGAACAGTTCAATGATGCTTAGATCATTTTATTTATGGTTTAAAGATACGATCCAGACTACAAAATTTGCACCAAATTTAATTTACACTTCAGGGATTAATAGCGTTGTAAAAATATGTAACTTAAAAGAGTTTCAAATTAAAAGATGGCACCTTTAGGACTCCCCGAGAGTTGGGTCCCCGATTATATCTTTTTCGCTGAGGGAATAACTGATGGTGTTATTGCATCTCGTGCATATGAATATTGTCAGATTTTAACCGAACTGATGTTGGCTTTGGTTGATTAGACTTTTCGTCAATAGTTTCAATTTTTTGTTATGGCTGTTGGAACACAATTGGTAACAGATTGCTAGAAACAAGAAATTCCAAGATCAGGATTTTGTTGGGTCAGGGTTGAACTGATTCTTACATTGATGCTAAGAACAAAGATGGTCTATGAACCGCGGAAGGATCATGAACTTTATCGACCAAGTTGGTATTACTCATGTTTTCAAAGGCAAAATTTTGATCTAGAACCTCAAAATCAATATTAAACTCAGTATCTTAATGTTCACTTAGTTCAAATTTCATTGATGGATCTTCAATATCGCCTGTAGTTAGAGCCCCAATGGTCTTGATAAGGGGACACGCTCTACCAATCAAAGTTGCATGCATTTTTCTGTACCAATATCTACAGAAGGCGGTCTGTGATTGTTGCTATTGTCACAAATTGTCGTGGCTGACGCACCATTAGTTGTGGTGTGGGTAAGGTGTTGTCGTCTCGGTCGCTGTTGAATTTTTCACCCACAAAGGCAACATTTTTGTTTCTCTTAATTTTCTTTAAAAAAAAGTGAATTTATTATTGTGTTTAGGATTTCATCAAATGTGAAATATAAATTGGATATTTTCACAATGTTTAAAATTATTTTCAATCACTACTTAATATTATTCAAAGTTTAAATTAAAATTTAGAATTTAGAATGCAACTTTTAATTTATATTTATTGGTAAGCTTGTTTAAATGAACCTCTCAGAATTTTTAATGAACTATTATAAAGTTTGACTTAAGGTCAATGTTAAGAATAGTGTACTTGTATTAGTATCGAGTTTAGTTCTGGTACGCTATTGTAACAGCATCAGTCAATATCTGGTATTATTATGATGATCTCTTAAATTTATAAAATAATTATTAATTTTTTTAAAAATATCAAAATAGTCCCTAATATATCCCTAATATATAGTAATGTATAAATTATAATTTTACATCAACCATGTTTTCAAAAATTATAATAATAGAAATTTGAAATAACAAAAATTAATTTATTTTATTAATATTACTTTTCACATATTAGACATATAAATAATAACTACAATTAATATGAAAAAATCATTTAATTATCATACAAATATAAAATTAAGGACAATAAAGTATTTAAATTGCTATAATTTTATCATAAAATAAATAATATTATGTCAAAAACATCAAATAAAAAGAATAATACATATTCATTACTCTCTAAGTATTACATTTACAACAAGAGTTCGTACCGAGGAAACAACCAACTAGAAGTGAAATCTGAAACAAAAATATTTACATTTATATTTATATTGCATATATAGAGTTTAACATATACTTCAAATATAGGTTAAATTAAAAGAAGAGGAAAAATGAAAACCTGAAACTTCTTTTAATTGAATGTTCACTCAAATCATATTGACCTACATTCTTATTTGATATAAAATCTTTAACATTGAGAGGAGTCACATCATTACCATCATTCAAATTTAAATGTGTTCTAATTCTTTTCACACTACAGCACACTTATACATTGACTCAAAATTTGAATTGTAAATCTTTATAACTCTAGAACACCACTCTCGAATTGATCTCATTAAGTAAATGTAATACAACAAAAGTAATATTATAAACAAAGCAAAATGATGATTAACCTCCAACAAGTAAAAAAGGTGAAAAATATAAATACTTGGATTAAGCTTATCTCTTTGATGAATAACAATAAGTATCCCAAAATCATCATAATCATCCTTATAAACCTCTATTTGTGAGCTTATGAGATCTTGTATCATCTCATGGGAAACAATTGTTGTAATAATTAATAACATTCTCCTATTAACTTCAACTTTATTTGTAGAAACTAGGATTAAAAAATGTCCCAACTGCAAACAATAAAGAGTAAAGTTGTCTTTCTCATCTCTTATTGATGACTATAAGATATGGTGTATACTAAAAAGGCATGTTTTTTCATATTAGCCTTAATTGCTTCGTTTGCCCTCTCTATGACATTATAAAAATATTTCATTTTTATCTTCTCATCACTATCAGCTAGAAGAAGTATTCTTACCAAAGATTCACAAACTCATATCACAAATTAACACTAGGAGTAAAATTCATAATCTTCAAGTATAATTATGAAAACCTTAACTCTAGTATTAGACTTAATATACTATGATGTGACCTACTTATCACTTGTAAATATTTGTCTCGACTTTTTCTTCATCTAAACAAAACTGATAAGAAATTAGGCACAAACCTTGTTATAATAGGACGACACAAATTTCTATCAATGGTGAAATCCTTCATCATCAGATTTAGGACCCATGTACAATTATAGATAAACTTGATCACTCTATTTACTTTATGCATAGTCTCATCAATGATAGGAAAATATCTAACATCTTTTATATCTTCCAACATTAGGTCAATGTAATGTGAAGCACAAGGAATCCAATAAAAAGAATTATACTTGCTTTGCAATCTTTTCTGCTGCTTTGTAAGTATAATCATTGCTAGTAATGAACTAAATAATTTTTTGGCCTAACATCATTCACAAGTTCATCAAATATCTAACACAGAATATCAACATTTCTAACAAGGTTAGATGCATCAATAGACTTCAAAAACATTATCTACATTGCAGAATATACTAAAAAATTAATAATGGGTTTATGTCTTCTATTTGTCTATCTATCACACATAATTGAACATTCATAATTTACCCAAGTCATTCTTCTTTCATCCAAATAACTGTTTATTTCATAAACTTGCTGCTCAAACATTTACCTCTATAGTCATTAATCGAAGGAGCTATATATCCTGGACCATAAGAGGCAATAGTGTCCACCATATGTTGGTAATAATAAGATAGGGTGACATTGGATGATACACCTAAATCATATCACCATCTTGACATAGTCATGTCCACATTTTGAGCCACTTCTTTAGATTGTAAGGCAATATGCATTGAAGGCTGAGATTAAGGAGTTGTTCTTGGTAAGAAAAAGACACATGTCTTCTTTTTTTCTTTACATCAGGTGCAGGAATACCGTCACCTTCATCATCCCTACTATCATCCTGATCACTGAAAAAGACCTTCCCCAACCAATTTCATAGTTTAGCCTTTGTCTTTTATCTTTTTCATGATGATACTCTTTAAGTAAAGTCTTCATTTGTCATTTCATGTCAAGGCTCACTTTTTTATAAGACTGTATATCACCTTTGATGCCATCTAAATGGTTCCTTAATCTGGTGATTCTCTCACCTTTCAAATACTTATTGCAATACACACAAATTGTGTAATTTTTCATTCCAGGAATCAATCTAACATAAGTCCAAGTTGGAACATCAAATCTTCCTTAAATAGTTGAATCAGGAATACTTGAACTCCCTTTTATTTATCTAAAAAATAAACGAAGACATGTGTCAAAATTAAATTAATTAATTCACATACAAAAATACAAATTTTGTATATAATATCATTACATAACTATAAAAATTTAATATTTAACTATAAGCATATCCAGATTCTATATAGACTCTATTTTACGTCTTTCTTTATTATAACACATATTGCAAAAATGAATTTCTTTATGATAACACATATCGCAAAATTGATTTAAACACTTACAATCTCACATTATGTTGAGTAATGAGTATTCTCTCATAAATTCACATAATATTTTCTACTATATATTTAACTATCCATAAGATGATGAATATATATTTGTGACCCATAAGATATGATTAATATTTGTAATATTATTTCCTAATGACAACAATGAACAATATAAAAATGTAAACATTTAATTTTCTTAACTAATTACATATATTAAATGATTTAATTATATGATAAATCTTATATTTAAATGATTAATCATATGTTAAATACCTTTTATATACACATAATAATTAGTAAATTATATGTTTCTTATGAATTAATTCACAAATTAACATTTAATTAATTAATTTTGATCTCATTTTTATGATTATTAAAATAACAAATAATATTATATGTTCTTGAACCATACATAATTCATAATGCCTAAATGTTCTTCCATAGTCCATACACAATATTATTTTGATCTCATTTCTTTATGAATTCACAATGCCTAAATATTATTGAACTATACATAATTCAAATAACTGATTCCAACTCCCAAGCCCAATGCATATTTTATAAAGCATTCATAATACACACATGAGACAACAAAAACACAATGCAATTTTAATTCAGAGTATAAACAAATAACCTAAAGTCAGGTTGGGTCGCATGTTAGTTGGGCCACAGGTCGGGGCAAGTTGCAAGTCAGGTTACAGGTTAACAAGAAGCAAATTGGACTTATGGAGTACTCTACTCCAAACCTCTTTCTGCGTTAAGGACTAGGGTCCTAGGATTAGGTAACTGGACGCACAACTGGTGTATGGAGAGCAGCAGAAACAACAATGCAAGGAGAGCAATGACCAACGATGATGGTGTGATGACTAGTCATTGGTGCATGGAGAGCAACAAACAGTAGAGAGCAAACTGGTAAAGAAACAATGGTGGAGGAAGCAACAAGTGGTGGAGGAATTAGAGGCAACTGGCAAGGAAGGGCAGCAACTGGAGGGAAAGAGGTATTGACTATTGAAGAGTGAAGAGTATATTAAAGGAGAAAATGAATTAGGTTATGTTTTAATTAGGGTTTTTTAAAAAAAAAAATTGGTTCCTAAATTTTAATAATTTCAATTTAGTATCTAAAAATTTTTGGTATTTTGGGCACCAACTAGTACTACCTAGTATCGATCAATACTAACTGATATATGTAATCGTTACAGTACCAAAGATTTGAGTACTATTCTCTGATTAGTATGAAACGATACTCATATCCTTGCTTAAGATTAAAAATGATCTATTAAAGTTTTAGGTTAATAAGTCCGAATCATCTAAGGCATAAAGTTGAAAAGTTGAAGATCGACGAATTAAAAGAACATGCTGAATTGTGCCAAGAAAGTAGTGAAGAATGCATTTAACTTGCCTCCAATTTTCATATGTTGGCTTATGACTATATTAAGAAACTCAACAAAGGCAATATCAGGCCGAGTAATACTATGATATTGGAGGTTGCCGACAACCTGCCTATATTGTTTGTCATCTTTAAAATTTTCAATTGACTGGACCGATTTGGCACTAGAGGGATCAACTGGAGTAGAGACACACTTGGCATTAAACATATGAGTTTTTGTGAGAAGATCACAAATGTATTTTTGTTGAGTTAACAATAAACCATCCTTTGTTTGTGTTGTCTCAACTCCAAGAAAGTAGTGAAGAGATCATATATCCTTCAAGGCAAATCGAGCTTAAAGGACCTGAATTACTTGCATAATTAAATCATTACTGCTGCCTGTTAAGAGTATCTCATCAACATAAACTAGAAAAAATAAATGATGACCACTAGTGTTGTAAATAAATAATGAGAGGTCTGTTTAAGAAGCATTGAACCCGAAAGAAAGCAAGGCCTCTTTAAGACAAAGAAACCAGCTCCTTAGCACTTATTTGCAGTCACAAAGTGACTTACAAAGAAGACAAACATGATGGGGATAATGTTGGTCAACAAATCTAAAAAGTTGAGACATAAATATTTTCTCATTAAGAGTTCCATGGAGGCAGACATTGGAGTCGAGACATAAATATTTTCTCATCGAGAGTTCCATGGAGGAAGGCATTGGAGATGTCCAATTGGTGAATAGACCAAGATTGAGAGATGGCAATGCTAAGAATTAACGAATGGTGGCAGGGTAAATAACAGGACTGAATGTGATGAGAGCAGAAGCAAGGATCACCATGGAGATGGCATACGTGATGGAGGCGAGCTTGCCATTCTAGTTGGACCTATGTCAAAAGCTAGGACCGAGAGATTCAAGGAGGCTTTCTATGCGCGTGTGGACCAATTTGTGGAGAGAATGGCGAGCTCCAAGCCTATGGGAGGAGAGTTTAATGGAATTGAGCCCAAACTAATCCATTTATCTCAAATCCTTGGACCAAATACACTTGGAGCTTGAAGACAAGAAGACTTGGGCTATTTTAATGCTTCATTACTTAAGCCCAAGAGTATATAGGTCCAATAGTGGCACAACACATCAGACTTATTTATTTAGTTTTGGACTTTGTTTTATTTTGGGCTTCCATATAGATTAGCCCAACCTTTTATTATTTAACCTAGGTATAAATATGTTTCTTTAGGTCAAATTTTCGTAACTTTTAGATCAGAATTGCTTGAGTGTCGTCGGCTTCAATAAGAAGAAACATTATTCTCTTGTTCTTGTTACTTTTGAAGCCATCTTTCACTTATCAATTGCTTTCCCAATTGTAGCGTGTCGATTGTTCGTTTCTCTTGGTTTTATTTTGATCATCGGGATTGCTTGGAACGAGTTTCCAAGAGGTGTCGTAGAAATCAAACCTTGCGTATCCTTATTTTCTTGATTGTTGAATTCGAAATTGTCATCCTTCTTAATTCCTCTAGGTTGAAACCCCATCAAACAAAAACACTCATTGAAAATATCATCACATCGACGTCAATCCTTCCGCGGTGCGCGTTAATAAGCTTCTGCAATTTTTTGTGATGATAAAGAAGATGATGTACTCTCGTTCTTCCTTCAGTTTTTCTTCACCTCCTCTGCTAAACATAACGATGACTTCATTTGATTCTTTATAAAGAACCAACATAGAACAGCTATGAAATGATGTTATTAAAACCGAAGGCTATAGCTTTTTCCTTGATCCTCACGTCATTTTAAATTCGAGACAACTATACCTGTTTTCTTCTTCCTCACATCTTTGCAGCTGTTTTATTCTTGGACTTCACGTTATTCTTTCTCCTTGTCCTCACGTCTCTTCTCACCCTCACGTCTTTAGCATAGTGTGGAGCACAGGTGGCATAGAGTGGAGCAGGTGAAGCCTATTCTGTCTTCACATCATTTAATTCTATTTAATGTAGCAGAGGCTTTATCCTTACAAAAGTGAAGCCTAGTCTTCATATCATTTAAAATGGTGGAGGCTTTATCAAAAGTGAAGCATAGTCCTCACATCATTTAAAGTGGCGGAGGCTTTATCAAAAGTGAAGCATAGTCCTCACATCATTTACTGTGAAGTTGTTATTGACTTCACGTAATAGCTTATTGTATAGAATCGAAACATTATGCATTTGTACGTGAGTTCTTCATGTCATTTATTGTGAATCCTATTCTTGTCTTCACGTAATAGCTAACTGTGGAGAATTGAAACATTAAATGCATTTGTACGTTCGTTGAATTTGATATATATTGCGTTAAATGCATTTGCTTGTGAATCCCGTTGAATTTGATATATATTATGTTAAATGCGTTTGCTTTGCTTGT
>JANKOD010000004.1:3984574-3995286 GCA_026284645.1 Erythroxylum acuminatum | reverse complement strand
TTCGGGCCGGGTAAAAGGAAAAAAATTTTGGGTAATTCGGGCCGAGCCCGAACAGTGAAATTTTCGCCCGAATTACCCGAATGCTCACCCCTAATTTGAACAATGGTTGACCCCAGCCTAATTTTTATTAATAAGCTCTACACTCTACTTATATTTAAAAATTTAATATGATATCAGAGTAAATTTGGTCCGGATTATTAATTTCCTTATTGTCCGTTTGAATGTCCAGTTCCAGCGTCCTGGTCTAGTTATCACTGCGTTTATTTCAAGTGACAACTAGATGTTCAGTCCCAGTTGCACTTAAGGGGGAGTGTTAGAATATCCCATATTGATTAAACATGAAAATATTAAAGGGTTTATAAGTGGTAAGAGTCAACTATCTAAACAATTAGTTTTAGTTATTTGGACAATAGTTGACTGAAGTCCAATTCTTATTAATGAACCCTACACTTTATCCATATTTAAAAATTTAACAAAGCGATCATTCTTAGCCGAACAATAGCAATCATAATTAAAAATTGATTCATAAATATCCATTTACCAAAATAATTATACATTTAGCTTACTTGGCGGTGACTTGGAAATACATATATAGAAAGACAAAATTAAAAAAATGATGACATTGACACGCCAAAGTGTTTTCCATGTCACCAAGTACAAATCGCCACATAAGCTACCTAAGAAGTAGGGATTTTGACTGGGTATCTGTCTACGCAGTCAAGCCAAGGGTTACCCTTCGATTCTCCTACTGGAATGGGCCTCAGAGCCTTCCAGACCGCACTGTTGCATTTAAAACCCGACCCGAATGCAATCTGCCAGACACGGTCCCCACCTGAGACTCGACCTTTAGCCTCTGTGTAAGCCAGCTCATACCACAGCGAGCTACTTGACGTATTTCCAAACCTGTGCAAAGTCATCCTCGATGGCTCCATATCCCAATCACTGAGTCGCAAATTCTTTTGCAACTCGTCCAAAACCGCTTTACCACCAGCATGTATACAGAAATGCTCGAATGCTCGCTTGAAGTCGGGTATGTAGGGCTTTACTTTAGCTTTCAGTACCTTTCTTCTCACAAGTGTGACAAAGAACATGAACTGTTCACTTAAAGGGAGTACCAGAGGTCCCAGTGTAGTTATGTTCGTTTTCAAAGCATCTCCAGCCACAGCCATTAATTCTCGA
This sequence comes from Erythroxylum acuminatum, assembly GCA_026284645.1. NCBI lineage: Eukaryota > Viridiplantae > Streptophyta > Magnoliopsida > Malpighiales > Erythroxylaceae > Erythroxylum > Erythroxylum acuminatum. Next base: position 3,994,107 of record JANKOD010000004.1, on the reverse strand, counting down.
GCTAAAGAGACCCCTATGGCTCCGGTGTCGTCCTCTTTCTGATAAACACACTGATAGTGCTTATCATCAGCACCTTTGTGGGTGCGAACTGTGTGGACCAGCTCATACTTGGACCGAACCCTGTCTCTTGTCTTGTTGGATAAAAGAATGGCAGCACCACCCATGCGAAATATACAGTTGCATAGCAACATGGAACGATCATTTCCAAAATACCAGTTAAGAGTTATGTTTTCTGTGCTCACAACAACTGCATACGAGTTGGGATTTGCTTTGAGTAGGTTTTTAGCGAGGTCTATGGAGATGAGGCCTGCACTACAACCCATGCCACCAAGATTATAACTTTTGATATCAGTTCTAAGCTTGTAATGATTCACTATCATGGAGGAGAGGGATGGGGTTGGATTGAATAAACTGCAGTTCACAACAAGTATGTCAATGTCGCTCGGCTTAACCCCGGTTTTTGCGAAAAGCGCGTCCAGAGCACCGAACATAACTAACTCTGCCTCGGTCCGAGCTTCATACATCGACAAATTGGGCGGTCTAGATGTTATTCCTCTCGGGAAATATGTTTCGTCTCCTAGACCGGACCGGGTCGCAATACGCTTCTGGAACTGAATGGTTTCCTCCTCAAAAACTCCTGTCTCTTCGGTCATTTTCAAAAACGAGTCCACCGCCATCTTACGCTCATCTTCCGGTTTGTAACATGCGAAGTCGACGAGGTAAACTGGTCTGGAGCGCTTGGCATAGTAGAGGCCAAGAAGGAATAGTAATACAGCTGAACCGGCGAGTCTTATGGCGGTGTCAACGTCTTGGAATTGAAGGGACCGGGTTGACCATACGTTGTAAGCCCGGTTTAATTCTAGACCGGTGAATTGTACCAGAGTGGCCAGGAACAGAGGTAGGATTACGAGGAAAAAGAATAGTGTGGCGGGGTTACATGAATACCCATAACCTAACTTGACGTACTTGAGCTTCACAGATTGTAAGAAGTCGGGTAAACGACGTCGGATTCTGATGACGGCGGAGGAGGAGTCTCTGAACGCCATCTCCGCCGTTAATCTCTCCTTATCCATCTCTATGCTATTACTTCCCATGATGAGTATAGTGGGTATGTATGTATGTCTCTCCCTTCTTTCTTTGTTTCGCTCTTTTAAGAAAGAAAAGAGGGTGTTGTTTATTTATAAGCAGTAGTCTATGACAAGCTGAACTAAATCACCATCCAAAGAATAACAAATGCTGAATTGAAAGAAAGCCCTACACGTTTAGAAACAGTTGGTTGGTGTGATATAGATAAAGAGAGAGAGCGAGTGAGCGAAGTTTGAGCCCCGAGAATGGGAAACTAGGTCACTAACATTAGTATATTATCTACAAGAAAGCTGGAGCGCTATAGTCTTAGAATTTATGGTGAGTAGTTCCAAGAAAGGATGGATAGCTCAACCACCATGAAAGTACAAGAGATTGGAACAGTTCTATTTGAAAACAGAAGGTACGCATAATCTATTAGACTATAACCCTACCTTCTTTTGTTATTTTTCTTTATTTTAAGGTCTCAAAATTCGCCAAACTTGGTTTTTAAAATATTGTTCCTCAATTTTCAATGAAGACGGAGATAACTATGGCATTGAAGGTGAGAACAATGGGGGATGAAGTAAGCTCATATTAATAATGCCTATTATTACTATTAATATTTAGTTATTAAAATTTATATTAGTGTTAAATGTCTAATAAGTTCTTATTAATTTCTATATTGAATTGTTAGACTTTCTTAGTTGTATTCAATTTCTATATTGAATATTTTATAAATAGTGGACCATTACAAAAATACATTGGATGAACATCAATTGAATGATCCTAAACCTAATATTTCATTACATGCGGTAAAGCTGCATTTAGAAAAGAAGAAATGAAAAAGAGTGTTTGAGGATTTGTTTCAACATGGCTCATGAAACATTACGGTAATTAGGTGAAAGGCTGACAAGGCCGGTGGATTTAGGTGACTGGCCGTGCGGGAACAGTAAATGAAGGTGGTGGTGGTCAACGAAGATGGCGGTGATGACCCGTCCAAGTCCGCATTCCTCTATGCTGGCAGATCTAACGGCTGTAGTCTTGCCACGTACACAAGATAACACTATAATAAGATCTCATCCGAAAAAATAATAAGCTCTCATAACCCTAGCCCATTCCCATACAAATGTGGCTTTCGTGGGATCAATTCTCCCCTTGCTCATCTCAATACGTTATTTAAAAGAATCGAAGAGAAAGAGATGTAAGATAAACAAGTTACTTCAAAGCAGGCACGCATTTGAGGAAGATTTTAAGAACTTTTCATGCCCAAAATGGTTATATTTGCCACTAGACTAGCCCACTAAGGCACAACAATCTGCTTTTAACCATAATTAAACATTAACCAATCTTTCGAAATTAGGTATGTCTTCTCTTCTAATTAGGTGAAGACATTGTAGTGAAGCTCGGAGTATCAAAACATTCCCCTAATTAGGCCGGCTTAAGACCAACCAAGTTCAGAGAATCAAAACAGCACGGCTGCATTGCATCTTGTATTGGGTGTTTCATATTTCAAACTAAAACTCTGAAAATGTAGAGAAGAACCCTAAAAGGATGAAAAGATGAAGTCCATAACGTTTAGAGATTATTAATATAATGCAATCATTCCCGTGCTTGTTAAAATGCTTAATTTTGACTTCTCATCATTTGATTATTCATACAAATATGTGCTTTTAGCAATTTTCAAACTTTTTTTTGTCATTTGATTGGTGTAGTTAGTCCTTCTAACTCAAAATTTCTTCATGCTTTTGTTGATCAACATATATGGTGTTTGTGTTAGTTACGATTAGTATCAAAGCTTTTCTTTATCTCTATGTTAGATTGATTAATTTCCTATTGTGAACATGGACATTGAAGACGATTCCAAAAGGCAATTAGCTCTCTTTCACTTTCCATTTGACAGGGGTTGGCTAAAGAGGAGGACCACCTACACTGTTAGGACCGCCATTTATAAATCATTGTGAATATGCTACTATAAAGTTGGAGGACAAGAAACTATTGTATGTTCTAACATTAATATATCTTTAAAATGACAGTTATTATAATTTTTTTTTTTAAAAAGAAGGAATTAGGTGGTCAGTGAGAGTTGAAGATGGCAAGAATCATGGATTTTTTTTCTTTTTTCTTAAAACTTAAAATAATTTAAAGTATGTTGAATGTCATGTAGAGTTATAAGGTTTGTTGCTTCAAATGTTGTATGTCATCATTCCGGTCTCAGATAGGATTAGGATGTCAAAGTTTGTTTTATGTTATAGCTTTGTCAAAATTAGGTTGGCCAAGAGAAGATAAGTTTATATAAAGTTATGAAGCTAGCAGTTTTGGGTAAAGCAATAATCTAAGAACTGGGATTAGACAAATGGTTAAAGGCTATAAGTAAAGATTTGGGTCTTTGGCATTAAAAGTCTCAACTCCCAGCAGATTCTGTTAAACAGATAGGCAACCGTCCATTTGGTCATTCATTTATCGATAGTAAAGTTTGCAGAGTTTGAGAATAGACGGGGTTTGTTTTAGGTGCACCTATACGATACCATCCAAAATAAGATAATTTGGTGAGTGGATGATTGTTACAGGAGCTACTAACCAGAAACCAACTTAATAAAGGATCAAGTTGAGCTAATGTTGGCCCTACTTTCTGTCACAGTTCTAACCATATTAACATGTATCAGCATTGTTGTACCTTTACTTCAGGTGAATGTCAATGTGATAGGCATTGTCTCCTCTGCACTGCAGCCTTATTAGAAAACATGTAAAGCGTGTCCCTCCGCATCCCAATGCGTTCAACCACTACTAAGATGTATTTTAGGTATCTGTCCTCCTGCCTACCCCTTCTAGAATTGGTCAAAATAGCATTAAGTTTCCAAAATGTTCAAATTAAACCATCCTTTAAACGAAAAATCTGACAAAATTAAGTCTTTATCAATTAAATGTCACATGAATTTAAAAGAAAAACACTAAAGTGAAACCCACTTGCATTTATTGCTTTGTTGAGTAAGGGTGAAGCCATTTCGGAACATAAATATACTCTTCATGAATCACAAAGTCTAAGCCAAGGGTCTCAATCTTCAAACGGAAAAAACTTTCCCATTAGTACATAAATCATTGTCCACGTCAAAAATTTAATGTGTTTGGTTCAATGAATTAGAGAAAACACGTGGCTCGGCGAAGCATTGTGGGAAGAACAAGCCCATTCTTTAAGGGCTTTTGATTCTCATCTTTCTATGACATCCGCACTCCACTTGCAGCCACAACGCTAACCAACTCTCCTTATAGTTTATAAACATTTGTAGGATTATCAATGGATTCCTGTAGGAATGAGTCCATTCTTGCTATGACCTGCAAAAGAAATTTGATTCAGTTAAAGAGTCCCCAATTATCCACAAAGGATAGAGAATGCAAGAAAGGGCGAAGTGAAATCACCTAAAACCTTCAAAAGTTGCTTCAGATTTCCAGACTATATCATTCATCCCCGATGAGAAAGTTTTGTAGAACTGCCAAATAAATAATGGGCATAAGCAGATGAGTCAAAAGTGAATCATAGGCTGAAAATGGTCAACCCATAACTGAAAAGCAAAGTTGTCGAATATGATTGAGACATTTAATTTCCGTTAATAAGCTTTCTTTATGAAAACGGAGTCAGAATGAGAATTATTGGACATGCCTTGTGAAACTCCAACGTATCACCGCTAACTTTCCGGAGCTCCACCATGTGCAGAGACGGAGCCACTTCGAACACCTAAATGTCGAAAGCCATATATTGTCAGCTTTTGAAATTCAGTAGCAGAGTAACCCGATTTTTCTAAATGCATATTCTAGAACCGTTCAACAGTTGCATATAAAGATCAAATTTAATGCACAACCAAATCTTTGCGAAATGCAACCTAAACCAGCGATCGGCCAAAGCATAGCTTATTCCTTGGTAATAATTTTTCAAAGAGCTTATACTCATCATAGTTAAGATTATCACCTCAGTAGCCACAGCAAGCTGGCCTTTTCTTCCAGTTTTATAACCCTTCAACTTCATCTGCAATGTTTAAATGGGGATTTTAGGCGCTACTGATAGTATCAATTAGAGAATTTGTTTTCCACCAAAAACAAAGAAAAAGAAGATAGAGATATTGTTGATAGAAAGTATATAACAAAAAGTCACAAAGGTGAAATGGATGAACTGACGAACCATCGGATTAAAAAAAAAAACAGTAAAGCTTATTACCTTGTAGTTTCTTTTGTCAACATTGAAACCGAAAGGCTTTGCAGCTTCCTCAATTTTAGACATAATGACGTTTGCAGGGCTATGAGAAGCAAAACGTTTTTCTCGCTTCACAAGACCCTAAGAGTGTGGATATCAAATAAATAGAAAGATGCCCAGTTAGGATAGAGATCAAAGCTTGGTGAAGAAAAGAGTCAACTTGAAGTTAATAATCAAATAATAACCAGATTATCTGAAGAAATCAACAAATCATGAGTTGCAGGTGCAAACCATTAAGTCAATTAACAGATAAATTTTATATGGCATGCGCCCAAAATTCAATACCATTTTGCAGGGTTGTATACCAGCTTAAATAGGTCATTGCAAATATGATAACTAAAGCACCATGAAAAGGAAATCACACAAACCTCTTTGTCAAACAAATTTTCAAGACTGAAGCCTTGTGTTTTAGAGATCAGCTCAAAGGCATTCATTGATACAGGTTTCTCCTTCCTTTCTGTTACAAGATGTTCCTGCAATATAAATAATTGCAGTTGGAAAAAGTTTTTGATAAGATATTCTAACTTCAAGTTGCATTAATCAACTGCGTAAGGAGGCAGGCTTAAGTTAAACCCAGTAAATTCTAGAGGCCGGAATTGAAGACTCGGGAGTTACCAAATAGTTACTATAGAATAACAATTGAAGGAGAAGCTTCACAATAATTGGGAACTAGACCTCATATGCATATCTTCATTCAGAGAACAATTTCTCCCTGTGGTTGAAATCTAAATTCCGGCAACTTATCAGTAGTCAAGCTGACCTTCGGTAAAAGAAGTACAAATTATGAAAAGAAATTCTTACACTTGAGTTGTTGAACACAGCATCAACATCGTTTAAATTTACATCCTCTTCCTGCTCGAACTGTGGAGGCCTATATCCTTTCTTGAACCACTCATCTTCTAATATCTCAGGAATGGTTATACGCTGCAGTAAAAGTATCTCAATAATCAGTACAAAGCATGTACTACAGAAGAATGCATCTCATGAAATATTTATGGCTTTCATCCACACATAATCCTGAACAAAACGTATCAACAGGACCAGTAAAAAAGAAGGCACATGCAAATGCAGTTCCAACAGATAGGGCTCTGAAGCTTACTGTGAGAGGGTTTGGATCAAGAATGCGCTTTATCAGATTCTTTGCACCTGATGAAAACCATGATGGGTATCTAAATTCAGCCCTGCAAATCTGAAGTGATTTTTTGACAAAAATTGTTGAGTTATCAGAACGCATAATCTGAATAGAAAAATCTCTTAGCAAACACTCACTTTTTTGTACAAATCCATAAGATTAAGCTCTTCAAAAGGTAAATAGCCTGCCATAAGTACAAAGAGAATGACTCCACAAGACCATATATCAGATGACGTGCCATCATAACCTTTGTCTCTAAGTACCTGTATAAGAAAAACACCGTGCACCAAACATAGTAGTTCTACCATGTTACATTCCAAATTCAAATGAAACAGAATAGATAAGAAGCAGTAGTATCTACCTCAGGAGCAACATAATTTGGAGTTCCGCAGGCGGTGTGAAGAAGTCCATCCTCCTGAATTGAAAAAGATAACCACTAAGGTACGGCCTTATTGTGAGTAATGCAAAGAATGTAGATGTCATGATCATAACCTAGCTAATATATTTTCCATTATTCTAAAACAAAGTTATTTTGACTGAAAGAAAAGGGCATTATTCTACGTTGTACACGGCTGTTAGAGGCTTAAAGCTCAGAACAACCATTAGTGAAATTAAGGACTATCCACATAAACTATAATCTAAGGCATTAAAAAAACTCACCCGCAATTGTTGGGATAATGCACTCAACCCAAAATCTGAAACTTTAAGAGCACCATAAGAATCAAGAAGAAGATTTTCGGGCTACAAAAAAATTGAATCACTATTACCGTTAATCGAAGTCAACATACAAGAAGTAAACATTTCTCAATCAATAAAAAAGGCAAACTTTCTTTAATTCTCCAACCTTCAAATCTCTATGGAACACTCCTCTGCTATGACAGTAATCCACAGCATTAATTAGCTGGTGAAAGTATATCCTAGCATCGTCTTCTTTGAGCCTACCGTATTTGGCCTAAGATAACAGATAATATGCGTATGAATTAAATTAAAAAATATATATAATTCTAATCAATTATTCCACATTGTTTCTTACGTACAATCTTGTCGAATAGCTCCCCTCCACCAACAAACTCGAGAACAATATAAATTTTGGATTTGCTTGCCATAACCTAAACTTTTAAGAAAAGAACTGGTGAATTTATGAACAAGTATTTAATTTCAACACAAATCAATTTATAACAAAACTTTGTAATACCTCGTAGATTTTGATGACGTTAGGATGCTTGATAAGCTTCATTGTAGATATTTCTCTTTTCAACTGAGAATAAGATGAAGACAGTAGATAAACAAATTGAAGGACAAAATAAGTTGAACTTCATAGTCGTAACGTATAAAAAAAGGAACCTGCTCGACCATCTTGTGGCGGAGAACTTGTTCACGGTCAAGGATTTTGATGGCGAAGTTACCACCGGTTTCGACATTCCGAGCGAACTTGACCTTGGCGAAGCTTCCCTCGCCTATGGTCTTTCCGAGCTCATAATTTCCCACGCGCGTCCTCGCCGCTGACATCTTCACGCTTCTCCGTTCGCCTGTAAAACTATACCAACACTGAACTGCTGCAATGGGTAAATGCAAGTTACGGCGTGTGATGTAGAAGAGAGACGTTCGAAGGACGGAAATAAAATATCAAGTGTCATCACATGAGTTGGTGGGTCCCATTTCTATTATCTGATTTAACTCAATCCCATTAAGTCCGCGTGCGCTCCGCGTAGGATTTAAGATTAGGACTACTCTTTTTCGTTCTTTTGAATATGTTTGGAATTAGGTTTACTTATTCTGTTTCGTAAAATTTTATAAATAAAAATTCGAGGGTGCAGTAAATTGTTAAGAAGTTTTTTTAAGTTTAAGTGAGATGTTAAGTTCAAATCGCTCTTATGTATACAGTTATTTAAAATTTGAGATCAGATTTTTACTTTTCATAAATATAGATAATTTAAAAATATCTTTTTATAATTAGAGCCTTTCTAAAATACTTGGTAAGAAAAAAATCATAAAAAATTTTGATGAACAAGATATGGTTTATAAGGAGCCTATTTTTAAAATATTGTCAAGTAATTTTTTTTTTTGGTCTTAGACTAGGGTATTCATACTTTACAGGATGAAATAGCTGGCCCAAAAATTTAAGGCTGTTTCATACTTAAAGTTAAGTATATTCACTTATTGTTAATTATTTTATCTAAAATATCTGTTGAAAATATTTAACACTACAAATTTCTATATCTGACCTGACATAAAGTTTCCTCTTGAAATAATTGAAGGCTGAATAGAACGATTTGGTATAATGATTGAGAACGTCCAAATGCATTAATTAATAAACAATAATGACATGGCACTCCCATGGTTGAAGGTGCTTCGGCGAATTAGGCTTTTCAATTATAGAGATGGGCCATGTCCACGAGAAGGCCATGTGCGGCGCAGATGCAGAGGCAGAGGCAGAGGCTCAGCGATTGCCCACAAGTTGTCGTGTGGAGAGACTTTTCCCATGGGCTACTGTCATATCCACTGGCCCGACTTGTTTCAGTCAAGTCATCGTTGCTCGAAGAAAATGACGCTGTTAGGTACATGGTATATATATTCTTGTTTTGTTTTGGCATATTTATTATTGATCGGACCATGACAAGTCGCTAATCAAGTATTTTTGTTTGACTTTGATTCAAAAAGTTATTGAAGATAATTTTCTAGTTGTGTTAGAATTCTATCTCTAATTAATGTGTATCTTGACAAGATGTGGTGTGATGCACTTGTGTGAGGCTAAGGGTATGTGCAGATAACGTTGCTGGAATATTTAGAAGGTGAGGTTGATGGGTTATGTAGGAGCTATAGTTGCTTCCTATTTGTGATTCTGTGACTTAGTTAATGATGAACGTGCATGCGTTACTGATTTTTTGGCTAAAGAAATTACATACTTCCTCTAATTCATAATAAGTGTCGTTTTAAAAAAACTCACGCTTATTAAGAAAGTTAATGAAATTATAGACATACCCTTATTAATTAGCATGTGAGAGAAATTGCATACTATTAAATTGTCTTGAAATTGTGATCTGTGTAATTAAGATGAGAGAGAAATTAAAGGTTAATTTTGGAAGTAAAATT
>JANKOD010000004.1:3965210-3976624 GCA_026284645.1 Erythroxylum acuminatum | reverse complement strand
TTGAAAAATTACAATTAAGTCCTTTAACTTTTAACAATTGGCAAATAAGCCCTTATGTACATCAACTTTTCCAATTAAGCTTTCTAAGTGTCCAACGAGTCTATAAATCATGTCTAATCACCTTTAAGGCATTAGAGCACGTTTAACTCAACCACCATGGTCATATCCATCCAACGGATTCGGTTTTACGCACTTAGAAGCTTATATATCATAAATCTCCAAGATTTCATATACCGAGGAACTCTAAGTTCATGTAAGGGCATATAACATTATAAATCAGTGACATATATACCTAAAAGAATTTAAATACATCTTTGAACCCATATACAACTATGTATATTTTAATATATAGTAGTATCTTCAAGTATAAAACAATACAAAAGGGCTCAGAGAGTCTAACGTTACACTGGCCTTCTTCTTATACAATCTAAATACACTCATGACCTTCTTCATCACACAAACCTTGACTCTTCCAAACCTGTCTCCACACCCATTACCCCTCTTTACCACTTTCCAAAAATCATGGCCTTCCTCTTTCCAATCCTACTAATATTGTAGTACTGTTGGAGCACTTCAATATCTTTAGCTAATTAGACCTAATATCCAATTTGTTAACAAAGTTTCACAATTTTTGCATTGTGTTTTTGATGTTCACTGGATTGTGGTTAATTGTATTCTTCAGTATCTTCGCTCTAACCTACCTCAGGGCCTACCCTTAAGCAAACCTTCCACCTTAACCATCACTGCTTACTCTAATATTGATTAAGCTGGGTGTCATGATGATCGTCAATCTACATATGGTTATTTCATTTTCTTTGGCTCCTCTTTAATTTTTTAGAGTTCTAAGAAATAACCTACTATGGCCAGATCTAGCATTGAAGCAAAATACATGAGCATTGCTCTACTGAACTATGTTGGCTTAATTCTCTATTTTGTGAGCTTGGATTCTCTGACATTAAACCACTTTTGTATTGTGACAACATAGGAATTACCATTCTTACTGTAGATCCCATCTCTCATGCCCGTACCAAACATATTATATACATTTTGTTCGTAATTTGGATCTAAAAAAATTTATGTTCATAGATCATTTATCAACTTCTCACCAACTTGCTGACATTCTCAGGGGGATGATAACAAAACATCTTCTAAATCTTTATTATTGTAATTATATTAGATAAACTCATCCTTATATCAATTCATCTTAGTTTAGATAACATCATATATAGTTTAGATAACATCATTTACAATCCAACCATTTAGTTTAAATTGAATTAATTGTATATTGATTCATCTTATCTTAATTTGTGTATAAATATAGCATATGTAAAGCAAACACATCAAAAAAATCAATACATTATACTCTACTTTTAACTTCTCAGCTCTATTTCTTTTTTTCAATAAGAAATGATTCTCCTTTCTTATTTAATTGTGAGCGATATACTTTTGTATCTCATATATTTCACTTCTCCGACATGTTATTGAGTTTTCCCCTCATCTTTTTAGCAAAAGCAGCTCCATGGTGGTAAAGTCTCATCTTGTGTGTTCGTCGAAGCTACAATAGTAACATTTAAACCTTTAAAATGCTTGACGATTTTGAAATGATCTTCCAATTTTAGGGAGAATTCGCAAAATTCTGTTTTCATCAAAAATTAAATTAAAACCTTTCATTTTGGGTTAATGGGACACCTAAAAAGTTTACTCAACTAGTAGGGCTCTTAATCTAATTGAAATTGTGATTGAGGACTCTACTCATGCTCTAAAAGGATTTCTCAACCTTAATTCCTACATTAATTAAAAGTGACCTGAAAGAAAGAAGAAGAATACAACTAGAACAAGAGGACGCATTGGATCAAAATGAGGTCTATTATATAGTAATGGTAGTGGACTAGAGTTGTCAGAGGTCTCTTTTAAAGAATAATAGCCTAATTTTAGTCGAGAAATCTTGCTAAGACTAAACTCAACTAATATGCATTAAAGACAGGCTTAATGAATAACTGCTAAAAAATGGAATGGTTCCACTAGTCAAATAGTCTCGCGAGCTAGCCAATATAGTAATGAATAAGAAAAAGAATAGATGACTGTTGTCCCAACTTTACCAGCATTCCTATAAAAGCGAGCATGAGAAATTTAGCCTGATTTTTTTGTTCATAGGGGAGCTTGATAACGCATATTCAGCCTTACCGATATGGTCCTTCTTATTTATTTTCAATCAGAGAATCAAGCAATAGAACCTGATTCGTTCTACTTAACTAAGCCTCGTGCTCGTTTAAGAAGGGAGTTTGCTTTACCCAACTCCTTTTTAAATAACAAGGCAGAAACCTTTTACTAGACATTTGTTAGTTTTGCATGAAGAATGAAGAGTGCCCGAAAGCACCTACTCCTATTAAAGGAAAAGGCGTGACTTTTCTAACAATAAAATTATTATCTATTATATTAGTAAAGCTTAGAATCACTTTACCAATAGAATAGGGGCTCAACTATTTCTTTCTTCGTATTGCATATGTTTGCACATTAATACATTAATAGAATACACTTATATAAAGCCTTTCCTTGAGTTTTCTATGAGGAGCGGCCCGTCTATATTTATAGTAACAGGAAGGAGCATTTTTAATAAGGCCCACGCTAGTCACTTTTTTCTTCCCTAAAATTGAAATCTTTTAATCGGTATAGACCTACCCTTCGTTTCAATTAGAATGAGTCCCCCAGACCCCAAGACATTGGCTTCCACCAAAAGTGGACTATTAAGAATTGCATCCCACACATATTCTACATTATAGCCTGCAACAAATTCAGCTTCTGCTTATACGATATCAAACAGAGTTTTATTAGTTTCTAATATACAAGAAATGAGGAATATAACCAATACAGGGAACAAAGGAATAACAAACCATATCTGCTTTTGTGCCATGGCAATTTCACTCGAACTACGTAGACCTACATATATTAGTATAGTATATCGGGGTCCTTAACTAGAACCACACTTGCAAGTTTCCTTGTATGTGGCTCATTCATGCTTTTTAAGGTGTTACTAGTGACTCAACATGGGAGAGAAGGTGACTGAACTGCATACTTTCCTCTTCAGAGCATTGTCTTAGTGAGTAGGAAGCACCTATCAAGCAAAGGCTTCTTAAAAAAAAAAGAATTGTTTCCTTTTCAATGCCTACCTTTAGTTTAGGTGTTGGGGCAAGGCCCAAGAATTAAAGTTTAGGTTGGCTCCCAACTCCACTTCGGTCAGCATCCTACTTTTGAGGAAGTGGAGTCCTAGAGCAAACTACTTAATGTTGTGTTTCCAAAAAAAAAGTATTGGTGAAGAACATTATATTATTTTGAGGAAGGGAAAGCGTGGTTGAGAAGTTACTTTCAAAGAGGGGTGACTGGATCAAAGTGCTTTCATCAAATGATGCATGTGGGCGGAGCCATTCTAGCTGCTCGATTTAGCCTGGCCTAGTTAAAAAGAGATTCACGTAAATACTATTGTTTTTTTATGAATCTCTTTATATGTTAGCTAGAGGGGGTGAACTTTCCTATGGTAGTCCCGTTACAGTCTCTAACCGTCCATCGTGTCTCTGGTTGGTTTGGCCTAAGAAATGAGGAACATAACCAATATAGGGAACAAAGGAATATCATACCATATCTTAGCTTAGGACAATCCTTTTTAAGCATTCAAAGCTTCCTTCTTCTTTCGCGTCAGGAAAATGGAATAGGTATCCAGTAGCAAAATATATTAAGTCTCCCTTATGAAAAAAATCAATTCAATAAGGCATAAGAAAAAAAAACAAAAAGGGTGGAATAGCACATAATCATTGAAGATGATTGCCAATTGACTATTTCTAATCTAAATACATAAGTAGCAAAGTAAGAATGACCAAGGTCTTAAGTTTAGGCCAAGGCACAAGGAAGCATAGTGTCATTTTAGAAATGTGTAATAAAATGAATTGTGAAATGCTTTTTGATATTATTGGCCAAGTATTCTGATTAATGGTCTGGTTAAAGGATTTTGTCGAGCATTGGGTTATATTATGAGGAATAAAGTTGAAGTTCAATCATTCTCTTGAAAGCAGGGAGAGTTAGGACTGAATCCAATCCTTTATATTCTAATAAAAAAAGAAATTTAACTTCAAAGAGGCGGTAGCAGTCGTAAGGTCGACAAATGTAGTCTACTCACAGTCCATAGTTTACCTTGCTTTTTATAGACCTAAAATGATTGATGAAGCAATAATTTTCTTATTAATAGAACCTAAAAATCTCCTTATTAGCGGCCTTCCATTAGAGCCAGTTCGGTCTGATCAAGCATATACTTTTTTAATAATATTATAAAGTTTTAAATTTTTAGGAATCATTAAATTGATAATATTAAAAATCAGTTAATTTAAGTTCAAAATATTAAATTCAAAAAATTCTCACCTCAACTTTAATTATATCATATTATAAAAATATTTATAAATTAAAAATTTTAAATAATTTTTAGATTAAATAACCTGTTTTAAGGAATACGTAAGGACGGACCAATGATAACATTGTTGGGTTAAATTGTATGAGTATATTTGAGCCCATAGAGAAACATCAGGTAAGCCCAGCTAAGAGCAATATAATGGCTCTGGTTTATTTTGTTGGGAATTGGGCCAGTTAAAGTGAAACGTTGACCAAGCTTTTTTGCTCTTTCCCAATACAGAATCTTCCTAGTTGGAGTTTGGGACATATTTAAAAGAGACTTAAATGTAACAAAGGTCAGTCCACTGCGTAATAATATGGGACTCCCCTAGATCCCGTATAAAAAACTAAATCTCTCATCCCATTTCCCTTGCAAAAAACGCCTACACTGCACAGGGAGTTGCAACCCAACCAGACCAGCTACTATCTATTACGATTGCGATTGCCGCTTTCTACCTATCCTTTTTGGAAAGGAAAAGGAGCTAGCTTGCTGGCTATGATCTATCTGTCTACCTACTAAAATAAACTAATTATAGCCAAGGGTTGCTTCCAGAGATTTACCGGCCAGGAATTGGGTTGTGCGGGTACGGCATTTATATCGGGAGGGTAATCGCTGTGCGAATTAGCTAGCTAAGTATAGTTATCGTTTGCCTTTAGGCGTGCACTGGTTTCCTGAGCCGCTTGCCGGCTTATCACCTTTGTTACTTGCTGACTTAATGGGTGTTTCGCTCCCACGTGTGACTCTTATGTAGTTTCTCTTTCAGCTTCGGCCGTTTTTTATCAAAAAAATAAAAAAGCTAGTCTTCAAGTATATCCGTTTTGGTTAAGATGTCATTATTTTAATATTTTTTGTTCACTAAATTTACAGATTCTTCGTAATCCGATAACTTGTTAGTGAATTTCCATATTTATCTCCAGCATATTCTTTGAGGCCTTAGTTTGTTTTTCTGAAGGAGAAAAGGTGCATGCTTTTTCCAAACCGATGGTGATAGGGCAAACCTCTTTGAAACGCCTCTGCCTGCACAGGTCAATTCAATAAATATATAACTCGGACAGGTCCGTCCTGTTCTGAAATGTACTAATTTTCCTGAAACAAACATGATTGAGCCACCTGTCCAGATGAACCATTAGATATCCCAAGTCCTAAACCAAATCGAATCTACCCCAAGCCTTGTTCATCCAGACTTGATTTTTAATAATATATATAACTTAATATAACAACTTTGATAAACAGGCACGTCCATGATGGCGTGGGGTAGTGTATTCTTGACTGAGAGTATCGTAATTACAAGTTATTTAACCCCTTAAGCTTCTTAATTATCTGCCCCATCTCCTCATCAATTGCCTTTGTTCTTCGTCATCTTGTCATCTCTGTCTCCTCTTACCCCGGCTTTCTCTCCACCTATCTAGTTTTTCTCCTCTAACTGAGGTAGCCATATTAGTCTGTATGCTGCGCTTATTGTTCTGTTACTTGTCATTTAACTCATGTCTGTGTTCTTTAAACAGATAGAAAGGAGGAATCCGTTCCGGTTGATGGGAACATATACGGAAGAGAAGAACCAGGGAAATCATCATCAAGAACCGGAGAAGATCACCAAGACCCGCTTATCTTGCATGTGGTCATTGGTGGTGAGCTTAGCTGGAGGGCTAGTTCTTGGATGGTGGGAATACCAGTATCATCGAACAAATACACAACAATGGATGGTACCCTTTGGTTTAATTCTGATGGTCACTCCTATGATCATAAGTTTTGCTCTTTTCGTCTCTGAAACTTGCAGCCCCGTAGGCGAAAACATGTGCATGAAGAGTCACCCTGCTATTCATGTACGTGACTCAGTTACTGATGCTGAGAAATGCTCCGGAGTAATCACGGTGTAATTTGGTTCAGAAGTCATTTCCAGAGACTCTTGCAGCATCACCATTACAGTTGCGTCAAATTTTCAAAGATCAAACTAATAGCAACCGTTTGATTGGGAATCATGTTATAGGTAAACAAAGCTAATTGCTTATTAATGAGAAAGGTTGTTGACTTATTATTTAAGATAGGGGAGGATTGTTTAGTTGGTGGATGCATGTGTCAAGCAGGTTGCTTGATTCGCTAGCCAAAAATGTAAGGTAGTGGTTGTCATAATTCGTGTATGGACTTAAATCCATGTTTTCAAGGACTCAAAATGACGTGATCAACACATGCTTTTTGGTGGTTAAACAAATGGTGAGAATATAGCCTTCCCCAGTTTTAATCCAACCGTCTTAGGTAGCAACTTGACTGGCGTTTACGTACGCTACTCATGTTTCCTTTTAAAGTACTTCTGATTAAATATTCCAAAGTCCTCCTCACATTCATATTTTTTAGCTTAAATTTCCAGGAGGCTTATGTAAGAGTGGCATCGCATAACATGGTTTAACAAGTTCAATGATTCTAACGATTCATTTACATGTATGAAGGATCCCAAAAAGATGCTTGAGAGCTACTGCGATTCTTGTAATCAATTTGTTTGTAAATAAATCAAAATGGGCGTTTGATGTATTGAATTGCCTAATCTGCGCTACCCAAGTATTAATCCTTCGGAGATGGAGTTCGAGCTTTGAGCAAAGAAGCTGATTTTACAAATTTCCATCAAAACTACTCGAGACACTCGTATGTTTACGAAAGCAACAATCACTAGAGCTGAATCCTTCGCTCGACTTGTCAAATAGCTTATCCGCACTGCATGTTCTTAAGACTCGTATTCTCCAGGGTTCAATTCCATAAGAAAGGCTTAATTTGATTTCTTAACTCTGAGAAAAGTATTTCATTCACAGAACAAATGAACACCATCCAAAAGCTGATTTATGGAAAGATAAATCAACACTACGGCGAAACAGGGGAAATTTCAACGCAACCTAAAGAACTCTGTAAAAGAATTCGGAATTATACATGACTAGAAGCTAAAAGGGCAAAAGAAAAAGAAAACATCAATTATGATTCACGAAACGTCAAGCTTCAACCTCAGAACGTGTTGGGAAATCAAGGCCATGTAGTGCAGGTATGTTGTCAAGATCCTCCTCAGCGAACAATGGGAAAAACCACAATACCTTGTTTGTGCCAAAAACCTTCCAAAAGAAAACAAAGGTGGTCGTGAGAGAATTTCAATTCCATAGGAAGTTCGGAAGTAGCTGCCGCGATACGTCTTCAGAAGCTATCATCAGTGAATCACTCAAACTTATAATTGGCCAATGTTGGCAATCAAGAATTCAAGTAACCAAGAACAGAGTTGTCAGCAATTGGCAAAATAACATCATGTTCTCCACCAAATAATTGACAGAAGCGAAGGCATTAACAGACCTGTTCAAAGTTCTTTTTCTTGCCTAAGTCATACTTCCACCTCACAGCTCCTTTTTTCTCGTAAACCTGAAACATATTTCGATGAACCATAGTCAATATGATCACAGAAATCAACCATATGCAGTATCATTTCCTCATGTCTAGTAAAGGATAAAGCAATCTATTAGTTCTCTGGGTTCATGGTAAATTTGCAGTGCAAAGAACCCACAATTGAATATACCAGTAACGGTCCCTTCCCTATTCAATATTCAACAACATTTAGACACTGCCGATCACAATAGCTTCTGCTTCTTAACGACTGATACGTCAAAGTCAAGCCAGCGTCCAGTAAGTAGGTTTCCAACCACTAATGAAGTTATGAGAATAAGAAGCACATTAGTAAACTGAAAATAACCAATTTAGACATTACCTCTATTGTTGTCGTGTTGCTTGAAAGAAGTGATGCATGCATAACTATGAAACATAGAAGACTGAGACAGAAGGCCAAATTAAGAACTGCATGAAGGCACAAAATCTGTAAGAAACAAGCGAACAATAAGAAATGGAGTATTAGTTGAAGAAAACATAATCAATGAACATAAGGCTAAAATTTATACCAAAAGCCACAAAAATAACAGCTACATTCCCAGGAGAGGTAGAATGGCTTTTGTTGTTGCGGAAGAACTTGATAAAACTAGGGAGTAGCACTATAGTATCTATTGTCGTCTCCAGAAAGGTATACAACTTCAAGACAGAACCAATTGAAGATTAGAATGAAAGAATATAAGGAATAAATATATGAAAGAGAGAAGCAGTCATCATCCACTCAACCTTTAAACTGCCCCACTAGCGGAAGAAGAAATCTAAAGTAAGATAGGACTGCACATATACTGTATATCATGATCCATTGGCCTTTTGATGGTGAAGCTACAAAAGGTTGGTTGGCCACTCTTGCCAGATTTACTTCCAAAATATTTATTACCAAAATTACTTCTGTCTTCTCTAGAGCCAAGAGTTAGGACTAGCTATTTTACAGGAAATGATTAAAATGGTAAGCCCAACTTCAAATTATCAAACTCAAGACTCTCCTTTGAGCACAGCACAGTGCAATGTTGATTATAGAACAACAGCAAAAGCATTGCCTTAAGAAAAAGTGATTGTATGATAAATAAATGGATAAACGTACGTATTAACAATCCGAATAACTTCTTGAGAATCTTCCAACAAAAATTTTAAAAAAAGAGAGAAGACATGACAATACCAGGAAAAGAACAAAGTATTTGTAGTTGCATGCTCCTACACAATTGACGACCCAAATGCAATGGTGATCCATCTTAAGAACACATCTTTTGCCTACAACCAAAAACATAAAAAACATGTTCCAAATAACTTCAACTCAAACGTAACAGATTGCCCTGTACAAGGATCAGATTATACAACATGGAGAATTGGTTACATATTTAGAGATTTAATATTAAAGCAGAAAATCTGAAGATTATGAGTAATTGCAGCACATCGTTTCTACTTCCACATCGAGTTTATCTCTTTTGACTAGGTCAACTATAACCACCAGCCGATCTAAAGAGGTGAACCAATAAAAAAAGTTCAAGATATGAGATTGCCCAGGATTAACAGGAGTACGTATGTGCTATGCTGATAATCGGTCAACCGTGAGAGTTCCTGCCAAGGACAATCTCATATCTGAAGTTATATCACCAGGGACAAGACTTCCTGTCACGTTAAACACCATAGTGCCGTACAATCACTATTACGCTAACAAACTGTACCCTCCAGAGATATTGCTGGCTAAATTGGGACAAGAGTCCACAAAAGGGATAATTTTTTGGGATAATGCTCCTCTTCTAAAAGCGTACGTTGTTGGTGCTATCCATAAAAAGACTGGGGCTTTGTATTTTGAGTTTGTCTAGTTTTTATCCAAAGTCTCCAAAAAAAGAGATCAGTGTCTCTTGTTGAGCTCTCTAACACTTGAAATAACCAACCAAACATTGGACAAGAGTGAGATATGACAAAAATTAATGCAATAAACAACTTGAAAGTGACTTACAAACAGAGCAATGATGGCAACGCGGTGGCTTGCCATTCTGGCAATGATTGCAGAAGGGAACAGGCGGTCTTCCACCCAGCCGATCAGAAGCAGACCATGTGGAAGATGGACCCTCCGGTGTAACATAATTCAACGCATTAACAACCCCATCCGTCTCTGAATTCTCTTCCGAAGGTGACGCTCTCCAGTTTTCCGGCACCGAACCGGGGTCTTTAAAAACAACCCTAAAGTAGCACCATAGTAAAAGGACAAGCTGCGAGATTGAAGTTACATCTCCACTCATTCCATCGAAATAAGATCTGGGTTAATACAAAAACACCAAAAAAATGAAACAGAAAAGAAATTACAAGGTAAGGAGCCATAAAGACTTGAACTTTACCAGAATATGAAAGACAATGACTATTGCGAAGGCTAGAAGTGAGATAGAACCGTGGTGAAGCAACCGCGGGCCCCAGGTAACGACGACGACCGCGTGATAAGAAACAGCGATTATGGCGGCGACCAGAAGGATCATTAAGTAACCCAGAACTTTGAGACCGGAACAGAATTTAAACACATTTATGTCCATCCTAGTATTAAACGTGCGATATTGTAACCTGCTAAATGGTGCAGTTGAGGGGGGTCTTCTGGCACGTGGAAATAGTCGTTTCCAGATATCGGGAGCCAGGTTGGCGAGTCTGGCTAGAGCTTGACGTTGCGTGGAATTTAGGGACAAACCAGATGTAAAGAGAGATGGATTTTGGAGAGATTAAGGAGACGCAGGTAATTTGTCTTCCCTTCCCCAGAAAGAAACCGAAGCAAAGTTTGGGCTTTTGGTCGGTTAACTGGTTGCTGGCAATTTTATTGTTTTTAAAACCAATAGTTTAATAATATTTTTATTTTTATTTTTATAATTTTATTGTTAAAAAATAATCATTTTTTAAGATAACAGAAACACCACAAAGTCTCAGAATTTCTTCGGGTGGTGTTGTGTTGAAATCCCCTTAGCTACGGGAAGTCGGGTTCCTATCTTCTAGGTGGACAGAGGTTTTACTCGTGTTTCCTCTGAAGGGTTCGGCTGCTCTCCTCGTCCTAGGGTCAGCGGCTCTGCATTTCCTCATGCTCCATAGGGAAGAAAAAACCTAGGAACCCTAACCCCTCGCATGACCCGCCCACTACTGCCGCCTCACCTTTGGACATGGCTTTCGATTCCACAACGACCAATGTGCGTCCTTCGGCTGCTTCAGCTCGTCCGAAGGTCTTCACTGGGAAACCATTGCTGTTGTCGCAAGTTTTGAAGGGTAATCTGAAACACACTACAGGAGGTGCCAAACCTGTCCTCTCGAAGGGGGCCAATAGAAAACCAAACTTGAAAAAACTGGGTGCGTCTCTCAAAACGAGTAAGGGTATTGTGAATGAAATCTATACTGCTGAGTCGTATGAGGAGGACTCCACTTCTGAAGTGGATGAAGATGTTGAGGGCGAGATTGCCTTGGGAAGCCATGACACTACGGAAGCTGATGACCCAGAGGAAGACTCGACTGCTGACCAGGTAGTCGACAAAATGTCTAACCCCCCTTTGCCCACCAAAAGGGCGACATGGACTGCACTGCTTCAGGCTCTCAGCCGAAT
>JANKOD010000004.1:3919929-3936612 GCA_026284645.1 Erythroxylum acuminatum | reverse complement strand
CATAATAAATCAATTAAACAAATTCAAACACAATAATCAAATAAGCAATTTAAGCAAAATAGGACAAGGCCTAACATAGATCTCATTGAATTTACATATATTAATCATTATCACAATAGTATTGGTATGGCTCTATATGAAGCGTTATATGACAGAAAGTGTCGATCGCCTTTGTACTGGGATCAAGAGGGCCTAAGGATTGACAAAGTCCCAGAGTTGATTCAAGATACCGTTGATAAGGTAAAATTGATTTATAGTAAGATCAAGGCAACTCAAGATAGGCAGAAGAGTTAATTGGATAAGCACCGGAAGGATATGGAATATTAAGTGGGAGATAAGGTGTTTTTGAGAACGTCACCTTGGCGAGGAGTGATGAGGTTCAATAAAAAGGGAAAGTTAAGCCCTAGAAACATTGGTCCTTATGAGATTACTGAGAGAATAGGATCGTTGGCTTACGGGTTAACATTACCACCAGAACTGGCTCAGATTCACAATGTGTTCCATGTTAGTATGCTTAATAGATTTAGGTTAGATCCAACACATGTATTACCAGCATAAGAAGTTGAAATTACAACTAATTTGAGTTACATAGAGGAACTGGTCAAAATAGTTGGCTATTAGACTAAGCAATTGAGAGACCGAGTAATCCCATTGGTTAAATTTCTTTGTAAGTATCATTTAAGAGAAGAAGACACATAGGAAACTGAGGAAAACATGAGGAAACAATACCCCCATCTATTTGATCAATCAAGTAAGAATTTCGAGAACGAAATTTCATAAAGGGCATAATTGTAATAGCCCGAGTTTCAAAAATTATTGAGGGTTAGAATCTTAGACTATTATGCCATATCATTTGAGAATTTATGAAGTACATTTAATTCACATGCATAATATTCGCATACACACATAAATCATGATTTAGTAAACATTACTAAGATTGTATGTGCACTCAATTGACATATTCCAGGGTATGAAAGGTTTAAAATGATCATGATGTGAATTGTGTATTGCTTATGTCTTGAATTTTGGTTTAGTGGATTATAATTATTAAATTTGGAATTAATTGTTACAATTGAAAAATTGATGAATTAAAATTTACATTTAGTTTAGGAAAAATGTCAAATTGACACATGGAAATTTAGGATGACTAAGTCTGTGAAATAAGTTACACATGGAAGTAGAATTTAGTGACATTTGGTGTAAATAATTGAGTGACAAATGACTTAGAGGTTGAGTGACAAATGTCCTACCATAATTGTGACATTTGACAGCTTATGGAGAGGACAAATGGAATGCATACATAAGGACAAATGTCATTATGAAATGGTGACACCTAGCACCTAATGAGTTAAGCTAATGTAGAAGTTGGTCTTCTGCACTCATTCTTCTCCTCTCTTCCCTTTCACCACTGAAATATCCACCCTCATATAGCTTTGAAATTTTGCTTCTATTTTTTTCATCCCCACTTCAAAATCTTAACAAGATTATGCATCAAAAAAGCTATATCTGCTGTCTTTTATCTTGTTGTTTTCTTGTTGCTGAAAACCATCCAATTTTGACCTTGTATTTAAGATTATCTTGCATAAATATAAGGCAAATTAGACTTGATGAATTAAGGTGAAACTTGAGTTAAACAAGTAAGTAAAGTACTGATCTTTGTTGCATGTTGTAATCGAAAGTTTATGATGACTGAATTGGGATGGATTGCATGCGATGTTGATGATAAAGTGTGATGGAAAATGATACATGAATTGGATAATTTTCTGCTTTGTTTTTTTATGCATGAGAACCGTAGGTTATAGGTTGCTATATGGATGATTTAGATTAAGATTTGAAGTTTAAATGAAGGTGAATTTATGTTAAAGAAAGGTGCTAGTGAAGTGTTCTTAAATTTGGAAAAAAAAATTAGGACTACATATATGATGAAATTAAATGAATGAAAGTTTCTGTTTTATTTTTGTATGCATGAAACATAAATAGACTATGAGCTGTCAATTGAATGATTTTGAGTTGAAATTGATGAGGAATTGAAGGATAATTAAGGTATAATTAATGGACTAATATGAAGATGTTTTAAATTTGGTATAAGGGTGTTAGAATCTAAAGAAATTGAAGGAAAATGGAGAGTGCACATTTGATTCACTCATCCCACGATCATTGGCAATGCTTTGAAATGAAAATTCTCTGTTTTGTGTGATAATTGAATGTTTGATTAATTAGTTAAGGGTTTGATAAGTTTAGGTTGTTAATTGATGTTATAACTTAAGGAATGGATTGTTTTGATATCAATGTATCTAAATCTGGAAATTATGAGTTGTTAAAGGAATAAAGGTGTTTTTATGAATACAAATGTGATCCAAAGGATATGAGTAATGTATTAAGAATGAATGAATGAGAATTGGGAAATTGTGTGAATATATAATGCTAGAAAAGGGTTAGTGAATGTATGGTTGATGAATTTAGAATAATCAAGTTTACTTAAGGTATAAACCTAATTGCAAACTAATTATATCCAAGCTATGATGTATGAATGGTTAAGATTTGTGAATAAGGATCATACCCAAAAATTCAATCAAGCATGCATTGAACATGACACATATACATGTGCATGATTTAATATTTATATGATTGATCAACTTAGTAATGTGTGAAATATGTGTGTATTGCATGACTAAAGAAGCACAAATTGATCGTTAGCATCCAGACATTGTCGGGTCATCAGGACAATAGCTTATCTGGAGCGTATTATGAGTTAACCTAAATGTTTTCTCACTATGATTGATTTGTTTATGTTTAAATTTCAATTATTGAATTTTTATGTGATTGTGATAATTCCAAACATTGTTGGTCCAAAGAGTTTGATAGTCGAGAATGTATTGGAAGTGCTTTCAAATTGTATGTTTTATACTGAATGTGTACTCAACTGATTGTGGAATGTCAAACTCAGATACGAAGAATGTGATAAATGTCATGAGCACATTGAATGAAAAGTATTGATAGCATAATATGTGAATTGACGCATTCTGTTACATTGACATGCATGATCAGACAAATGAGTTGTGAGCGGAGTGACCAACGTGAAAAAGAGCTTTAAGCTCAGGATGTGCACAAAGAGCTACAGGCTCAGTTATTAATGAGCCCAATATCCACAAAGGGTATGGGACAATAAACGAAATGAGTCCAGTATCCACAACGGATACAGAACAGTAAATAAGAGCTCGGTCACAACAAAGTAAAATGAAAGTGGAGTCATATGTGCATTTGCATATATAAATTTGCACGTATTGTGTGAATGATTGCAATGAATCACTGAATTATTTTAATATAGTGATATGCAATGTTACGTACCTATAATACTTGTTTAAATGTGATGAAAGTTGATGTGGTATATAAAATTAGATACTGCGATATGCTTGCGAATTTGGTTTTATACCTGTGATGTTTGTGTTCTGACTTGAGTGAGCACATCGATGATGGTTAACTCACTGAGTTCACAAACTCATCAAAATTGTAAATTTGATTTTCAGGTACAAGGGAGACCTAGCTTTTAAGGCAATCTAGAAGAGTTTAGTACTGTCAATTTTTGAGAGCATGAATGACTCAAAGGTCTGGTCAGCTGATATCTGAGGAGTCTAGTAAATTGTGTTTATTTAGTTTCTTATTTCATGTATAACATTTTGTAAAAGAGCAGTAAACTCTCAGATGTTTTTGGTAATGTAAATATATGGATTATGAAGTGTAATGCTACAATGTAAGTTATTTTTGTGAATGAAACAAGAAAAGTTGATCTTTTGAATACTTGTGTTATGTTTGATGCCATAATAAGTTATATGACCGTTCTAACATGCCATTCTCATAAGGTATGTTCTCGAATATCCTCTGAATGTTTGGACATATGCTCTATGGAAGTGGTATGTTACACGGTCACACCAAATACCTAAGCAGAAATCGCAACAAAAAATACCAAGATTCTTCCACAAAATACTAAAATAGTGCTTCCAAATGAGTAGCTATGATACCATGATAGACTTGATAGAGAAAGAGAGAAATTTTGGTTGAATACCCTGTGAAATTCTCTCGAATTTTATTCAAATAAATAGATGAATATACAACATGATTATAACTTTAACTATATAATATAAAGAATGATTATCGGCACTATTACAAGTTGATTTACCTCTAATTATAACTGTACAATATAAGCAAATATACAACAGTTATAACAAAATAAATATTATCTATATATGGTAACATCTTGAACATTCAGTTAGAATCATAGTGCAAGCAATGACAAACCAATATACAAATTAAGATGGAATGGACGATATTTGAGACCAAAGTATTTCAGTAGAAGTTTCACTTCAAACAATTAAAAACCAAAGTACAAATTGGGATGAATCAGCAATATAAAGTATATTCTATTTTTCAACAGCTGAACTAGGATGGAACTCCAAGGACATTACCAGTGAATGTCATAGAGATGGGAAAAAATATATAAATGTCCAAATGACATATACAAAAGTGCACACACTTTCAGCAATCATCATCAACTTACAAATGTATTGGAACAAGAAATTGAAAGTAATAATGCTCAAGCTTTTGTTTATAGTTCGCTCCTCTCAACTTTCACTTTTACCCGAGTCATGCCATGCGACAGAAATAAACTATATGCAAGAGTTTATTAGGTCTTGCATATTTAATAGATCTTTACATTACGATGATTCGTTTAGTGTCAAAAACAGACAAGCTCCTATCATAAGTATATATTGAACCCCAAGATGGGGTAGTGGAAGCTGATAAAATCAACATATTATCTAAACAACACGAAGGAGTGAACTTTAATCAGCATGTAGGCTATGTTGCGATGTATCCAAAGAATAAAAGAACACTTTTCTATTATTTCATAGAGTCACCTCACGATTCGTTTACTAATCCATTGGTCTTATGGCTCAATGGAGTTAATACATTTGCACGAGCACACGTTAGACTGAAGCTTCTATAGAGAAAATTTGATTAGAAACATATATCATGATTTACTTGCAGGGCGAAGATGCTCGTCTTTGGGAGCAGGAATCATATAAGAATTGGGACCTTTTAAAGTTAAAAGTGACAAATGACATTTAATTTAAATTCTTATGCCTAGAATAATGGTAATTTAAGAGACTAAACTATCTTCTCCTTTTTCTATTGCTAGGGCTCCAGCTAAGACAAATTGTTGCTTGGTTCCACATAGCTAATTTGTTTTGTCTTATTTGGAGCCCTAGTTCTCGAGACAACTTCATCTTTTTATCAGGAGTAATTTAAAAGCTCTTTTTAAGAAAGTCCAACTGATCACTTATCAATTTGACGGTGAGCAAAATAATGGGTCACTAGTGGGAAGAACAAATTGAGTGTGGTAAAGGAGAGGGTGTTCTATAGCAGTGGTAGAGTGTTCTGAGTGTGGTAAAGGAGGAGGTAAAGTTATGTTAGGGCTTTTTGCTCTTTGATTTTCTTTAATATTATTTCTTATGACATGGATTTCATATGACACTTGACGTCCTACTATACAGTCACATCAGTATTGTTAGCAAAGAGATTAATGTGAGATTTTTTTTGTTTAAAATTAAAAGTTCGAGTAATTTATTTTCACTTTTTAAACTATGAGCTATAATTACATAATTGTACAAATTTAGTAATTTTTTTAGTAATAACCTTATTAAAAAAACTTTAAGCTGCTATTTTAAAAAAGAAAAATTTTATTTTAATAATATTGTCTAAATTATTCTTGCATATTATATAAGTTAGTATGAAAAATAATTTAAATAATAGGAAGCTAACAGGGATCTCTCTTGGAAAACACCTTCAGAGCTTGAGGAGTCATGTATATCCTTGGATAAAGCATCAACTGGGTAATGGGAACAACATCTAACTCTGGTTTGACAACTGGACATCATACAGTCCCCTTATTGTCAGAAGTGAGATTATGCATTTAAGTAGCTTTACTCTAAACTCTAGAGTTTCCTCTCTAATACATGATGGAGAATGGTCTTCAAACTTCAGAGGTTCTTCCTCTCTGGCTGCATTCTTACCCTAGACCCAACAATCTCAAAGTGAAGACTGCATTTTATGGAATTTCAATTTCAATGAGGTATTCACAAACAAATCATGCTATTCGATTTTCAGAGTTAGTTTGAGAGAAGTTGCTTGGCATGAAATACTTTGGAATCACTCTTTACACCCTAAGGCTTCTGTAATTATGTGGTTGTTGGTTGATGCCCTACAGCCAATCGCTTTGGTTATAGTTTAGTAGTAAATTATTTAAAGACATTCTTTATTTTATACATATTTAGGTGTATATGATAAATTTCATGGGATAATTATACATTACAAATAAAATTATAATGAAATTATAATTATGGGGTTCATATTGTATTTATGTATTATCCTTAAATTGTTCCTAGTTGTTGTTTTATTAAGATTGGACATTAATAGAATGTAAAAAACTAGAACACCTTATGTTTTTTTCTTATGAAGAAAGTAGTCAATCTCCTAGGCTAAAGTATAGAGATACTTAAATACACGTACGGGTGTTTGTTAGAGAATAAGTTCACTGAACAAACCCGATATGAGAAATCCATTTAGAACATTACTTATATGTCTATGGAACTCTCATTGTGATAGTTGTATAAATGACCATTTGACTTGAGGTCTCCAAAATTATCTTGTATAGAAATTGCTATATTTTGATACTAATTATGACCTATTTAATCATAGGTCGATTAATCGGTAGTCATTGGAAGTAACATAAACTAAATGAAGGTAGTTATGTGATCAACATATAATTCATCACCCTAAAGTAATTAAGGAGAATGTTCCGTTGTTCTCG
Source organism: Erythroxylum acuminatum (assembly GCA_026284645.1). Classification (NCBI taxonomy): domain Eukaryota; kingdom Viridiplantae; phylum Streptophyta; class Magnoliopsida; order Malpighiales; family Erythroxylaceae; genus Erythroxylum; species Erythroxylum acuminatum. The sequence continues at coordinate 3,929,747 of JANKOD010000004.1, read as the reverse complement.
ATTAGTATTGATTTGGAAAATCCTAGGCCAAGTTGGAATGACGCTTTGTAAATAGTTTACAAATGTCATGAATTGAATCAATAGCTAATGATGGAGAACTAATATGGATAGGCTCAAAAAGAGCAGACATTAATTTCATACTCTGTCTAATCGAAATATTATATGATAAAAGGACTGAATTATACGAAAAAATTATGCACAGAAGGTTAGTCAAAACCACTTTAACATTCTTTAATATTTAGGTGGTCATGAAGCGTTGCTAGAAGGCAATCTTGATAAATGATTATAAATTGTTTAATTAAAAAATTAAAGATAAATTAAAAGAAAATTCAATTTATCTAATTCTAATTCTAATTATGAATTATAATTATAATTTATATTCATTGCCAACATATTTGTGAACCTAATAAGTCATGAAGAAAGCAAAGATATTTTATCAAGTTGAACTTGATTGTAAAGTTTAAGAAACTTTATGATTAAATATGTGATATTTAATAAATAAGGATCAATATGGGATATTGGATCTTATTTGGAAATAATTAGTATTTAACTAAAATTATTTGTAATTCTAATTAAAGTTTAATTGGAATTAGAGTTTAATTTCAATTAAATTACCAAAATGTCCAAAACTTATTATAAATATGCTTAAGCTCTAATGGAGCTAGCATTTCTTACTTAACTCTCTCTGTAAGTGTTACAGAGTTTTTTTAACCAATTTGTAAATATTTTTAGAGGTCGAACATTTGTGAGGCTACGGTGGATGAAATTGATCGATTTCAGAAATGATTCGAGGGATACGACAAGAACATAATCAAGTTTCGAAATAATAAACGAATTTAGATTCACGCTTTAATATGATTTGTGTTAATCATTTTATAAAATTAAATTGATCTTGGTTTTCAAAAAACTAATTTGCAAAAATGTTTCGTAATTATTCCATTACAGTCGTGATTGAAAACCAATTTGCAAAAAAGTTTCGTAATTATTCCGTTGCAGTCGTGATTGGATTCCATCTTGATTTCCCAACAATGGCTCGTTATTAAAAATAGAATTAGTATAAAAAACAGGTGGTTTGAAGACTTTAATCCAATCTGTGTACTTTGTAAGGTGAATATGGAAGATATGATGCATCTATTTTTTTAGTGCAGATATTCTAAAACAATATGGAGTCGAGTAATGCACAAGCCAGGGGAGTATTGCCAGAATTATGAGTGAAGTGAGGTGTTGAACTAGCTAAAACCAAGCAATTGAAGCTAAATTCCAGGAATCTTGAATACAACTTTTACCACCACTATTTATATCATTTGAAAAGAGAGGAGTTAAAGACTTTATAAAGGGGAAGACACTGAAAAAACACTACGTAGCTAAAGCCAACCTCAACTAAATAAGTGAGATTATGCTAGCTAAATCAGCACACAATCAACTTACTTTTGATATGAAAATGAGATGGAACATTTAGAATAAGTTGATTGTAACTTTCTGTTCTTATTTTTGTTGATTCTCCCGTGTAACTAGAAATTCTTGCAACTTTGTAATAGTTTTTTTTTAATATTTAATAAAGAATTCTTTTTAAATTAAAATAATAATAATTAAACAATATTAATCATAATTAATCAAATTCTTTTAGAAATTCTAAATTAAGAAAGCATAACTTATTAACCTCTACTTTCTTTCTTAATTTAGTTCGTTTATATAAGTAAGGTTTACTCTAATAGCTACCACTCTAAAGTTTTCAATAAATTGAAAAATTAAATAAAAATAAAAAATAAACCAATTTAAAATTTTCAAAATTTATAGTTATCGCAATGTTAACACTACACGATTTGACGTAATCATCATAAGCACACGTGACACATGTCAAAATATCTGAAGAAAGGGACGATGGTTGCACTCAGGTGTTTTATGGTACAGTTTAGCATAAATCTTTTTGGATCTTCCGGCATTAGACTGAGGGAGTCATTACGGATTTATAATGATTATGCAAATCCAACGGTGCAAACTATCTAATTTGATGTGTGATCCTTTGCTAATTGCTACTCATAATTTCTCCAGCCGTTCGTCTTCTATATATATGCGTATCGCTCGTTGTCCTTCTCTGTCTCTGCCTTGCACAAACTCTCCCGCTCACGAACCATTCTTTCTTCTTCTTCGTTGTGGTCTTTGACTGATTGCTGGATCAGATACTGAGGAGCAACAAGAGTCTTTTTTCAGAGATGGGGCATCGTTTCAGCAAAATCATTGGGAATAAACAAAATGGAAGTACTACCACCATCGTCCCGTCCGGCGATCAGGACCAGCCCTCATCACCTCATCCAATTTCCCCTAACGAAACCATTCCATCTGTCGGGAATACTTCTCCGTCTTCGTCACACCACAGCTCCTTACCTATCCCGCTTCCGTCAACGTCACGTAACGACCCCATTCCGTCCTCAATCCCCCACTACTTGCCTAGTCCGCTTCCGTTAGCTGCACGTAACGACCCCATTCCGTCAGTCAGGAATGGTCCTCCTCGGCGCCTACACAGCAGATTCAAGCCTCCGCTTCCACCAAACTCGAGTGGAGAAACCATTCCATTAGTCGGGGACATTTCTCCACAGCCCTCATCCCGCAGCCCACGCCAAGGAGTGGTGTCTCAGCATCCGGAACAACAACAGGGTTCGGACATGACCTTCGGTTTCAGTGAGAACTTTGGAGCTAAGTATAGGCTTCAAAACGAGATAGGGAGGGGAGCCTTTGGTCATATTTATTCAGCGAGGGTGAAGGAAGGTGAGCTCAAAAATCAGGTTGTTGCAGTAAAGAAGATTTCCAAAGCAAGGGTATAATCAACTGTCAGCTCTTTTAACTCACTTTATTACGTGTTTATGTTGCTTCAATGGGGTCAACTCGAAGGTTTTTATCTTTACCCAGTCGAGTAGTCATCACTCTCGAAACGAGAAACAAGAAACAAGAATCAAGAATCAAGAATCAAGAATCAAGAAGTTCCTCATAACCCAGAAGAAAAGAAGTTCTTCCTTCGATTTTCTTTGTATACCACACCAACTAGCTTTCTTGATGACAGCATAACTAACTTCCCAGCCAATCTTAGTAACTGACTTTTGATTAGACCAACTAACTTCTTCCCGCCAATTGTACTACGGATACTACGCATTGCTTACTTCTTTAACGTAAACATATTCTAAATCTCTGACCAGAACATTGTTATCTTGTCTGTCAGGCATTTAGTTATGTCTAATACAATGTGACTTATGATCAGGAAATCTTTTGAGTAACGGTGATTTGTTACTATTTAACTGTTACCATTGACGTACAATCTTTTCGTAATTGCTGGTACCTCATCTATTTTGCAGATAGCAGCAACCTTAGAAATTGCAGATGTTGGTAGGGAGGTAACCATAACGAGAGCTCTGTCAGGACATAAACATGTGGTCAAGTTTTACGAAGTTTGTGAGGATGCCGATAATGTGTACATTGTCATGGAGTATGTCTTATGTGTTCTCTCTTGCAAGCTGGCTGTTCGTACTACACTTTCGTTGTTTATGTCCCTTTTATTCTTAGCACCGCACTAAAAGTTCTGTTGACCAGGAATTGTCAAACTTCAATATTATAGTTAACACAGTTTTGTTCTGATTTTATTTTCCTTTAATATTTATTTCAGAAGGTGCGTGGGCGGGGAGCTATTACACAAAAATGGGAGAAGGTAGAAATGACGAAATTCCTGAACTTCAATATCATTCCTGTACATCAGATGTACATGATCGAGAACATCTCTATTCCGTTGCCTCTCGGACGACATAAAACGCTTATACGAGATTCTTCTATGGTGCAGGAGAATATATAGAGAAGAACATGCAAAAGCTGTAGTTGGGCAAATTTTTTCTGCAGTTGCGTTTTGTCATCTTCAAGGTGTTATACATCGCGACTTAAAGCCAGAGGTTTCCTCCTAAAACTTAATGATTAATTGAGTTCACCTAAATAGTCCATTTTGCATTTAGATTACTGAGATGAAATTATTGATTTCTCTTCTGTTTCTTTGTCAGAATATCCTTTTTAGTTCTGAAGACGCAGATGCTGATATTAAACTAATCGACTTTGGTCTTTCTAACTTTATCGGGGCTGGTAATGATAACAGACTCCTACAATCGTTGCAAACTTTGAATCGTAGGTACTTGCCTTTTTCCGACCACCCAATTATGTTTGTGTTTTTTGCAGATGAAAGACTTACCGAGTGTGTTGGAAGTAAATCCCATGCTGCACCGGAAGTCTTTAGCAAATGTTACGGCGTGGAGGCAGACGTATGGTGTGTTGGCGTTATTACCTATCAACTACTAAGTGGATCCCTACCTTCGGGGAACATTCGATCACAAATGGATGAGGACTTATGTTGGGCTTTTGTCAGTCCAGAGGGAAAAGACTTTGTAAAGAGACTCCTGAAAAGGAATTACGAGAAAAGAATGACCGCTGTCCAAGCTCTTAGTAAGTAATAAAATTTCTATATTCCTGCGTACTAAGGTCCAGACAGTTCTAAACTGTGTAGTAAGTTCATCTTTCGTTGATCTATCTATTGGTGTTCTCAGGATATTTACATCTTATGGCTTCAGTTCACAGGTCTTCGAGCTAATTAAACTAACATGATTGCAGCTCACCCATGGTTACGCAATAACAGTAGTTGTATACCTTTAGACATATGGATTTATAAGCGTGTCAACGAATACCTCTCTCTTGGACCTATCAAGCAGGCGGCACTAATGGTACTTTTCTTCTCTAATACTGATTTTCATCGTCGATTTCTTGCAATATTTTTGGACCTTCAGATTATTATTTTGTGTACAAAGTCAAGCGTCTTATGACTTCTTATTTTTTTTGCTCTCTTCCTGTTAGGCTCTTTCAAATGCTTTGCCGGAGGACGAGCTTGCATATTTAAGAGCTCAATATGCCTTGTTAGAGCCAAGCAATGTAGACGGTTGTGTTTCACTTGAAAATTTCACGATGGTAATCTGAGTTTTTCTTTTTCGTATCAATTTATGTCCATTAATTAGTGCCAAGTTTCCGGCGAGTCCGAAACTCAGATAATTAAGACCCTCTAACAAACACTAAAGGCAGGCACATGGAAGATTGTTTATGATTGAGATGTCATTAACATTGAATGGCAGGCGCTGCAACGCAATGCAACTGACGCAATGTGGATGTCGAGAGTTCATGAACTTCTTCATACGGTAAGTTATCTGGATTTTACAATTAAGACTTCTTGGTGACTTGAAACTGATTTTCATTTTCTTTGGTTGTTTTTTTTCAGATGGGAGGTCTTGCTGTGAGGAGGATGAATTTTGATGAATTTCGCGCAGCTGTAATTAGCCCACGTCAATTAGAGGCTCGTGAAGACTGGGGAGAACTTTCCTGGGCTGCTTTTGTACATTTTGAGAAGACGGGTAATCGAATCATCTCAAGTCATGCGTTGGCATCGGTACGTACTCTCGTTACTTTCTTTTATTTTTCTGCTGTTTACATAGTATTGTACATCCTCTCATTGTTGCAGGAGTTGAACATGCGACGAACTGAGTTGAGCGATCGATGGATTAAACGTACGGATGCAAATCTTAGTCGTATTGGATTCTTAACAGTTTTACTTAGCTCAAATACAAGACCCCTTGCATAGCAATTCGTAGAAGTTTGTGACATTTGGTAGATGAGTTTCTTTCTCCATTTTCCATGTACATGAGTGATACGTTGGTCGGTAGAAATATAATAAGGTTGTGCAAGCCTTTGGCGACGCTTTTCAGGGAAGCATTTGCGACAGTCCAGTGTTTTTCTTGACAAAGGAATTTTGGGGATGATTTTTAAAGTCGCGGCGAAAAGGAAAAGCTGGCTTTTAGCGGCAATATGATAATAAAATAACTTTCTTAATTATGAACTAACTAATTTGACTGGATCGTTTTGTAAATAAACATTATATTGAGAAAATTTAAATTTAAATTTTATGAGCTATTCTCCGTTGGGACTGGTCTGTCTGTTGTGAGCATATTCTTCGAGAAGGTAATAAAGTTGCTGATATTCTAGCTAAACGAGGAAGCCATGGAGGGGAACCGTTTCAATTTTGGCTCACTCCTCCTGAGTTTGTGACTGTCGCGGTTTTTGGTGATACTGTTGGCGTCATGTTTGTCAGGGACTAGTTCTCTTTTCTATTTATATTTTTCTTTCCTTTGCACCAAAAAAAAAAATTATAATTTGTCGCCAAACCTTATTCCTATATATTACACTCTATATGTTATATAAATGATATTGAATATATAAATTCTATATAACAGTATAGAATTTATATATAATAAATAGAGAATTATTATTAAATAGATTAATATGAGAAATAAGATATGAGAAAATTTATCTATTATCTATACATTTATAAATCATTATATTAATTACAATTATTATCTATGCATTCATATAACATTATATTAATTAGCATATATAATTATATTTATTGCAATATAATTAAAATAACAGCAATATAGTAAAAATGAAAATGAAATATTAATCATAAAGTCATTTAAAAAATTTATAAAAATAAAAAACAAAAATAATTTATCTTACATATTTTATGTTTTATTTATCTCTTTCAAAATATATTATTTGATAATTTTATGTGCTCTCACAAAACTTTATTTAGTATATATAAATTATATAATATTTTATATAAAATATGTATATATATATAAATATAGATACCAAATGTTTGAAGCTTATATAACATGAAAACAACAAACAAAACCCTCTGGATTCAACTCGTTGTCATTTTCCTTCCTTTATACTTCATTCTTCTTCTACTGTTTGGTTCGTCATCCTCTTCTTACGTCTTCTTCCATCATTTGCTTTCATCGTCTCTAGTTTATCATCCGTCGAGGTAAGTCGTCCAGCCATTGCACTTGAGTTTTTATGTTCTACTTTCATTGTTGTTGTGTTATGTTTTTTTATTCCTCTGGTTTTTGTGGTGTGTTTTGGGTTGTCTATGTAAATTGCAACTATTCATGCTTCATTGTGACATAATGTGTTGCTTTTGGTGAAAGAATGGGTTAATTGTTTGTGTTTTTTTTAATTAGTTAGGGATTTTTTTTAGCCTATCAAGTGTTCAATGAATTTGCCTCTAATTATGGTTGCATGGATATGGAGGAGAAGGATCCTCATTCTTCTCTTCATCTTTTTACTTCTTTTTCTTAGTCTTCTACAAAGGTGGGTTTAGTTTGTTTTTCTGTTGTTTCTACTAGCTCTTTTCCATTCCTAAGTGTGATAACTTTAAATTGCTCTCCATGTTGCTCGAAAGGCTTCCCACACTTCTCATAGATAATGCATTGGCTACAGGCCTACTTGAACCTCTAGATTGTGAATAGAAAAGGCACAAGTCTTTGCTACTTGCTTGAATTGTCCTTCCATCCTCTTTTGGGCCTCTTCTAGATTCATGACTTTGAAATTTAGCGTGTTCATTAACTCATCCATATTCTATTTCCTTGAAGTAAACTTATGTTACTGAAATTTTGGTGGGCCTTAAGTTCCTACTTGAGGCTCTGCATTGTTAAACTAAGAGAAATTTGGGTGGTTTTGTCACCCAATATTGTACGTGTTCAAGTAAGGATTATTACATCCTCAACCAAATTGTGCTCCCGGGAAGTTGAATTATTACATGTTGTTGTTTGCTACCAGGAAGAAATCAACTGTGATATGGCTCTCTTGTTGCATAGCTTGCATCTGTGCTGAATCACTTTGAGTGGAAAGCAAGAGGCTACTGTTAGGTTTTTTAATTGATTAGTTAGGTTAGTGACCTCAGCCTGTAATGTTGTCACTAAATCTACAACAATCAGTCATTTTAGATCCAAGAAGGTTGACTTTTATTTACTTCGTTCCTATGTCTAAAGATAACTATTATTTGCTATCTCTTCTAACAAGTTGTATGATGCATGCACTGGTGATCATGTAATTCCTTGATAATTGGCATTAAACCCTAGCCTCATGAAGTCCATAAGGGTCCTTTGTTGCTCTTCGTGATTTAATTCCTCTGCCATCTTTCTTTCTATTACTTATTGACGTTTAGCTCTTTGAATTTCTCTTTTTTGTTTTGGGATGTCTAGAGTTGTTGTATCTTCGTCTTCCTTTGAAAACTTTTTTATCTTTTAGATTTTTGTTCCGGCATTTGTACTCACATAAAAAAAGTATTAAATCCTTAAATCAAAAGAATTCAAATCATCTTAATGCTAAAAGTCCCTGACAATGGCGCCAAAAACTTGTTTAGCAAGTTATATATATAATAAAACTCTCAATATCACAAGTATATAGATCGTATCTTGTAGTATCAAAGGGCCCACGAGGACTATAGACAACTAAGCAGTTTGAAATAGAACTTTGTCTATGGTATTAAAATTTTAATTTTAATTAAATTTAATAATAGAAATTAAAATATATAGTAAAACGAAACAAATAAGCAAATAACATGTGAGTTGCCAATAAAATTAGGGCTTGATCAAAGTTTAATAGTTATGAACTATTCTATCCTTATTTTGATTCCCTTATCTTGTTAATTCAATTTATGTCTGGTCCAAGATATTCTAAAGTTTTGATCACTTTATCTCTCAAGATCTAATCAAGTAATCCTAATTGAATTTGATATTTATATATTTGTAATCTCTCAATTCACCCCTAACTTATTCAATTAGATCTAAAGCAATCCTATAGGTAATTAATTTCACAATTAGATCTCTCTTTAATTGATCATTAATTTGATAATTGTGGATCTATTAAGTTGCCTACTCTCATTGTACACCTTAACACTAATTATTTTGATTCACTATCTTGATTTATTATCAAGTATATGCACGATAATTATCATAAGCATTCATCAATGTATTGAATTCAACAAGAAATAAGGTTCACAAAATAATTCCAAATAATTCCTAATACGGATTTAGAAATCCATAAACATGTTATACATCATAGAAATCCAATTACACATCAAGGATAATGAAGAAAGTAAAGGAAAAAAGAATGAAAACTATTTGACTCCCTAATCTGGAATGTTGGAATTTCCTGAAGCTTTTCTTTGATCTCTCCTCTTTGATCTTCTTTGATGTAGTGGTTGCCATTTCTTTTTGCTATTTTTCATGTTTTTTTATAGTGCATTAGGGTTCTAGGGTTGTGTCTAGGGTCTCTCCACTTTGATCGGTTCCAAAAATAATCCTAAACCCTCAAAACACAAAACATTGTTGCCTGGAAAACCTTATGTCATGATTGTGACTTGAAGTCATGATCGTGATAGGCATTGATCAGACCTTTCTATCATGATCGTGCTCCTTATGCACGATCGTGCCTTCCCTTTAAGCTTCCTCCATCTTCTTCATTCTTTAATTTCCTGATTTCCAACGCTCACAAACATATCAAACACTTCTTGAAATGTAAAAGTAAGACACAACTCTTAATCTAAACAAAACAATCACTTAGAATACATACAAACATTACCAATAACACAATTCTAAGCTTATACACATGATAATCATTTGCGAAATACTTAAACACTTATAAAAATATAATATAATCTTCACCTATCAAATGGCACACTTTTTTTTTTCATTAAATAGCTTACCTATCAAGGATGTTCCTAATATTTTATAGGTCTTGGAAAAAGTAAAAAAAAGTTTCTATTTTTGCCTATTTTTGGGTCCTCATAGAGAATAAAAATAAGGAAAATATAGGCTCTTTTTGTTATTCTTTATGAGGTCAAAAATAGGCTCTATTATGTTTCATTTTACGTTTTATGAGGATAAAAATAGGTCATATTTTAT
>JANKOD010000004.1:3880803-3897628 GCA_026284645.1 Erythroxylum acuminatum | reverse complement strand
ATTTATTCTTATAAAATTTTCATCTTATTTATTATATTTCGGTTTGATAGCGGTTCACTACCGGTTGAACCTCTAAATCTTAAACCTTTCTTTCAACCGATTCATGTCCGGTCCAATTTTTAAAACATAATTTCCGATCCTTCGAGCTTGAAGGGAGCCTAACGCTGAAATCGCACGGCAGATGGATCTAGTGGAGTAGGAAACTGGCTATATATCCGCCCACAGCAATAGCATGCTCGTAGTCGAGCCGAAGAAGAATAAAAATCAGGGACAGAATGACAAGAGTATCCCTATCCATTGGGGTCCACGATGAGATTGACTTGAAAGTGTTTAAATCACAAGATGTCAAATTTGGTGGGACTATAATCATGTCATTTAGATTCTCTTACATCTATCTTCTTCTTCTTCTTTTTTTTCCAAATCAAAATTTATACTTTAATAAATAATAAATTGAATCACTTGACTGATTGATTTCAAATTCTCTAAAGGATTTATATAATTAAGCACGCAACGTTCAAAGAGGTTAGAATTTATACTTTGTATCGAAATAGATGGAGTGCAAAAGGGAGTTGAAAATTCGAATAGCTTTTTAGGCCGAAAGCTGACAGAAATCCTCACTATATATATATGTATATATATATTCGATGAACATTAACGTAATACCGTTTCTTTGGAAGAATCAAATACCTTTGTTAAAGGAAGATAATATATTTTGCAATATAAACGTCAAAAGGAGTAGTTGCCGCTTGTACGTGAAGTACACCTCAACTTAGAAAGAAGAAGCTATCCCATTCCTGGATGACAATAAAGAAACGATAGTATTTATGTTATAGGTATAGACAAGGAGAGAGAACAGAAAAGATGCAAAGTTAGGAGAAGTGGATAATAGCAAGTGAGTGAGAGTCGCTTTTTGTGAGAGAAAAGCGAAAAGGTGGCTTCAAAGTTTCAGAAGGTTTATTCTTTCTTCCACATTTATATCATTTCGGATAGGTAATGTTTTTCTTTTCCTTCACCTCCAATGATTTTAGTTAATGAACTCACCGTCGACTTAAAGTCAATGTTATGAATAAGAATGATTGCGCTCTAGACCCGGCAACACCGACCCGCACCTACACGAGCCTTAGGTGCTGAGCTTGTCGTCCATGGCACATCATTAGCCTTTGTTTCAAGTAGGGATGACAATGGGTAGGGTTCGATTCGAATTTTACTCTACCCATATTCATATCCATTTTTTATGACTCAACCCATATCCATCGAGTTTTACGATTTACTACCCATATCTAAATCAATTGAGTAGGGTAGTGCAGATATTAATCGGGTTGAAAACTCACTGCCATCCCTAATTCCAAGTCATCAACACCCTTTCTATTTTAATATAATTATGATCTGTTTCACTTGTCATTGGTTCCGGACTTTGAGTGATGACTTAGTTTATAGGTAGAAAAATGGTCACCTTTCGTATATAGTAGGGACATAAAGGATCACCTAATTTGTTTAAAGGTGTGCCATTATCTTTTAGGGGTATTATTTTCATATTGTACAATACGAAAATAATTATATTAAAAAAGGCATTTCAATTTACTGGGATGAAATTTGGGTTTGACTATTATTTTCTTGACGGTACCCACTTGGGTATAGGACTGGCCCAATCTATAGGGTCCAGTATAGTAAAAGTTTGTGAAGAACGGAAATGGGCTAGACCAACTTATTGCCTTTTAGGTCCGGACAGTATGTTTAAGTCTCTCTCATTCATGCGGGAGTCAGAAGCAGCAAATTTTGCAACAACAACTTGCTCAGAACTCTACAAACAAGGTAAGTAGAGATTCTGCCTAACTTTTACTAACATAGATTTAACTACAACGATTCTTCATTTCTGTTCATAACATTCTCCATTTGCAAGAGTACTGCAATATTATAATTATGGTATTCCAACAGCATTTGTAGTAGTAATTTTCTGCTCAAAACTTGACTTTTCAGTATCAGGAACCAAAAAATGAGTTGCGTAGTTTCATTTCATATTCATCATCGAAAACCAAAATATTAACAAAAAGAGATGTATGGCAACGTACGCAGCTCGAGATCTAAAACCATCTCAACTTCTCAAACAATAACTGCACTTAAAGTACAAAAGTGTTGGTGTTTAGAGTCTAACTAGCTGCTTAGCTAGCTTTCACATTGACTTTAGCTGCAGCCAAGGTTTCCTTTTTTCACTTTTCAAGCCTAAAACATGGAGCTCACCCCAAATCGTCTTTTGAATCTGTGAAATTCCACAAATTACAATATAGCCTGGGTTGGCATTGGATCCCACATAAATTGTCAAGGCGTAGGTTTTGGTGAACCTACTTGTAGAAGTAAATACTGCAGGTCTTTTTCAACATCTATCTAATAGTACAAAGTATTGTGGTCAAGTTGTAGGTATACCAATCGTTCACAAAAAGTTGTGGTCATAAAACTTTTATCGGAATTGATAAAACATGGGCCAAAGAGCTTCCCTTCGTTCCAAGTAAAAGTTAAAATCACTGATTAAACTAAAGCAGAAAGTGGTTCAGTTTAGGTTTTGCTAAGTCAAAAAGATTCAATAAGCTAAAAGGTAGATCTTTAGGGAGACACGATTGACACAATCCACCTCCACGAGGACTATAACAAAATGTCTGTGGGACAGAAAAGGAGAACCAGTCTGTACCAAAACTCGCAGAAATATTTACAATTTATCCAAGATACAGAAACAATAAGAAAGCATTTGCCTCCTAGATTCCATACCATGTTTCATACATGAAATTTTGCTCAATGACAGTGTATAGGGTGTAACGTATTGCTCTAGAATCTTACTCGCCGTTCTTGTGACCCTCAAATGGCGAACCCATTAATGGATATCAAAGCACGGATACTAATTCCTGGGTATGAATGAAGAGTAAAAGAAATAGAGTAAACATCAATCTTGGTTTCCAAAATGATCTTTCATATCTCATCCGGAGAATTAGGGTTTAAGGCGAAGACAGCATTCTTGGATTTCTGCTAAACATTGCGTCAACATCGCGAAAATTTACTGAAACTTCGTTGTCCTGTGCTCAATTTTGCACACCTGAAGGGACAAGATAAGATAGGACTAATGCATAATATACATCAGTGACCAAAGGAAGAGGAAACAAAAATTAATGCAGGAAAGTTACATTGTGAACTTGCTTACACTTACGCACCCAGTGCTCTAAATGCAGGTTGATTGTCTATGGGACGGGAAGGTAGACGTAGAGTGAAGTTAAAATAGTAATCTGATTGGGTCTCAGAAATAGGAAAGGTCCTTCAGTAAGAAAGCTCAAGCTGTTACCAAACATAAGCTAGTACATCAGACGTCAACAACAACATGATAAGCACAAATATATTTTTTTATTTCACATCAAGGAAAAGGCATCTTGGTAATGGTACGTCTTAACTTGTATCCTCTCTTTTTTTCCTATTTCCATGACAACAGAACTGCAAGACTTTTCAAAAAATGACAGAAAGGGCGTCGTTTTCTTGGTTTTACATCTTTACACAGCCGTGCCCTTTCTAAAAGATTGATTCTTGAGATCGGAGCCAAAGATTTTTAAAGTGAAGAAGGAAACCCTAGAGTGTGCGACGAAGAAGAAATAGAAATCTGTATCAAATTTCAAAAAACCAGATCTGAAACAGAAAAACAAAAAGAAACAGATGGATCAGACTTTGGAAGCCATCATGAGGGAAATCTAGCTAATGATGAACTACAAGAGGCTTTAGAATGTTACTGACACGTACAAAAAAGATAACACCATCATCACATGATCAGAAAAAGAAAACGAAAAGGAATAATGATGAAACTTCTTTCTTCGAGTTGGTCAAAACCCTTCATCATTACACCAATCTGCAGCACGACTACAACCTTAATTAGACGAAAAATGAAGGCCCTTCAATCTGAAAGCGTTGGCAATTCTTGTTTCCTGAAACCAATAAGATACAGAAAATTTAACTGATAAATGGAGTCAGAAAAACCAAACCTTTACACGTACCCCATGCGCATGGTGACAACCTATGACAAATTTTTGCGGAAGCAATAATTGGGGGGAATGAAGCCTGGTCCGACGACACTGAACAATGGTGGGTTTATCATGCTACCGCAACGCATGTTTGATCTGTACCACATAATTGAAAGAGTCGATCTTTACAAGTGTCCTCGAGCCAGACAACATTCCCCTCAAAAAAGAAGCTCCCTTTGCGCTCTCAATTCTTCTAACAGAGAGACAGAAACTGAAATAAAGAGAGAAAGAAGTGGGGGAATCTGTCTGTTGGTGGGTTTGTGTGGATTTCTCTAGCTTTGTATCTTATCTCTTTATCCCCCAAGACTCTCGCCTATCTTCAAGGGGGACGAGAGAGAGAGAGAGAGAGAGGTGGGGGATCATGATGAATGAGATGATGAAGAGAATGATAATGGGATGGGGGGGTTATAAGAAGAGTAAAAAACAGTGGAAACAAACACCAACGTTAGCAAAAGACAAAAGATAGGTGCAGACTTGACCCTACCAGCTGGTTTCTCAGTTCCAGAAATGACCACGACCCCATGCACCCTCTCTCTCTCCGTACCTCTATACACACACTCACACTGTCAAACATGACAATATGTGTATATGTACAGTATGCCTCTGTTGTCTAAACTTATATTTACCGTTGGATGTGCCCAGATGATTTGTGATGATCAACACCTCGTACAAGATTGGGATTTGGGTGTGTGTGTGAAACTGAAACCCCGAGGCTTGGAAGAGGAGAGTTTAGGTGTGATGGTTGATGGTGTCATCAAACATGAATTACTGTTAAAACAATTGCTGTCTATGTACTATGTAACAAAAGGAACCAATACCCATTATGGACCGTAGGATGCAGAGACCGTCCCATGATTCAAAAGCTGCATTCAGTGACTTGTTCTTGGTTTTTAAGTCATGATAATATAAAATAATTGAATCCAAAAGGAATCAAAAGTAAAGGAGGCCTAGAATTGAGTCAGAGGAGTGGTTGAGTTATTTAGCTGCCCGATAATAGCAAGCCCCATTTAATATGGCATCACCTTTCTGGACTCGATTAATTGCATTTTGGAATTATGCATTAAAAAAAATAATGAATACTAGAGGCAAGTCTTAAAAATATTGAGCAAAAGAAAAACCCTCGTCTGCCGTGTCACTTTCAGCCAGAGTCGCGGAATTCGAGGCGATGACCGACAGGCATGATCAGGGGTCCCCTTTCACTTTGCCATTTTACCCTCTTCTTCCCAATTCATCGGCGACTCTTGTTAGTTTTTACATTTCTTAGGTCAAATGATTTGCAATTTTTATTTATCAAAAAGGGTTAGTTTTATATTTGTTCAATTCGTCTTTCTTTATTGTGTTTCGTTTGCAATTGCAGATGAGTCCAGTGTTTCTGTTGGGACTTCATAAATGACCGTATTGTTTTCATGCAACGCTTTAAATACTAGGGGTTCTTAAATACAAAACTGGAAAGATGGTCTTGATCTTGTCTTGAAATTGCCATTGTTTTGCAGGTAATACATAGACGTTTCGGGCCAGATTCAAATCTCGGTGCCATCGGCTTTCATTGCTCTCAAAATGTGATAGGAACGTTACTATAGAAAGAATACGTAGCATATAGTATGAGTACAATTAAGGTGTATAATTATAATCTAAAACCATGGGAGCCAAGCCAAGGAGCAGGTGGTACCGTGTGACCTTGTGATGGCAGTTTGTTTGGCTTATTAAAAACCTGGCTTCTACTTTTTCTTGGTGTCCAGATAGGGACATGGCACGGCCATCTTCCCATACACAATATATCTCATTTAATTCCCATGGGTCCAACTTTGTTTTCTCTGCCTCTGTGTCTAGTGTGATATGTCCCTCTCTTTTCCTCTTTTACCCGTTAGTAAGGAAATTTGATTCCCAAATAAAGTTAAAAATGCTTTCTGGGTTCGGATCTACAACACGTAAAGAGATGAGTTGGGTTTTCGTTAAGTTTTTGGCTCCACATACAGCATGAAGACAGGAGATCATATGAACACATGCTTCCTTCTAAGGTGTTTAAGGTTCAACATGCTCAAAATGGAATCAACAATGGAGGGAATGTGGTGGGGTCTTTCATGATTCATCCCTTAAGTTTAATTGATCTTAATAGTGGTTAATGAGTTATGGGTTGTGGTGAGTCCTAAAGTAAGTGAAAAGAGTTATAGGAATGTTAAGAATTGAAATGGTGAGCAGTACTGGAGGCTCCATTCTTGCGAAAGTAAAGAGCGGAGGGTTTTTGTTTTGTTTTCATGTGAAGTTGGTTGCCCGTATAATGTGCTGCCATACTTATCAACTTTACACAAATCTGTCGCGCGCTCTCTCACCCTTTACTGTACATCAGAGTGACAAACGGAGAGGACGATACTGGCTCCAGATTTCAACGCTTTACAGTCTTGAAAATTGTGTTTCTATATATATAAACCCAGCGGAGTGAGAGAGAAAAAAGTGGGAAAGAAACAACACGTAAATGTCAAATCCTGCATCTCTTTCCCAGATTGTCGACTCCTTTTACATTTCTGTATTCTATACTATAATAATTTTGAGTGTTATTAACACAACCCAACAAAAACTTTTCGATCATCTACAACTCATCAACATTTTTTATATGAATATATGTAGTTTAGGAATAGTCAGGACAGTATTTACTTACATGGGTATGTATGTTTCACTCTCCTCAAAATGCATGGTCACGTGCCATCTTTCTTTTTCTCTGCGCTCGTGTCTCACTCAGAGGTGGCTCCAATGGAGGAGTAGTTGAAATGGAGGAAAAGAAAAACTTTCGTGGGGTAGCTTTTTTGTTCAAGTCAATTTGGTGCCTACATCGAGAAAGATGAGTGATACTCGTTTCTCTGTAAAGCCAAAACAAGCTAACAAAAATCTTTTAAGGGCTATCAGCAGTCAATGCACACACTCCCCCACGATGGGTTTAATTTAAATCAGATAAGATTAACAAACTACCTGTACCAGAGGGGAAGACTTTTTTAGCACCTAAAATCACCCTAGGTTAGGTTGCAGCCATTCTAATTAGTGAAGAAAAAAGCATAGTCAAAGTACAGTAAGGCCTGATTATGCTTTTGCATGTACACAGACTCCAGGTCATCCCTTTGCTTACTATTCGGTAGCTGCTCCTATCTATATGCTATTCATTCCGTGTTACTTCCATAGCTAGCTAGCTTCGAGCTTCAAATAGTTGCCTCATGGTCACCCTAGTTGATGTGAGGTCAAAAAGGGCATATGGAACGACTTTAACGTTATGATATCAATTAATTTTCAAAAAGAACTGTCACTTCCCAATTAATTTCCAATCATATATCTTGTTCCTGATTAATTGGCTAAGTTTGAAATCACAAAGCGATGATATGGATCCCAAGTTCACTGTGAAACTGTTCTTAAGAAACAAGAATGACAGGAGTCTCAATTTCAAGTGTCAACTCAACATCTGGACCTCTGACCCTTGAAAAGGAAGCCCTTTCAACTCTTTACTTCAATTTCGGCCCTTGTACTGTGAATTGACGATTTTCTTGGGTCTATGTTGTTCTCTGTCAAGGTCCTACAAAGGACCCGGAATCCTTGAACTTCAAGAAGCCCAGGATGCAACAGCCTGTAACACTATCGAGTATTGCCAATTACAACAGCAGCTATATAAGGACTTTTCCATGATCCAACTCATTTTAAAGAAATATTTAATTGTGAAAATCTTCAGTTAAACGACCGTTAACGGAAGATTAATAATAAAATGTGTTATATAAAAGTATATATAAACTAATAATAAAAAATATCAACATGAAAACTTAATTCATTTTAAATTCTAATTCAAATAATTTAACTTGACATAAATTATTAAAAACTGTAAAATTTAGTGTCTTGTTCGAGTTGAGTTAAAATGATTAAGGTCAAATTTTAAATGTGGGTTAGATAGTTAAATCAATAAATTTTAAGTTTTTTAGTTTTTTAAATACAAATTTCATATAAAATCAAAATTACAAAAAAAAATTAAAAAATTAAAAAATAGAACCCTTTAAAACACGGCTTCAAATCCTCTGTCCCCCATCCATCTGAGTCATCCATTCATGTGGAGCCATCCATTCATGTGAGACCCACATAAATAAATAACTTAGATGGAAGGAGGACAGAGTAGGCCAGAAAAATAGGTCAGAGGATCACCCCCTTAAAACACCGGAGAGCCGCATGCCTTTTATTCTAATTATAATAATCATTATTAAGATTCCAATTATCATTGGTAGGAAGTCGTTCCTCAAATCATGAGCTTCGGAAAGGGTATCTGCAAATATGACTGCAACTCAGTATCTTCTACTAAGTACATTAAAAAGAGCTGGATTATACTACTAAGTTCAGTAATTGCTTATGTTTTATTATTCATCAGCATGACGTTTTCTTTCTCTTTACTATGCTGTTCTTATCTAATTGTAATCCCAATCATTACATCACATCTAAAGATTGTGCTGTTCATATCTAGTACTAAGCTAATGTGACATAGAGCGCCGCCCACTTGTCAGTTTAACTGTGCTCGAAAACAAGCTCACTTCAGCTCCATGAGCCGCCGTTTCATTTTAGATTGGTCCATTTCTCCAGACTTAACCCAGACGCAAGAAATGCTATGCTTTTAATGATAATCCTTCGCCGAATACAAATAAAAACTGCGGTCACTTTTGTCTTCGTCCTCCATTTACTTATGTAACACAATACCAAGCTTATCTTCTTCCCAGCTCCTACCTTAAAACCGCCACAAGAGGGTTAGTCTGATCTGAAGGGGATTTCTCATGAATATAAGTTTATAGTTAAGAATGTTTAGCTTATACACTCCCCTGAGTCCTGAAGGCGATGCGATTTCTGGCAAGTGAAGCGACTATTACGGGACCAAGGGACTGTCGTACCACGCGGCCAGAATACGACAAAGACCTCGAGGACACTTGTCCCCCACCACCCCAGACCTAAGCAACAACAGGCACGTATACTTCCTATCTTAACAAGCCTTGCTACGTTGAACCATAGGTTCTGCGACACGTGCCCATATGCCACGTAATACACCCAACCGGAGAATAATAAGACGACGAAATTAGATGGTATTCCTCTTTATTGCGTGATAACTGACAGCTGAAAGCTACGTCGTCCTATCCAACGACTCTTATTGGCTTCAAATGTTACATGCAATCTAAAGGCATCTTTAAATCATTTTCAATTAGACTAATTTTCGTTCTAATCAAGCAGGTTTTTTTTGTGAAAGGTAAAGCTCTAACTCTAAATCTTAAACAGTTGCATACATAAGGACGATTCGAACCGCAATCTCACGTGCAATCCCCTTTATTTCATCGTGTAGGACAAGAAGTCGGGCATGTTCAGACTATCCCTAGCGACAGTGACTAGACCCATGTTGATCCATAGGGCTCAACTCGACTTGCATGTGACTCGAACCAGACAATTGCCATGGTCCTGACCTCTCCTCCTCCGTGCATTGGCCCAGTCACTCTTTCCTACGTCTATGGGGAAGAAACGAAATCTCCTTAGATTAAACATTAATGTCATTATGTAATAAAAATTAGTGAAAACCGTTAGAGAAACAGCGTGGTTCATGGCAGCCGACACTGAATGCTTTCGGACAAGAATATCAAGGAGTTGGTGACAATGAGGAGGGACACTAATATTTAATTGCATACAAAGAATAGTATGGTCACTAGATATGTTCAATGCCATATATTAGATTATAATTTAATTTAATTAAGATTAGAAGAATAATAATAACTAATAAGTATAAAACTTTACATATATTTTAATTATAATTTAACAATAAATAAATTATATTTTTAAATTCATAATTTTACTTCAATTTTTTAATGCTAATCTAAGCTATAAAAATTATTAATCAAAAGCAAAAAAATTAATTTATTGCATATATAATCAAATGCCAAATGTATGATGCCATTCATTCATATTCATCAATATAAACAGACTATTTAATAAATTTATTACTATTATTATTAAGAAATCAAATTATTAGGAATAAAGAAATTATAAAATTAATAATTACTCAATTACGATACATTTATATTTATTAATTTTATGATTCTGTTTGAGGATCGACTAATTGCATTGAGTATTATTTGAATGGTAGTGTTTGATGAGCAAAATTAATGGTAGAAATTAAAAATAATTATAAGACAATAAAAGGAGTTGTAAAGTCTTGTAATTAAAACCCGCAGGTGAGTTGGTGTTGGAGCTCTCCTAATTTAAGTGAGGTCGTGAATTCAAACCCTCCTCATATATGCGATCGTTAAAAAGCTTGTAATTAAAAAAAAAAAGAGTTGTAAAGCCGTGGAAGAACATAAAGAAGCCGACTTTAATTGGCTTGGAGGTTTCTTTCGAGGCTGGAGCTTATCCTTAACATGGTTACAGAGGATGAGATCGAGACTAGATCTGTCAGATAATGGACAATTGTCACACAAAGTCACACAAGCAAACGAACCGTACCCTACTAGAGCCTATTAGTTCCAAATATACAATATAAGTTAGACCCGGAAAGCCAGAATACGCCCATGAAAATCAATAGCTTATTATATAGAATACAAGCATCATCTGTTGATCCCAAGCACACACACACTCCAAAATATTCACTGAGTACCTCGAGTAGAGCGTGATTTAAGGATTTGAAGTCGAGTTCTGCAAGACTTGCAAATCCCAAGATGTTCGATGAAGGAAAATATTCTCCACATGTAGCTGAGCCATTAAGTTGCAGGAACACAATATCAACCACCAGAAAGAAGAAGATCAAGAACAAAAGGAGGTTCAGTGATGAGCAGATTAAATCTTTGGAAACCATGTTCGAATCTGAATCAAGACTGGAGCCTCGGAAGAAGCTGGAGCTGGCTAAAAAACTTGGGTTGCAGCCACGACAGGTTGCTATATGGTTCCAGAATAAGAGAGCTAGATGGAAGTCAAAACAGCTTGAAAGAGATTACAGCATATTGAACGCCAATTACAATAGCTTGGCTTCAAGGTTTGAGGCCCTGAAGAAGGAGAAGCAAGCTTTGATAATTCAGGTATATATCTGATTGTGTAGAATAGTCAGATATTACTACTAAGACGTCGTTGTTGTTGTATATATACGGATTGCTATTTCATCCTCTAATGTTAAGCTGACTGGAGATTGTTCTTAAATGAATAGTTGCAGGAGCTGAATGGTTTCACCAAAAAGACCGGAGAGGAAGGAAAAAGTTGGGTGCAGGATGCAGGAATGAACAGCAGTGAAGGTGAATCAGACAATGGAGACAGCAACAAGTGTGAAACAGAAATGAAGCCTAGCTTGTCATCATTTGATAGATCAGAACATGGACTAGGAATTCTGTCAGATGAAGATAGTAGTATAAAGGCTGAATATTTTGGGATTGAAGAAGAACCCAACTTGATGAACGTGGTGAAACCTGCTGAATCTTTGACATCGAAAGAAGATTGGGAGGGTTTAGATTCTGATGAACTGTTCAATCAATCAGGCAATGCTTGCAGGTGGTGGGAATTCTGGGCCTGATCAAATAAGCACATCCAACAGATCATGG
This sequence comes from Erythroxylum acuminatum, assembly GCA_026284645.1. Lineage (NCBI taxonomy): Eukaryota > Viridiplantae > Streptophyta > Magnoliopsida > Malpighiales > Erythroxylaceae > Erythroxylum > Erythroxylum acuminatum. Next base: position 3,886,005 of record JANKOD010000004.1, on the reverse strand, counting down.
AAGCTAGCTAGCTGGAGGTTTGAGAATAATTTTCTTGCATAAATCAATGAAATGCATCAATGGGGAAAGGAGCTACACTACATTAATGAAAAACTTCAGTAATCTGTCCTCTGGTTGCAGTTGTTAATCCTGGAAATTCTGGTTTTACTTCTTCGCATCTTTGCAAATTGCAATCTCGACCAGTTTGAGAAGCGGAGTTTGGTAACATCAGTAAGGAAAGGAAAACAAAAACAGACGACTTAATAGCTCTACTGATTAGATCAAGCAGAAAGATAGAACATCGCAAGTGCTTCAAACATGTACACAGGAGAAAAGAAATGATGCAATATCATCCATCACAAAGTTTGTACTCTTATCGGGAAGAACTTAGGGGTTTAGTTTTCTCTGCAATGCTTGTGTATTTTGTTTCCGTGAGATGTTCAGTTCAACTGGTACACTTGATCAAAACCAGTCCAGATTTGAAGTTTTAGCCATTAGGAAAAATCTAATACGGGACTAATTATATAGAACTAATTGCTATAAAACAAAAATAGTCAATCACAATTTGGCAGAAATGCTTACTATATATAAAACAAACGTATTCAATCACAGCTTTGACAGAAATGATTCCATTCAACAAAAAACTCATCTGGGTATATGCACATGTACTTGAACATAGATTTTGTGTAGTTGATATCTTTTTTCATGCTCTGTAGTTAAACTACCAAAAAATATGTCAAGAGTTCGTACCGTGGTGATAGAAGCATTACTGATGAGGAGTCAGATATGTCAGCTCACTCTTTAAGCTGCTGATTTTCATTATCAATAGACCCTTTCACATTCTCAGACCAACGGACTTCCTTGCAATAAAACATTTCTAACCGACTATCTCCGAGGAAACGATGTATCCGACGGCAGAGCTTCCTTTCTAGTGGCTGATGGGTCCTACTAACCACAGTGCAATCCTACATCATTTGATGTTTGGGTCAAGAGAAGGGTCCCACCTCTTTCCGTTACATTCTTGATCCTTCACGAGCGCCGTCGCCTTCATCGGACCCTGTTGTCAGAAACGAGGTGTCGTTTCTCTGAGCAGCGTCCCACGGCTTCTCTTTCTTTTTCTTTTTTCTTTTGCCTTTCAACTCACTTTTTTTCTTTTTTGGTGCTTTGGCTAAGTAATAATTTACTAAATCAATAAAACTCAGCTCGGAGAACACACAAAGAGAAGAGTAAGATAAAGGTAAGTAATGAACGACCTGTCGAGTGAAGTAGTGAGAGAGCAGAACAAGCGAAGCAATTGGAATCCAGTACCAAGTATAGCTATCTACATTACAGTGCCTCTCTTCTTCATTGGTCTCTCTGTTTCAGTTTTCATACTCGTGGTGGTCCACAACGTTTCTTTCTTTCTTTCTTTCCTCTTCCTATCTGCTTTTGTCATTACTTTCATTGCTTGGAATACATACAATTGGAGGCATAAAGCTGCTGTTATTTGCTTTCTACACTCCTGTCCCGACTCTGACCTCGGTACCGCTCGTGAAGGTCAGCTTGTTAAGATCACTGGGGTATTACATTATCTTCCCTCTTTTTGTTTATTGGTTTATTGCACCTTTAGGGTTTATTTGTAGCTTATTGTGGCATAAAGGTCCATGTTTGGTTGTTGATTAGAATAATGGATGATAATGTATCAAACAGAGATGCTGTAATTTGTTTCTTACTATGCAGAGAGTGAAATAAAGATGGCATATTTGACTTGCAGAACCTGAGCTTCAAGAGGATTTCTGTTGAATGAGTTGCTAGCAGTGTAAATTTAGACAGTCAAAAGACATAACTAAATACTATGGTGCTTGTCAAGATAAATGTGGGTTTTAACACTCAGATAATTAAGGATTTATATTCCTATAGATCTGTTGATTAACTACTTGTGGGCATCGTTGCCTTTTGTGTCCGTAAGATTGTAATGTTGTTAGAACGAGGGATTATATAAGAAGTGGTGGTCAATTAAAAACTTAACAGTGATGGTGACCTCAGCATAAATCTGAAATGATAGCGATGAAGGATATCGGTTGCCTTATGTATAGCTTCCTTGCTTCTGTTTTTCTGCATTTACCAGGCAACAAACTGGATGAACATTTCCTGATTAAGTAAAACATTCCCCATGCTGTTGTCTAAAGTTTCGGTTTCATGTTGATGACGGAGGTTTTTATTCATTTGTGCTCGCTTGATAACTTGTCACGTCTAACTTTGTGAGTTGTTGGTGTTAGCGTAATCTATGATCCATTCTTTAGCCTCATTCTACAACTAGAATATTTGGGTTGGTTGATTTCTTTGACATGCAATCAGAGCTGTTATGAGTGAAAGGTCTCAAGGGCTAGACATGCCTCCTTCCTTTGCGATAGACATGTGATTTGTTGTATTTGTGTTGCATGTTAGAATGGTGTTTGAACCAAATTTTGCGCTTCTTGCTTTAGCTTAAGACAAGGGGGTGTACTAGAATGGTACTTGAATTAGTTTTTGTGCCTTGTAGTACTTCAAACCAGTTTCTGGCGGCATGTAAAAATGGTATTTGAATTATTTCTTGAGAAGCTTAATATTCTAGACACTGTATTGAAGGTTTTGGAGCCAAGAGTAGTTTTTTTTATCATTCAACACCTCCCTAGAAATTGTGCAGTTGGTTAAAGTGATAAGCTACTAGGTATTTTTGGGAAAAAGTGCGAGTGTTTGATCGAAAGTCCATCTTAACAGTTTTGATTTGGGAAAACATAGTTTTGTTGCAGAGAGTTTTTTAGGCTTGCTTATATGGAAAACAGTGCTTTCAATATTTAACAAAATCAGTAGAAGCTCTCTGAACAAGTTTCACATTTAAAAACTCCTGCTTGGTTCATTGTTCAATAGCCTTTATCAGATAGTTGGTTGACTAGTAAATTCTGCTGAGCAGAAGATCAATTACATATGTTGCTCTTTTCATTTTAGCTTGCATCCTGTGGGAGTACTTCTTTGGAATCTTCATATGAAAGGGCCTCTAGATGCGTCTATGCATCAACTCTTTTGTATGAATATGGAAGATTTGGACTGACACCAAGTGATTCTCCAACGTCATGGTGCAGATGGACTTTAACGTTCTGTGAGGCAAGGATATTTATCTTTTTATATATAACTATGATCTTCAAGTACTCTGTTCAAGAAACTTAATCAATAAATAGGTATGCAGTAGAGACTTGAATGCAGGCGGGTACCTGATGCCTGCTTGTTATGTGCCTTACTCTGCCAGTGTTTTTTATCCGATAGTCTCCCTATGAAGATGCCATTCCACATAATATTTTACCTGTTAACTGATATCAAGGCTGGAGTGAATCATGGTACGCCAGTCAAAGTTCCAAATATAGAACAAATTCAGCACTAATGAAACTAGTACCTGTTGATACTTTCTCCCTTCAATACTTTTATTGGGACTGCGATTATGGTAATATTTTTCAGTAATAAGTTCATTATACTGTGAGTGTTACTTAGTGGTGCATGGTTTAGTTATACAAGGAAGGCTGAGTTTTATGAAAAAGATTTTGCAATAAGTTCATTATACATGCTTTCTTGAAAAAAAAAATATTATTGGCTTATTGCCTCTAAAGAGCTCGTTTGAATTTTCAAGTTCTTCTAGCCCAATGTGATTGGATTTCTACCCAACAGAGGTTCTCCACAGACTTCTTCATAACTGATCAAAAGTCTGGTATTAGAGCGACTGTAAAAGCTGGTTCCGGTTGTAAAGTTGTTCCCCTGATTGTTGAGACAAATCTTGTCTCCACCACAAGACAATGCAGAATTCTATCACCTCACCTCAGAAAATGGCTGCAAGAAAGGAATTTATCAACCCAAGCCCGTGTACTGCGCTTGGAAGAAGGGTAACCTATTATTACTGGGGTAAACATATTTCTTTTATTATCTGCATGCTTTACATGTTTTTATAATCTAGGTGTCAATTGATATTGGCAGTTATGTACAAGAAGGCAGCTTTGTAACTGTAATTGGAGTGCTCCGTAGAAACAATGACATTTTGATGATAGTTCAGCCGCAAGAACTCCTCTCTACAGGGTGCTTGTGGCAAAAGCTTCTTTTGCCAGTAGATATTGATGGCCTGGTCCTAGGGGTCCCAAATATTCAGACACTTCAACAAGGATTAACGACAATACTTGAACATTAGCGTCTAACCTTGGGGGGTATAGGAACATGCAGTCCTTAGAGCCGGTTGGCTACTCAACTTTTCCCTCTGTTTTCGTTCTAGTGTAGCTGTTAACGAATATTCGAATGTAAAATTTAAGCAATCTAGAAGGAAAGTTTCATTTTTAAGCTGTACATCTGGACAGAATTATCTAATCTCCAGCTACTTATTCATCTTTGTCCTCTTTTTCGAAGTTAGTCAGTTTAAGCTCCTTGTAGGCGTTTCATATAAAGGATGTGATTTCTCCTCCCCCTGGACTGATCAACGAAACTAGTAGATTAGAAAACATTAAAGAGCAAGAGCCTGCAAGGGGAATCAAAGTTTGAGGCCTTTGATAGACCTAAGGACTCCAAGGTGGCAAACCTTAAAGACTGCCTCAGAAGTAAATAGGGCTTCAAATGTAACCATCACCTCTTGTTCCAATCTCCGAGGATGTGGAGTTGGGCTTGCCTTAAGGTTGAGGCGAACACTGGAACCCACAGTTGTCGCTTAAAAGACTAAGCTCATAATGGGCTTCTTTGACAGGCTGATGGCCCTTTGGTTTCATATCCATTCGACGATTCGAATGTTTTTAACCCTCATAAACTTGGCTTTAGATTAAAATTTATTTTTAATCACTTAAATTAATTATATTATTTTAATTTTCAGTCACAAGTTGTTAAATTATTCAGTTTGAACACAGAGTTAACGGAGTTCCAAGGTCAAATTCTCATATTATCAAATATATGTATTTGGGTGAAGCATTATGTTACGGTATGATCTAATTGTAAGGTATGGGACTTGAATCCTATATTGGTTACATACAAAACTGATATGAAATTTATAAGAACTTTGGGCTCTCTACCTTCATAAGCTAGCTTTTGGGGTGTGGCTCTCCTAAGGTCCTTATCAATTGATATCAGAGCCGGTTTTGGAGTGGTAGCCCACGGAGTGGTGGCTTGGGAGTGCCAGCCGTGACCAACAAGGATCTCATAGTGGTGGCCCATGGAGTGGTGACCTGAAAGTGTCAGCCGTGA
>JANKOD010000004.1:3859822-3880703 GCA_026284645.1 Erythroxylum acuminatum | reverse complement strand
CTAATGAGATATGAATTCAGACAAAATATCTGGCAAGTAATAATTTGGTCTAGTTATTTGAAGCCAAATGTTCCTCATAGGTCTTTGAGAACAGTAAGATATTATCGATATAGATCAATTCATTGCGGAGGAAAGGCTCATAGATTTTCATCATAAACAGACTGAAGCTGTCCAAAATCTTAAGCAAAACTGTCATAATCTTACGCTTATAAAGATTTCTGATCAAAGACAATTTGTCTTTCATAATGATGCCTAGCATCACAGCAGGTACTTCTGATATATAGGAGATGGATACGTTGGTGAATATTTGGAAAATCTAAAGAGAATGAGATCCAGTTTATGCCAGTCATCATCATGGACATTTCGTAAGGGATGTCAACCTATGTGAACCAGACTGTGAGATTTGTCTCAATCCTGAGTCAGACAGTGATGATGATGATCGCTATCCTTGCAACTATGACCACTGATAAATCTCTTACAGAAGATTCGAGTTCTCAATCAGATCATACTGATGCTAGTTCTAACGAATCTACCAATACATTTGAAGTTTCTGTAGAATCCACAAATACTGAACCTTTCAGACCTGAACCAACACTTGAAGTTTTGCCTCAATGTACTGATGCTGGACCAGAAATTAGTGAAGCTAAATCTACAGGTATTGAACCTTTCAGACCTGTACAAACACCTCAAGCTTAGCCAATACAACACAGACTGAAATAGGAGGACCAGATTCACCTTTTCGTATGTGAAGATACGAGCAGGGCCTACCCTAGGCAAGGGCAGGGTGGGCACCTGCTCAGGACCCATCTTTATAAATGATAAAATAAAGCCTATTTTATCTTTATAAAAAATATAATGTAACAAAATAGAGCCTACATTTGACCTCATAAAAAACAACAAAAAAGATTCATATTTTGTTTATTTTTATTCTATATGAAAACTAAAAAATAGGCAAAAATAGATTATTTTGTTTCCCCTTAGCCAAGGCCTATAAATTATTAGGAAAGGCCTTGGATATGGACTGGATTATAAGGATTGTTGACTCGAATGTTGAAGATCCACTTGGAAGCAATCTATCAGGCTCGTACATTCTGATTGGTATAGATACAAACAGTAAAGTATCATGTTCTGTGCAAGAATCAAGCTTGGGTTTCTGCTTTTTCGAACTCCATGCCAACAGCCAAGGGAGCACGCACCCCAGAGCTCCCAACATACCTTATCTATAGACTATAGTGGATCACCTTAAGCTCCGGTTCTTGGCGAATGTCACTTGTTCTGTTGAGAGTCCAACGGTGTTCTACCCTAAGTCGCCGGGGAACGTTCAGGTCAATAAGACGGCGACTCTCGGAAAAAGGTCCCAAGTATTTTACACGGTCAGGTCTGTACGACAGACAGGTAGAGGGAGTAGATTTAACGGATATTCTTATCAAGAAACGGTCGTTGCCATTGTTGAGGTTGACATTATGCTAAGTAGGTGCTCGATGAACAACGTAGGCTGGTGGGTGGGTATTTATAAAGGTACGGATTCCTATTTCCTTATATCGGGTATCAAAATCCCTAGTTTGATTTGAGATTCAAGATTCTGTGCAGGTTCAAATTCAAATCACCTTTTTTCATTAACATGTTCTGTTACATGAATATCTGTTCATTTATTTTGTGTAGGTTGCATTTATTGGATACTTTGTTGAACATTCATCTATTTTGTATGGATTTCATTTATTATATAGATGAATATTCATAAAACAAGTAAGATGTTATATTTCTAACTTGTCACTCTCTAAACCGCTCAACTTCTAAGTCATTTGATGTTGCGAAGCCATTGAGGGGTTTCCACTTATACCCTCACAAAATAATTTGAGAGTTGTTGAATGTAATGGAATGGAATGTTACGGTTTGATCTAATTGTAAGGTATGAGACTTGAATCCTATATTGATTAAATACAAAATTGATATAAGATTTATAAGGACTTTGGGCTCTCTACCCTCATAAGCTAGCTTTTAGGGTGTGGCTCTTCTAAAGTCTTTATCAATTGATATCAGAGCCGGTCTTGGAGTGGTGGCCTGGGAGTGCCAGCCGTAACCAACGTGACCGTGACCAACAAGGATCTCATAGTTGTGACCCATGGAGTGGTGACCTGAAAGTGTCAGCCGTGACCAACATGACCGTGACCAATGAAGACATTGGTTCTTATGGGAGGACGAATGTTACGGTTTGATTTAATTGCAAGGTATGAGACTTGAATCCTATATTGGTTACATACAAAACTGATATAAAATTTATAAGGGCTTTGGGCTCTCTACCCTCATAAGCTAACTTTTGAGGTGTGGCTCTCCTAAGGTCCTTATCACGTTAATTGTAATTGGTAGTCTTTGCACCTAATCAAACACCCAACATCAGCGAGGACAAGAAGTGGCGATGAGATTTCTTGTCTTAGACAATTGAAGAAATTTCCAGCTCTATTCGACATTTATATGCTTCACTACTTTAAGGGCATCCACATGGTATTTGCCCACTGCAAAATCATTATGATCCTTGCTAGCAATTCTGTCTTCAAATCTTTTGCCTTTTTTCACCAAATCACTTTCTCTTATTCCATGTCTTGTGCACTTCCATTTATAAGGTACAGTCGGCATCAGAATTTTCTTGACAAGTCACTTTTTTCTCGTTTCACCTTTGTTCTTTCTCATAAATGACCCGACTTTCCTTTCTCGCACCATTCAACAGACGCATTATCTACAATGTACTAGTTCTTGTTGTTCTGTTTATAGAAGATTAATTACTTATGTCGACTAAATTATTGCCATTCGAAAGAGAAACCTCTAACTAATGACAAAACTCGTCTTGCTTACTTTAATTTGGTGAAAGAAAGGGTCAATAAGTTAAATGCATCATTACATATAAAGACCTCATCACCCCACAATACCATGCACTCAAAATACACCAAGTTATATTCGTTGATTCTAATTTCAGTTCTTGCGGTATTGATAATATATAGGACGTTGGAACACCAACAGGTCTTACTTCTACTAACCAGATGTAGTAACCCTATTCAGGGATTGTCCTTTTCCCAGCAACAATCAGCAGAGTAATGGCAGAAAATTAGGTATCACGTAGCTTCGTGTTTTATTTAAGATTAAAAAAAAATGGTCATGCGGTATTTACAAAGACTAGGTATTTGGCAATTGGCAGATCATACCTGCCTCTCCATGATTGAATAATCCCCATTAGACTTCAGCACTAAATTACACAAAAGCGAAGTAACTTTCAACGACTGGAAAAAAGCACTACTCCTTCCCTTCTCTTCATTAGTTGTTGACTTCTGAGTCAATACGCCTCTGTCTACTTAATTCCTTTTATTAGTAGTGATCAGGACCAATCTTTGAAAGCTTCTTATCTTTCTTTAATGTATGTTTTTGTCCCAACACCTCTAGGAAATGAGATGGAAGGTGGTCCGGCTTGTTTCTCAACAAAACAGGTAGACAGGTGCACCAAAACTGACGGGAGCAAAAGCACATTCCTTTGCTTCTCCACAAAATCTTGGCATTTACCTAAAAGTTAGATTTATCTTCTCCGTGCAATTTAGAAAACAGTTTTGAATTATATGCATTCAACGCAATCCCATGACCATGCAAGGAAGACAATTAGTAGTTCTCCTTTATATCTTTCTTTCTTCTTTTTTTGTTCCACCTTGACCAAGTTGTGGACTTTGTCCATTTGAAAACAATAGTGTACAGTGAGCAACAAGAAGTAATTAATGTAATAATGGTTTTTAAATTTTGGATAAAAGTAGAAAACTTCTCCATTCTAAAAAAATATTCTTATTATAGAAAATTACTTTTAAAATACTTGGTAACATTTTTTCTAATTAATTCTTGTCGAATTATTTGAACAAAATTTATTATTAAAATCAAATCAAAACAATTTATACAAAATTTTAATTATAAAAAGTCAACATATCCGGTGCATATCTAAGGAGGGATAGAACGATTGCAACCTTCCCTTTGTATTTTTAGAACATATGATCTTATAGTCACAAAAAACAAATTTATCGGTTGCTCCAAGACTCATCTTCAAATTTTTAATTATCAGTTATGAAATAATTAATGTTAAATAATTAATTATAAATACAATAAAAGGTTTTTTTAGTTATTTATCATACCATAAGTTTTTTAATAATTTAAAACAATTAAAGGTATTTTTAAAGTTAGTGAATCGCAATAAAAGTGCATACCCTTTGCTTAAAAAATTACTATTCACCATAAACATTATTTGCAGTAGATAAGGGTTGATAAAGAAGGGTGACTCCTTTGTCTATTGTTATCATGATCCACGAAGGAACTGATGGAGCAAAAGAGATTGTGAAATAAAGGTAGAAGATTTTGAGGATGACAAACATTGGATAAAATTATCTCCTACTTGGTTTTTCTCATGCATAAACAAACAATTAGCCCATGCTAGCAGAAAGGAGAAGGCGGTCGTGGCATGTACATGCTCATGGTGAAACCAATCATTTCTGCTTCTAGTTGATAATCATTCATTAGTTTTTACGATTTTTATTCTCAATAAAGCTTATAAAATCTTAAACTAGGGTTTATGCTGCATTTATATATTGCTCCATTCTAATGATAACCTTAAACAACGGTATCATTAGGTTAATCTTATAGCAGCAGCAGAATAAAGAAGTATCCTTACAAATCATATGACCCACATTAAAGCTGATAATGAAGGCAATTGAAGGAGGATTATCTATAGGCGGCATATGCTCTGTTTGGACAGATCTATGATGCCCCAAATGAGTTGTTCGGCACCAATCACAACTATTTTACTATTGATATCTACAAAGGAAACATCATGGATGAACCAAGAACTTTGATATACAAAATAGCTTGATATTATGTGTATGGTGCATGCAAGTTGCGAAAGGTTCCTAGCTAGCTAGCTAGGGTTATTATATGTATATAATCTCCTACATTAATATCCAAAATGGAGTGTTAGATTTTATAATCTATTTCCATTAAGAATCAAATCTTCTTTTGAGAGAAGAATATGAGTTAGAAGATTATGGTCTTTAATGTTTATCGTGTTGATTGCGCTTTGTTCATATATTCCATCATATAGTATTTTGTAAAGGTCTCAAAGTCATATATATGCAGCAGGATGATCTTGTATCAAGGTATATATTCCCTCTTCTAAAGGGTAACGCCCTTGTTTACAGTTAGTAACTTCGCTTTGCCCGCTGTTTCTTTCTAGTTTCTGGAATCAAACCTTAACCATATCATATAATTATCTCCAGTTATAACTCCTAAAACATAAAGAACTTTCTTTGTCAGTGTTGCAGTCCCAGAATAAATAGAAAAGCAATAAAACAAGAAATGATGTTCAGAATTCGTCATCTTTGTTGCTTGCTAATTGAGCAGGTCAATAGAAATTTGAAGACAACATTGCCAAACTAAATGTATCCGGAACTTTGGATTATAGAAACAAGACATTATGATATTGAGAGGAAGGGAATCTATACGTAGGACCCGAACTTTCTTGGCCAAGCCTCCTGTACAGCTTTTATCAGTCAAAAGCAGGAGCAACACTGAAAGTGTATAATGATGCATCAGCCATGTTTGTGCGTGCCTAAAGAACTCTTGAGAGACCAACTTTTCAAAGGACCTCGGATTCAAATTCAAAGCTAGCTAGCAAGCAGGGACATTATGTATGCTTTATTTTTCTTTTCAAAGATCCAAAATTTGAGAAATTAGAGTAATCAAAAGTCAAGAATCTTTTACACCTTCCCCACCCCACCAATGCTAGTCAGGTGCGAATATGTTTTAGATTATGAAATCGAATCCAATCATCTTCCAAATTGTGTAATTAAACAAAGTGGGTTAGGCCTTAACTATCCCACTTAACTGTTGTTCTCTCTTTTTTTTTTTGGGTTCTTTTGGAGCACAACTTTGTCTCAGTGGTGATCAAATCTATTCTCCTTCAATCATTTGTTGCTAGGCGAAAGCACCACCAGCTAGAATAAACAGCAGATGTTGAAGATTTAAAATGGTTTATGTATTAGGAAGATATTTGAAACAAATACCGAGTCTTTTATCTGTTTAATGTCATATTCAGCTCTAGATTTTTAAGTAAGATACAACATATCGTTCATGTTGACTAGAGGAGTAGATGCTAATATAATATAATTAAACTTGGTGTAATTGCCTGGTAGGCATTGGCAGGAGAGACCTAAACTAAGACTTGAATTGCAATAAACATAATGAATATTTGGGTTTCCTTGTTTATATTCAATCAATTAGATTGTTAGAGAAGAGTAAATTTTAGTTAATTACATATATTTATTGAATTATTAATATACTTATCAGTTCATCAATTAATTAGTACCTCTTTTGATCAACAAATATTATAGACCATCATCATTTTTTGTTATATACGTGAATAAACTAGGACCACACTAGTTAGAGCAAGTTGTACTGCTCGTTAACTTTTGCAAGAAAAAAATCCATAATACAACTTCGAGGTATGTTGTCATTTGGCATTTGGCAGGTATGTGGTTTTTTTTTTTTGGTTACAAAGTGTCAGGGAATATATAAAATCAATTGAGTTGGTTTCACACAAAAGTTTAAGCTATTGTGGTGAAGCGGTCACTTAAAATGGCATTAGAATTTTTGTGACTAAGTGGTCGTGAGTTCAAATCATACCATCTATCAATTATTCAGCACAAGATAGAGTGAGTCTGTGCAAGTTTCAAGCCCAAAGGACTTTCACTTGAGGGGGTGTGTTAGTGAATATATAAAATCAATTAAGTTGACCTCATACAACAACTTAAACTATTGTGATAAAACAGTCACTTAACATAAAAACTAAAGAAAAAACAAATAAACCCCACACAAAACAAAAAAAAAACCCCACTAGCACAGTGTTTTGCGATATAAAGCTCCTTGCATGTTTCGGTGGATAAACTCCATAACGACCATCGGTGGCTTCTGAAGTATATGCAATCCTGGGCTTGATAAGAAGGCTAGAGAAGCCAGGTTATCGGTATACTGATTCCCTTCTCGATAGACATGCTGAAATTGCACCTCCTATATTCGGTGTATTAACTTACGGGAACCTGAAACCTAAAAATTTTCCTCAGACATTGTTAAATTGGATGAAGAAAGAATTTTAATAACCTCTAATGAATTCACTTCGACGACAACTCATCAATAGTCAAGCTGCCATGCTAGTGTGAGACCCGAGTGAACTCCCCAGAGCTCGGCAGCCAAAGGCGAGCCCCCTCCAGTGTTCTGCAGGAATCCACCACACCATTGACCTTGGCAGTCCCTAAGTAAGCCTCTAACAGTAGCAAAGTTTGACCATTGTTTAACCGCACCATTTGTATTCAATTTGACCCATCCCTCTATCAGTTTGGTCCATTCAACTAAGTTATCCAAAGGCAATCTCTGTGCCTTAAACACGTAGTTTTCCACAGCTCTTATTCTTACTATCCTATCAAATAACGACTCTAGTTCCTTCTTTTGGTCAAACAAAGTCAACCTCAAAAAAGCTTCTCCTTCTCCATTCCATAAAAACCAGTAAGGAACGCCATATATTGTAGCCCACTCTACCTACTTTTCAATTACTTGAAGCATGCTCTAATACTGTTTCGATTACGGTACAATGGTTAAATTGATTGTTACTCACCCGTCACTATTTGAAAGTGGAACTAATTAATTTGATGGAAATATTCTCCGTAATGAACAAATATGTCGACATATCTCTAAAGAAATATTCCTTACCATGCATGCATTATCTAACTAACGAGAGATATAGGCCATAGAAATAATCGCGTATACTTGGCGTTAAGTGTAAAATACCGTCGAATTTGATTGTCTGCACTCTGCATGCAAAATTTACAACTTGACATCCAAGGCGGCTTCCTCTTTGGATACCATTTTGTCTTGTAGTGTCATACTAATTCATTTACAGCAGTAGACGAATCATTCTAGCTTGGAGTTGAATCAGTCCATTATGAATTTTGTTTTCGGTGGGAACGAGGCCGCCTCTTGTACCGTGATTGTAGTTTTGCGTGTTTCATGCGGATGCTAATGGCTCCAGCAATTAAGCATCCTAGGGAAGCTAGATTGTCTCCTCGTGGAGAACAGTTCCCAATATTCTTATCATACCTTTCGTTACTTGGCGGTGATTCAAACTATACGAATTCCTGTCTTCTTGGTATATAATTATATTATTTAGACTTCTCTAGTTCTGTAACGCCATATTCATGTGCGAGTATTATTTATGTATACAAGGAAACTTCGTTGAAGCAGTTCTAGTAGGCAACGAAGAGAATGTCAATAGCATATTTATTTTTAGTTCTGTCTGAATTTGTTACGACTGGACGCCGTTACTTGAATCCATAGTCTGAATGACTTTAACTAGAGAATACCTGCAAAACAATAAAAGGCACGCTGGGGGTTGTTTGCCGGCAGGCTCCTCCGACGCTAAAGTCAGTCTTTTAGTAAAAGTTTTTGTGACTGTAAACAGAGAAAAGCAAGGTTCTAGTCTCGTTACCTGTTTCAAAGTAAGGTAATACTTTATATAAGAAATTCCTGCTAAGTTTAGGTCATCGTTTGTGAATTGGCCGATCGACCTACATGCGGTTCTACGTCTAGATCTGAGTCCAACACGACCGACCCAACCAATTAAAATCTTAAATTATTGGCAAAATCTTAATCAACTCAAAACGCTATGCCAGTACGTACAATCAAAATACTGACATATCTACTCACAATAGGTTAACTTCCTGCAATAGCAAGCAAGTTGTACCTTAATTAAAAGAGAGTTAAAAATCGAATTAGTGTCATGAATTCGAAGTTGTAGGAAATATCTCACGATCTAAAAATCTAAAAGAACGTTAGTGTTTAGGGACTATAGCCGTTGCGTGATAGAAATTAACATTCAATAGGAAGAATGAATGTTTTGATCGACAACTCAATGAATTCAAAGTAGCTTATCTCTCCCACCAAGAGATGATCGGCTGGTAGATTATTGCACCGACAGCAACCTAGTCTTTGCTCTGCATATAGTTTTATTTTTCTGGGATGTTCAAAGAAAATTCAGATGCCCCGAGTCTCCAACCGTAGGAGCCACGCAATTGTTCTGACGATGTCAGAACTGATCAGTATATATATACTAACCCTACTGAAACTGCGAGTACGATTAGTATAAATTACTTTTTTTTTTTAATATAGATTTATATCAAAGCTCCCGGAGTTACAAGTCTCTCTCCAAAGGCAAGTGGGTGATTGAGCTGGTGCTGGTGTTGTTACAACTTACAAGTCTCTCTCAAAAAGCAAGTGGGTCAAATTGAGTTGCTGTTATTACTTATTCCTGTCTACATCTTGTCTTGAATTTTGTTTAGTCATATGAAATGACCTTCTTTAATTATATTTTTATTTTCATTCAAAGTCGTCATCTCTCACAGGTAAACAAACCAATCTTAATTTCGAGGGGAAGACTTTCAAACTTGCAAATTTTTAAGATTTAAACAAAGAATCAGGAATTCATCACTTGTAATATAAAACGAATTAAAGCTTTTTATTTCCTTTTGAATTAATATATTTTAATAAATGTCACCAACTTGCAAGTGATCGACCAGTATACCAATCAGACGTTACTGTATTTTGTGAATTAGAAAACCGGGTTTGACCAGGAATAAGAAAGAGAGTTAGCATAACCAAATGGTCCATAAACAATAATAAGATAACGAAAAATATGTTAGAGCTGAGAGATTTTATTATCCCCGACTTGCTTTTGACTTTTGACTAGTGGCTTGGTCGTAAAAGCAGCGAGATCAACGGTCAGGGATCAAACACAAACCGTTGAAACAATATGGACGAGAACGCAGAAAGAAAAAACAAGCGGGACCCAGAGATGCCATATAGGTCCCATCTTCAAACTTTTCTACCGAGGCACGATGTGTTTGGAAGCACGTGTGTGTCTGATCCCTAAGTACCCTTGTTATAAACGGGAAGGGAAGCAAGACTGACAGGGGTAAAAAAGAGATTCAGGCAAATGAGATGAAAAGTTAAAATTTTAACTGAAGGCCACGGGCAAACACCTGTATCAATTACAGCCATAAACATAGGTACTTGGGGGAAAGCGGGATAGAGAAGGGTACGAATTGTCGCCATCACGAACACAGACTGTGCATGAAAGGTACACGTGTCCTCTCAAACAGCGATGGTTCATGTACGATTTGGTCTTGTCATGCCATAACTCTTGGTTTGGACCTTTTCGGTTTTGTGGCACGAGTGCATGGGTCTCATGTGCTACCCTCCACTTGAAGACCCGACAGCGTAACGCCACCCAAGCAGCGCACGGTTCCTTCTGCTCTTAACCCTGATTTTTCACAGCGCCCATGTTAACCTGTCCGAGTTCACGCACAGCTCCATGTACGTTTGCTCCACGCTCCTCTCTGTTCGTATCTTATGTTACGTCGTTTTCTGTAGATACAACGAATAGTATCCGATGTCTCCCAACTTGATTGTATAAAGTTAAATCTTTATTATTTTACAGTTTAAGAAATTGGTTACATTAGAATTAGATGCTAATTTCTTTTATGACCTGAAAACTCTGTTTACATTATATGCCTAACCTTGTTTTTTTTACAAGTTTAATCTTGAACAGTCACTTTTTTTCATTCTCAAATTATATAAACGTCTCCGAACATCAACAGCATTGGTTGGGTCAGCTGTGCTAGGCCCAAGCTCAGGACGTTCAATCCGCACATCTACGGCCTATTTACAGGAATTAGTCCCCTATGCAAACACAAAGATTTACGTAAAGACCTAAACCTAGCGTCTATCCAATATATAAGGTACTATTCTACCATGATACAGGTACGACAATACAACTATAGCTTTCTCTCTGTTTTCTGCGACCAATTCTCTCTTAAAAGACTGACTTGAGCGTTGGAGGGGCCTTCCGGGAATCAACCTCTGGCGTGTCTTTGTTTGTTTTGCAGGTATTTCATAGTCAGAGTCGCACAGATCATGGATCCAAACAACGACGTTCAACCCCAGCAAAATCTGACTGAACCAAGCATAATGTTGATGATCTTATAATAATTTTTCTAGATTGATTATATAGTAATTTTAGCCAATCTTTCTCTTCGTCTTGGGTATATGCAGTGACGGAGTCAGGAATTAAAAATTGGAGGGTTCAAATATTTAATTTTTTTAAATCTTAAGTGTCTAGTATACAACTGAATTCTAAATAACTCTATCCTTATCCTTATCCTGTTCTTTTCGTCCTCTTCAATCTAAAACGAAGATGTGTTGTGGGAATAAGTACAAATGTACAGTATGCAGCTGCAGGAATCTAACACGTATCCAGAATGCTTTCAATTGTTGTCCTACTGAGAGAGTTTAATTTCTTCATCAAGAACAATAACTCCGAGAACCTCATACCCTAAACTGTAATTTCTAGCATAAAATTTAAATAATCCGTACATGGTAACCTATCCTTAAGCACTGTAATACTTGGATATATGTTTTGAATTCATAGTATGTGGTTAAAATTTGGAGATGATAGCTGTTCGATGTGAGGATTTAAATTGGAGTAGCTGCGAATGGATTGGTGAAGCTACGGCGTTGGCTGGGGCATGTGACCTCAGGCACTCTCATTGGCGTAGGAATACGGCGCTGTTTCATCATCCGATAGCGATAACGCAATAGGAAGCACGTGATCCCACGCTCCAGTCTCGTGCAACACGCGACCCAAGGCCTATGCCTCTCCTTTTACCATTTCCTCGAGCACTTGCGGCGGCGCTGGTCGGATCAAATTACCTTTAATTTGTGACAGCGAGAGGTGGACTAAGTGGTTCAGATCTCTCCCTTAAGACTCTCCCCTAAGGGAGGTCTTGAGTTCGAGTCACCACAAGGAGGAGAAATAGACATTTCCTATTGATGACCCTCTAGCTCCCTGGGCATAGTTCTCTGATCGGATCAATTACGGACGTCTCGCTTCCAGCGGCAGTGTGGGAGTTGGAGCTACTCGGGAACCTGGGTGCTGATGGGAACCTGATGCTGAGCAAGGGGGAAGCCAGTGATCAATCATCAGCTGAACAATCAAGTATGTGAAGACTCCTTGTGCGCAGAAGTGTAGGCTACGTAGGAACCTGAGGGATCTTGGAGCTCCAGATTTACATCCTCTCGGCTCTTGGAGTGGGATCGTAGGAGCTTAGGATTAGTCTGGCGAAGCCAGGATACCTAATGTAATAAAAAAAAACCTTTAATTTGTGATTACTATTTACTCCCTAAATATATTTATTTAATAAATGAGACTAATAAAAATTAAACGGTTTGGATCACACGGATTAATTAGATCTGTTCCTCCTTCTATGTATATTTCTCTAACTCCATAAATAGATAAATTTCTCGTCAATCTAATTTTGTATTCTCTGTTATACTCCCTCTAATTTAAAATAAAAGTCATTTTAGAGGAATGCACGCTTATTAGGAAAATTAATGAAATATTTGATATACCTTTATTAATTGCATGTTGAAGTGTCTTAAAAATATAATTTATGTAATTAGGATGTAAGAGAAATTAAAGGGTAAATTTGAAAGTAAAATTATAATTATGCATGAAAAATCGTGAACGACACTTGTTTCAAATAATTAAAATCTCTCTAAATTTTTTTTATTTTAAATAGAAAAGATTAGGTTCCTGCTTCCTGGTTCCTGCTTCTAAAGTATAAGACTTACTATTTTTATTGATTTTCTTTTTATACTTCAGTCCTCTTCTCGCCTATATGGCTATATATAAACCAGGACCGGTGATCCTTCTAGTCCAAAAAAACACAATCAACCACACTACTTCTAGCTATATATCTCCTCTCATTCTCATACTTCTAATTCTAATACTACAATGAGAACCGACATAGATAACCTCTGGGTCTTTGCCTTGGTCTCCAAATGCACAGCCTTTACACAAGGAAGCATTGCATGGTCCGTTTTGATCATCAGTCTAGCTTGGCTAGCCATTACGCTTGTTTATTGGGCTCATCCTGGAGGTCAAGCTTGGGGAAAATACTACTTGAGAAAACTTTATTCTTCGTCTTCTTCTTCGAAGGTTACTGCTGCTAGGACCATTCCAGGTCCCAGAGGCTTGCCTCTGATTGGTAGCATGAAACTCATGATGTCTCTTGCGCATCACCGGATTGCAGCAGCAGCTGTGACATGCAAAGCCAGGAGGCTTATGGCTTTTAGTCTAGGCGGAACTCGCGTTATCGTCACGTGTAACCCTGACGTTGCTAAAGAAATATTGAACAGTTCTGTATTTGCAGATCGTCCCGTGAAGGAGTCTGCCTATAGCCTGATGTTCAATAGAGCAATTGGGTTCGCTCCATACGGTGTATACTGGCGAACTCTTAGAAGAATCGCTTCTTCACATCTTTTTTGCGCAAAACAAATCAAAGCTGCTGAGGCTCAAAGACGGGCAATAGCTTCTCAGATGGTTGATATGTTCAACCAACAGAAACGAAGTTTGACAGTGCGTGGAATACTTAAACGTGCTTCACTTAACAACATGATGTGTTCCGTTTTTGGACGAGAATATAGATTGGATTCTATCAACAATGAAGCTGAAGAACTAAGAAAACTTGTTGATGAAGGGTACGACCTACTGGGTACACTCAACTGGACTGACCACCTTCCTTGGCTATCAGATTTTGATCCTCAAAAAATCCGGTTCAGATGCTCAAACCTTGTCCCACAAGTGAACCGGTTTGTGAGCCGAATTATTTCCGAGCACCGAACTTCAACTTGCAACGAAACCCGAGACTTCGTTGACGTTTTGATGTCTCTTCAAGGTTATGAAAAGTTATCCGATTCCGATATGATCGCCGTTCTTTGGGTGAGTATCTAACAAGCATATCGTCTTCCTTACATGTTCGGATCGGTCCAGACATGTAATGTTTGCTGTTCCTCTATTTTTGGTTATTACCGTTTACTGTTACGTTTCTCTTCGGTGTGCCCCCCCTGAGAAATTGCACAATAAGTAACGCAATCAATTATTTAATTATTTTTTCATGTTCTTGTTAAAATTTTGTAATAAGCTATAGCATATATTTGACGGTTTCTTTTTGTACGAAGGAAATGATATTCAGAGGTACTGACACAGTTGCGGTACTGATGGAGTGGATACTCGCAAGGCTGGCACGTCATCGTGATGTTCAGTCAAGGGTCCATGATGAACTTGACAAGGTTGTTGGCAAATCAAGAGCCGTTGCTGAGTCTGATACACAGTCCTTGGTGTATCTACAGGCGGTAGTAAAAGAAGTCTTGAGACTGCACCCGCCGGGCCCACTTCTCTCATGGGCCAGATTAGCCATCACTGATACACTCATTGATGGGCATCACGTGCCTCAGGGGACCACCGCAATGGTGAACATGTGGGCCATCTCTCGGGACCCGGATATCTGGGCTGACCCGCTTCAATTTATTCCCGAGAGATTCGTTGTGGCTAAAGAAAATGAAGCGGAGTTCTCTGTGTTGGGTTCGGATCTTAGGCTCGCACCGTTCGGTTCGGGCAGACGGGTCTGCCCCGGTAAGGCCTTGGGCTTAACGACGGTAACTTTCTGGGTGGCGTCGTTATTGCATGAATATGAATGGATACCGTCAGACCGGAACACAGTTGACCTGTCAGAGGTTCTAAAGCTCTCTTGTGAGATGGCGAATCCTTTGACCGTTAACGTACGGCGTAGGCGGTCTTAGAAGCCATAGAGAGGAGAGGAACAAGAACTTAAAAGACCAAAGACCGGAAAACAATGAAGCAGATAAAGTATTTTAAGGATTAAGAAAAGAACAGAAAAGTACTTTGTGCGGAGTTCACTAATCTTGTTTGTAACTTTTGATGATCCACCAGATATGATCTAGTTTGTCTTTCGTCTGCTTGTCGACTGTCCATGTTTTTAATTCGATAGCTGGAGCTATTGTGGAATCTCTTAGTTGGAATGATCTGTTTTACTGGTGTAAATACGCTTTAATAGTAATACGTGTTTTCTAGTTTTATTCTGTTTCTTCACTAACTACAATACTATAGACCAATATAGTTTCCAACTTTCAGTTGAGGGGAGTGGGAAGAAAAGCTTTTGAATGGTAAAGAGAGGTGATGATACATGCATGCTTTAGTTAGTGCTCATAGCTAGATATGATTGTGCTTTCACTGCCTATTAATCATGGGTTCTGAGCATTATCCACAGTTGTCCTGAGGCTAAGGCATAACACACACACACATATATAGTTTTATCAGCTAATAGGACCCAATGGAGGTGGCTTTGTTGTGACTATAGTTTCCAAACCCTTGGATGTTCCAACTTCTTGGGAAACAAGAACAATACCTAGAGGCAGACATTTTCATCACCATGCCCAGATGACAGCAAACGGGGAGAGATAAAAGTTACTACTATTTCTCTATTGCATATGAATTTGGAAAATTATTGTACTTGGTTTGTTCAACTTTTATTTTAATAACAAAAAAGTTTACAATGTTATATGTAACAGTCACAAATTACAGATTTCTAAAAGGTGATAAGATTGAATCAACCGTGAGATCAACACGAAAACCTTTTTTAGTCACGTGTTCAATAGAATGTGTCAGGCTTTATATGTGCTATGTATGGGGTAGAGAAGATCTAATTAGCATTAACTTGCTGAATCAACTGACAAATATTATCTTTGTCCTCGGTGAAGAGAGGTGATAAAACGAATACCTGAACCCACGCATGTGGACTATGGCAAAACTGCCCCGCAGGAACTTGCAAATTGGCACATATATTTTACGCAAAGGCTTTTTTGTCATTTTTTACCAATACAGATCAACTGATACTGCGTAAAAAAGAGCTTCTGCTGACATACGCTTTGACCATGTATAGTTGAAACCATTGAAGAACAGATTCTTTAGTCTTTTAGACATATCAGAAACGTTTAAGACACGGAATTGACAAGAAAAAATCAAGGTAGTTATTAAGCTCAATCATGCACTTGAATGTTGGTACAGGACAGGTGGTTCCAATCAAACTTGTCACGTCAAAATTTGGCGTCAGTGGAAGATTAAATTTGGGGTAACAATATTGCTATTACATCAATCAGTTAAAAAGAAAGCCCCTGTCACGAGTCCTTAACGTGTCTTTGGTTAATTATTGCAAACCAAAACTGAACTGGTTAACGTAATCATAGAATGGAGGAGAAAGGTAAGATTTTAACATTTTCTCGAGGATCATATTTAATAGATGAACATCTACAAGAGATTTAGTGGACATGCTACATCATCAAAAATAATTTTTAAATATGTTATTCCAATTTTAGGTTGTGTAGAATTCTTAAAAATTAATTTTAAATTCTAAAAATTTTAAACTTCAAAAGAATAGTATTTATCTTAATTTTATAAATTATTATGAAAATACAATGATTTATTTAATATACTTCCAAGTTTGAATAAGCGGTTGACTTGAGTTAATCATTTGGGAGGAAAAATAAAAAGAATTACATCATTCTCACGCCCCAAATGACCTAATTAGATATGAATTAGTTGCTGAGGTAACGCATGATTAATCAATCATGGAGCTAAAATACTAATATTACGTACGCCAAAGTGTAAGGCGTAGAGCACAAACCAACTAATAATAATAGATAAGCAAAGCAGAGAAACTGAAAAGGGGTGTGTCAATTTGTAGTCTTCCATCAACTTCCCCTCTTTTGGCAAGCAGTTAGTGCTCGTAGAACAAAAAGGAATGAAAAACCGACAAGGAAAAGAAAATAAAGAACAAGTCTTCGTGTAGAACGGTGATAGGATGTTGTATCCCATTTGGCTCATACGAGCAGGACAGTTGAGAGGAACATATGGAGCCAACGACAGTGATCTAATGAGCGATTCAAGCCCTTCTCTTAATAAAACTGATAATGACTGGCCACCAGTGCCATCAACTAAATACCGACATAGCTCTAACCATAGTCGCAAGACGCTCTCCTAGAATTGCCCTGGAATATCGTTAACACACAGATTGTGACTGCGTGGGAAATCTAAGCACAAGAAACAAAACACCAGAAGCTTTGTTTATTCAAGTTTTGGATAAGGAACAGGCAACGAAGCTCACAGCATGAGATGAGTATTTCTGGACTATGTTAAAGCTCGTCCTTTTCAATCCGACTTCACTTCTGGATGGTTACTTGTTTCTGTATATCAACTGTTCTTAGTGCGTATCACTGTCGACCTCTTTTGTTTCGTGCAACTTCTTGTAATAAAAGGCCAACTTGCTAATCAATGAAACTAATCCAGGATGGAGGACCACTTGAGGATAATAATATATAGTGTGCGTGTGTTGAGACACAGGACAGCTAAGCTTAACATTTATTTCACTTTATCAAGTATTCTGTTTATAGCTAGGTATTTACATACAAAGAAAATGTGTAATGTTGCATATCAGTAGACGTGTACGTGGATTGTAGACGAAGAAACAAACTGGGAACATAAGAGGAAATAATGTACACTGTCGATGTGAGTGAGAAAGTCACAAGCCATCCGAATCCTACCATTCAAAAGCATCCTGAAGTTAGTTCAGTCAAATGGAAATGCAACCAATCCCCGATATTATTGTAGTTTAGGTCTAGCTCTGATTTATTAATCAGCATATTAATTTGCATTGCTACCCTACAGCTGGTGGATTGAAGTGGTAATACTCTTTATTGAATGAGGTTTAGTTAAAAGCTTGTTATAACAAGTGGTACAAAAACAAATTCTCAACACAAAAGTTCAAGTAAAGTATAATTTATTGATTAAGAAATTAGATAAAAAGTTATTTTTAATTGTTTAATATAATTGATTTATAATAATTATATTATATCGGTCACAATAGCAATAACTCATAATGACGATACCACACAAAAATGTTGCCATTTAGTATAAGGACTTTACACAAAGCTACATAATAATCATACTCACT
Source organism: Erythroxylum acuminatum (assembly GCA_026284645.1). Classification (NCBI taxonomy): domain Eukaryota; kingdom Viridiplantae; phylum Streptophyta; class Magnoliopsida; order Malpighiales; family Erythroxylaceae; genus Erythroxylum; species Erythroxylum acuminatum. The sequence goes on along the minus strand of JANKOD010000004.1, from coordinate 3,862,713 downwards.
AGAGAAAAGAAACGTATATTTAACAAGGGAAGGAAGACAAAAACATAATGGTATAATTAAAAACAAACAATGGTGACTAAAAGGATAAGGATATATGTAAGTAATACTAATTATAAGGTCTAAGTTGGATTCAACTCCGTGTCCTGTTACAAACTTCAGTTCAGGTATAGTTCGTGAAGTAGCTATCTTCTCTCATGTCATAATCCTGACGTACCCGGCAATGCATATCCCAGAAATCTCGCAGAATTGAAGTGCTAATGTCGAACTATCTAATCTTCCGCGTGACCAACGTACAAAATTACATTAGTTTCTGAGACTTATGCTTCACAAAAACAAAGAGAGAGAAGATTAGCTGTAGAAGATTTGACTCGTCTCTTCTGATCACCACTCGGCATTTTCCGAGTACCCGAACTGGGGTGATCAGAGTCATATCACATAGACAGACCCATATGTACTGCTCTTCGCTTAACATTATTGTAATTCATGTTTTCTTCTAATGATTTCAAAGGAGACAGCTATTTCCGAACAGAAGAAATAATAAAAACACTCGAAAATGAAAGAAGAATTTAATTGCAGTTGCAATGAAGTTGAGCTTCGGAGAAATAGAAGTTATTCCGTTTCATTTTTTTTTAATCTCTATTTGTCAAGATCTTCTGTTTAGTTTTACGGTGTCTTATTCTGTCCAATAAATCTCAACCATTCATTTATGTGGATCCCACGATTATTTTTGCAGGACCTATGCAAAGCCTACATAAATAAATGACTGAAAAATAAAACACCATAAAACTGAACAGAAGATCTGAACTCCTCTTTGTCCCATTTCTTGCTCTACGCAGGTTTTTGCCTCCTGATGAGATTAATACAGGTTAACTCATCAAAAGGACTCGTCACCAATTTTTACCAGATGCAATGATATCTTAGTCACTCCTAGAAGCCAGCTCATCGTACCTTCCACACGACAGGACATGCTCAAAACGTCTTCGCTTATTTTGTCGAGGCAGCAATAACAGTAATGAAGTTTTGTTCAGTGAAAGGTGTTAGCTAACTTGGAAAGTCCGGCCGTTCCATCTTTGCCTTTCCAACGTTAGATTGAGGTGGGGCTAGTAGGAGCACATATAATCAAACACGATCCAGAGAACTAGCATCCAAAATCTGTCAACTATCCTTTTAGGTTTTGACAGCGGTCCATACGCGCTGCTTGTTAAGTTGTTTAGGAATGAAAGAAATAATGGCAGAATTTCATTTTTTGTGTATTGAATAAATTTTTTACTATCTAATATTCATAAATTATATATTTTAAATAAATTATTTAACAAGTCAAACACATTTGAATTATTGCATCTCCTAATATTTGAGCTTGAAGAACCAGTTGAACCATATCCTAAAGACAATTGACAGGATTTTGTAAAGATCATGACAGTGCCATTGGCGATATGGCTACATCACGATCCTTGTTGTGGTCCTGCCCTTATGGCCACACTCTTGCCATGTAGCACCAGCAGCAAAGTGGTACATCATTGAATTGGCAACTCACGGAAAGGTTCTTTTTGGCCCTAAATGATTGATGCAAGCGTCCAAAAACACACACATGAAGAGTGTTACATCAAGTGTTGGAACTCTTAAAGTAACAGGACACAAATCTCATTTGCTCGAATATTCGGCCCCAATCCACTTTGGATTATGGGGGCAGAGATGGGTTTATGGTTGCATATGGGGCTATGGGCATTGGGGGGTTTTCCAATAATATGTTCACTGTTCATGTATTTGTGTTATTGCACACTTTGGAGGAAAGTGTATCATTGGGCTCACGGTGATCTGTCACAACTGAAGGTCCAGTGAGCATAAATGTAATTAACCTGGGCCGAGCCCTACACAGGTTTGGGATTCATATTTTCCAACGAAGTTGTGAATAATATACTGAATTTTTATACCATGTGAATATTATTACTGAAATGCTTATACTAATATGATATAATAATGATATCTATCAACAATGAATAATTTTAAATAAAATTTTAAAATTATAAAATAAATTTTATTTTAATATAATTAATTTTTTGTTAAGGTTAAAATTTTAAAAGATATTTAAAATTTTGACTTAATTTATTAAAATTAACGCATTTTATTTTCTAAATAGAATAACTATTAATTTAAAATAAATTTAAGTTTAAATATTTTTAAATATAAAAATATTAAACCATTACTCAACCAAGTTTTTTAGGGAGGAAAAAAATCTTATAATAATCTAAAATTAACAACAACTACTTTCTTTCCTTTAGAGGTAGGTGGTCCCATTGTAAGTTCTCGACAGGGAGTAAGTCCATAAGTTTAACTCTATACCCATAACCAAAAAAACTAAGGTTGTTAAAAATAAATTTCTTGGTAAGAAACAAATCTATTTCTTGGGCTCCTATTATAGAAAGGATTGTTAGTAATGATGAAGTAATAAAATAAAAACTTAAAAAGTCTATTGACAATTGAAAATTTTCTAGAATTAACTGTCCGTATGGTTAGCGTCTTCAACAGGCTGAGACAGGACGAGACGGGACAGAAGAGGACGGAACATAACAAGAATTGAAGACAGTGAGATGTTTGGTTGCAGTGGACAGGACATAGAGAATTGTCTTTGTCCTGAGGACAGAAATGTGTTTGGTTGCAAGGGACAGAACAAAAAACAGTGTCAATGACAAAAATGCCCTTAAAGTATAATAAGAAGAGTTTGATGTAATTCATTTATTATATTGTCATTGTATAAATATTTAATTGATAATATTTAATTATATTGTTATCCACTTGTAACTTTAATAAAACCTCTATTATTATTATTATTATTATTATTATTATTATTATTGTTGTTGTTGTTGTTGTTGTTGTTGTTGTTGTTGTTGTTG
>JANKOD010000004.1:3832325-3859722 GCA_026284645.1 Erythroxylum acuminatum | reverse complement strand
GGCCACAAGCGGGCAGCCGGGAGAAGGCTTTGGCGTCAACGTGCACGTGACTCGAAACGGTTCCACTCTCGCCCACACAAACACATAACCACATTATATGCTCAATTAAATCATTCTTTCCATTTTATCGAAATGCCAAATGCAAGGCATAGCATCATTATGCTCAATTCACCATTTTATCACAATGCCATCATACAAAGGCATACATTATCATGCTTATATTTGATTCAAAATGTCATAACCCTTTTTAAGGTATGACATGGTCACCATTCATCACAATTCATTAACTTTACTTTGTCCAAAATGCCATAACACAAATTCAATGGCATAGCAATAATAGCAAAATGTCAAGCATTTGTCCATACATAACATGTCATCAACACAATTCAATGATTTCATCATAATGACATTCATCATAATGAACTATCAACAATTCAAACCAAGCATTTAGCATACAATAACAATTGCTCATTTGCACCAAAAACCATAAAGGGTTTACCCACCTTAACACTTGAGAAGTCCAAATTCAAAGGTTTCCTTCTTCTTGTTCTTGAATAGCCCCTTGATTTCCTAAACAAAGTTAACAATTCATCAATTATTCATAAATTTCGAAATTCCCTTCTTCAAAAACCCTAAAACCCTTATCAACCTCAATCTAACCTCTTCATGGCTCATCTAGGTTGGAAAACTCCAAACCTAGCTAAAATCCCCAAAATCCTATGAATTTCACTATTCATCATCTTCTTCACTAAGCTTTCTCTCTCTAAAAGTTTCTCCATCACAACCCTAACCCATTTCCTTCCATTAAAGCAAGTAGAAGATGAAACTTACCTTGTAAACCTTGAATCTTCTCTTGTTCCACGAATTTCTTCCCCTCTTCCTTGGATTTTCTCCTTCTTTCTCTTCTCTTCTTCTTCTTCACGTTTTTCTTTTCCTCTCTTCCTCTTTCACGAAATTGTCTCTCTCCTTTTCTAATTTTTGCTTCTATTTAACCTAACACTACATATTTACTCTTCCTCACTTTGGGCTTTCCAAAAGGCCTTAAGCCTAAGCCCACTCAACTAACTTAACCTAACAATTCATCTTAATTCCTAACACTACTTATACTCTTCATTAAAGCCCCTTCTCATTTTGGGCTTGGGCTTACTCAAAAGCCTTTGGCTATCTTTATAAGGTTTTAAGCCTTTCCATCACTTAAGCCCATTCAACTAATTTAACTTACTCCTAACTTAACCCAATTAAATGTTAACTCACCCAACACTTCATCAATTGGTCAATTTCTAAGGTTTCCCTCCAATTTCTAATATAATGGTCCAATTCTCATAATTTATCAAAACTCCAATTTAATCCAATCCTTCTATTTAATATTCTTAACCTAAGCAATTAAAATCCTCAATTAACTCTAACCAAAAGAAAATTATCAAACCAAACCTCAAAATAAAATAAACATGCTTATTTACTAAGAAAAGAAATCGGTGTCCAACATAAACTCTTAGGTAAGAGCTAGATGGGGCAAGAAATGATACGACAAAGTGATGCTTACAGAAGATGGAGCAATCTTGTTCAAATTTTCAAATGATTCTAGATTAAATGAGATAATTGAACAAGGGCCATGGCACATTAGAGAACAACCTTTATTCATTCAAAAATGAAAGCTTAGCATTGGGTTGGAAAGAGTTAAAATAGATACATTTTCAATATGGGTGAATTTTCCTAACTTGCTTATAGAATTTTAGACCATTGTGGGACTTAGTTTTCTATCAAGCTCTTTGGGCAAGCCAATTTATATGGATTCCCAAATAGATTCTATAAAAAGAATATGCTATGCCAAATTATGTATTGAATTCAATAAAAACTCAATGTTGCTGGACATCATGCCTATTATAAGGTTAGGGAAAATGGTGAGTTGGAGAGGATACAAATCCTTATAACTTACTCTTGGAAACCAAACAATTCCACTAAGAAATGGGTACCTACTAGCAAGGTTTACACAACCAGGTTGCAAGAATAAATTATAAGGACAAAACTGAATAAAATGCAGCATCAAGGAGACTTGAGCAACCCCAATGAAAATGATATAACCAGAGGACATTTAGTTCAAACTAATGTATAGGTTGATTCACTCAACCTAGATGAAACTAGGAAGGAAACCAAAATGAACCAGCTGGAAATTGGAGTTTCTAACATAATGAATGAAGAAGTTGAAGCAAAATTTGTGAAGTTGGGAATAAATGAGACTAGAATAAACCATCATATGCTACTGAAATATCAAGCACGATTTGCATAGAAACTGGAATGCAAGTAGTGAACAATGGATTATTTGAAGCATAAATCGTGACGTTGGAAGTAACTGAGGTTGAAATAAATTATCATTATGTTATAACATCAAGCAAAAACTAGAATACAAGCTGTGAATAGTGGAGTATCCGAGGAGTTCAAAACTCAAACTTGCAATATAAGAAGAAAATCTGCAAGAAAAAAGGGAAGCACAAAAACAAAAATAAAGGGGAATCTCCCCCAATGGCGGTCTTAGTTTGGAACACTAAAGGGCTTAATAACCCTTTAAAAAGAGCAATGGTAAAGGAGGTTGTGAAGGATAAGAAGGCTTATTTAGGAGGCCTTAAAACTAAAATAAAAGATCCCTAGTTATTTATTGGTTCTAAGTTTTTGGGTGTAAATTGGCAGCTTATCTCTAACCACACTTTACATTGCAATAGGAGAATTATCTGTCTTTAGAACACATATTTGATTGAAGTCTAGGCTGTTGATGAAAGTGACCAATTTATTCAGCTGAAATGTCAACTGAGAGGTATGAGTCATAACTTTGATTTGTCTCTAATCTAAGCTTTAAATTTTATTTTTCAAAGGAACAAACTATGGTTGGATTTGTAAAGGCTATAAAGGAGAATCCAAAATCCTTAGCTGGTGGTGGGGGACATCAATTTCTCCCTAAACTTGATAGAAATTGAAGGTGGTGAAAAGTTCACTCTTGGATCAACAAAAGATCTGACTAACCTACTCACCAAGGTGGATCTAATGAACCTTAGCTCGACAGATAAACACTTTACATGGACTAATAATCAACAGGGCAAGATGCATATCCAGAAAGCTAGACAAATTAATGGTTAACTCATCTTGTTTATGTCTGTTCGCTCGATCCTATGGTCACTATAGAGAAAATATGTTTTTGGATCACTCTTTCATGCTAATTCAAAAAATTGTTGAAACCAGAAATGTTGGGGCCCCATTTAGATTCTTTAATGAAATCTCTTATATGAAAGGATTTAGGGAGTTAATCAATAGATGTTGGAATGCAGAAGTTGATGGGTTCAAATCTAAGCAACTTATGCAAAAACTAAAGCTGGTAATAACAACTCTAAAGGACTTTATTCTTGCAAAATCTTAGAATCTCACTAGTCTCAAGAATAAAGTAATTTTTACTCAAGAAAATTGCTATAACTTCCCTCATAACACTGATTTGAAGTTAGTAGAATTGTAAAGGCTATAAAAGTATCAAGAGGCTTTGAATTTTCATAATTCAATGTTGAAACAAAAAGTAAGATTTAATTGGATGAGGGATGAAGACTCCAACATAAAATTTTTCCACTCCTCACTACTTTCTAGAATGAATGTCAATAAAATTACTGAATTGTATGACAGCCTGAGTGTTGCTTATTTAAACCAAAAAAGCTTATTCAAACCAAGAAAGCTTACTAAAGCTAGGTAGAAATTTCTTCACTTAACTAATGGGACTCGAGGAATCTATTTAGCCAAGCTACAATGTACAAAGAGTATTCAATTATGAAATAGATCAAAGACTAAAGAAGTCTTTAGTATGCCCATTTTTAGATAAAGATGTCATAAGAATTGTGTTTCGTTTACATCCCTCAAAAGCACATGATCCAAATATTTTTTCAGCATGGTTCTTTTAGAACACATGGGTCATCATAAGCAGATTATTTACTGAGACTGTATTGGAATTCTTCACCTTTTCCAAAATGATAAAGGAAATCAATCACACTTACATTTGTTTGGTGCCTAAAAAGCAAAATCCCTTGAGCATGGCATATTTTAGACCAATGTCTTGCTACAACACAATATACAAAGTAATTGCTAAGCTTGTTACTGAAAGATTGAAGAAGGTACTTAGTGAAAATATAAATATTTCACAAGGGGCTTTCATTCCAGAGAGAAATATTGGCGACAACATTCTTCTCTTATAAGAACTAATTAAGGAGTATAACTCAGAGAAGAGAATCCAAAGTTGCTACTAAAAATTAACTTTTATAAAGCCTTTGATACAGTCAGCTGGGGATTTATACAGTTGTGTCTTCAAGGAATGCAACTGCCAGATATATTTGTGAAGTGGATCATGAATTGAATACAATCCTCTTAACTTAGTGTGCTAGTTAATGGTCTTCCCACTAAACATATTAAAAATTTAAAAGGGATTAGACAAGGGATCCCTTATCCCCCTATCTACTCACCCTTGCAATGGAAGGGCTATCAAATTTATTGAGTAAAACTTATATCCTGCAATGGAGGTTTCAAATATCACTATAAATCTAGAGAAGTTAGTTTGAAACACCTCATTTATGCAGATGATCTAATGCTACTCTACGATGTAGATTCCTATTCTGTAAACATAATGCTCAATGTGCTGACAGTGTTCTCAGAGTGTTCGAATCTAAAGTTTAACTCTAACAAAAGCTGCTTTTATGTCTCCTTTTATGTTAATAACCAAGAAGAACTTAGTAGAATTGCAGGGCTCAATGTACCTCCAACTCCCTTCAGATACCTCAGAGTATTAATCACCACTTTTAAACTTAAATTCTTTGATTGTCTCCCACTCATTGAAAAGATCGAAGCAAAAATAATTTCTTGGAAAATCAAATTCCTTTCATATATTGCTAGAATAACACTCATTATTTCAATCCTAGGCAGTTTGTATATACAATGGACTACACATATTTCTCTGCCAAAGAAGGTGATAAAGGAGATAGACAAAATTGTGAATATGGATTGGTAAAACAGAAAGTTCCAAAAATGATAAGGTTAAATGGAGTGAAGTCACTACCCCTAAGGATTAAGGTGGACTTGGAATTATATCCATCATAACAATTCAAAAGGTGCTGATGTGTAAGAGAATTTGGAGGCTTTAATAGACCAAATGGCCCTTTGGATCAAATGGATCCATAAATACCACCTCAAAAACCTGAATTTCTAATAAATTATTTGTACAAGAGAGGTTTCTTGGATTCTTAATCAATTGTTGAAATTGAAAAGTATGGTGTATCCTTGGATTGAACATAAGCTGGGAAATAGTGAAAATACATGGTTCTGGTTTGATAATTGGTCATATGCAAGGCCCTCTATACAAAGAAATGATCTCAACCATTTGAGGAATAAAATTTCGTGGAACCTCAAAGAATCCTATCTAATGCTGAATGGTGATTGGTGTGGGAGTTTGGAAATTTTCACTTACTTATTGAACACTTACCACAATTGATAGAAAGTAACGAAGAAGACCTCATCATTTGGCCTCCCAATTTGAGTGGAAGATTCATAAATGAATCATGTCATAGAATGATCACAAATAGTTCAGCAGAAGTTCCATGGTACAACCTTCTATCGAAACAAACTCGAAATCCTAAAGCCTTAATAATCACTTGACTAGTGATCAAAAACAAGTTTAGGACCAAGAGTGGATGGTTTGGCACCAATGATACAACTTGTGAATTATGCAAAGAAGCTGCTGAAGACGGAAATCACCTCTCCTTTCAATGCAAATATTCGAAAGTAGTTTGGATCAGAATCCAACATGTGTTAAGAGTGGACAATTGCATATCTGTATTGGAGGAATCTTTGAATTGGTTCATCAACCATACAAAACATGGAAAGCAAAATGCCATATTGGTCAAAGAAACATTCACCTCCACCATTTGCACTCTCTGGAAAGAAAGAAACAATAGATCGTACAAGAAGATTGCAGAAGACAAGTACCAACTAGCTTTGAAGATACTCAATTAGATTAGAGCTATTGTTATTGTAAAAAATGCACAAAGTTCTATCTCACTTAACATGAAAAATAGATGGAACTTATGATTAATATGTTGTATCAATATTGTAACTAAGTTGATACATTTTTATCTTTAGTCTGCCTTTCTAAGCATGTTATAAATGAACAGATAGTTAGTTTCATAAACCTCATTGTAATGTTGAATAACTTTTTGCTAATGTTAATACAATTTATTCGTTTTCCAAAAAATAAATAAATACTAGGTTCTATGACTTTCAAGTCTTCCTTTAAAGTATAGTATAATATAGTCTTTATAATGGTCATATTTCTTTTTACTGTTTTATCCCTATATAACAATCTCCTTTAAGGATACAAATATTCTAAATGTTTGGTATTGTAAAAAGAAATCATAATTATAAGATGAACTTACAATTGATTCTTTTCGCGTTAATTTACAAAATTCACTATAAAACCATGAACATAACTTTTTTCCTCTAAAGCTTTAATGCATATTTAAAAAGGAGAAATCTTATTTTTACAAACTTATTTAACAAAGGCTAATATGGTAGTACTAAGTTCTATAAAATGGAAAGATGTATCCTTCTAGATAAATGAATACTTAAAGGTGCTACATACCTTATCCCTTTTGTGTCCTAAAGCCCAAATACTCAAATAAAATAAATAAAGCAAATTTCATCACTCTTCATAGTTTGGAAATATAGCATGCTTTAAATGTGGTAAAAAAGGACATATAACTAAATATTATAGAATTAGTACAAAATTTAAAAGTTTAGAATTTTAGGAGGAGATATTAGATAAAATACAAATTTTAATGATATTGGATAACAAAAGCTTTGAAGAATTTGAAGAAAAATAAAAAATGAGGCATTATTATTAAAAAGAATATAGTTTAAAAATAATGATTGACCTAAAGATGAAATGGAAGAAGAAATATAAATTAACATATTAACAAAAGACCAAAAAATTTCTTTCGAAAATTCTAAACGATATCCAAGTCCTTTAACTGCAAAAACAAAAACTATCTTAAAAAGTTACAACAATCCTTTAAAACCTGTGTTAGAACTTCCACACTACCTTTTCATCCTCTTAAAATCTAACAAATATCCTAGATGAAAACTAGAAAATAGAAAAATTATAAAATAACCTTATATAGTCTAAATAAAAAATAACCATCATAAAGCAAAAGTTAAAATTCTTAATACAAAAATAAAAAGAAGATAGAGAAATCATCAAAAAATTACTTCAACAAATTAATACGAAAGAATTAAATTATAGATGAAGAAATAAATAAAAACTTGAATTAAACAATAATGAAAAAATTACTTGACGATTTTCTTTTTATACTAACCAAATAACTTTTAGAAATATATAATCAATTTTACTATTAAAATACATAAAGATTTTGAAATTGATGCTATTACTTTATTTGACATAGGTGCAAGTATAAATTGTATCAACTAAGGTATACATTCAGAAAAGATTAAAAATTACCAATAATTTTAAACTAAACATAAAGGCAAAAGGGTCAATTTTAACCCTAAGTTTTATACTAGTTGACAAGTTTAACCCTATCATTTTAGAGAGAACACTTAAGACTCTAATTTTTAGAAAATGTTAAAATTTAACCCCATTACAATGAAGTTACTAATGACTTGATGACGTTGTCTGTTAAGTGCCAAGTTTTCAATAATTTTTTATTTAGTTTGCAAGCTCTACATTGCCATATCAGATCTAACATGGCAAGGTGGGACCTTTCTTTATTTTATACCTATGGGACCCACCCATTTTAAAATTTTGAAATTAGAGAAAGCTCCATGTACAGAAGCCCAAAGAAGAGTCAAAACTATCAAACTACTTTCAAGATGTCCAAGATCCCTGGCACCCAGTTTGGACTGATTCCAAGATAATCCATTTCATTAATGAAATGGAAAAAATGGACGATGATATGTCACTATCTGATGATGATGGTGGACTCTGCTCTTTGTCTGCAGCTTCCTATTGATAGATTCCCTCTTATCTTCTAAGAATGTTGTCAACCAACTAAGGTCAAACCAGAAATTAGTGAAGTTGTAACTACAGGGACTAAACCATTTAGACGTTTACCATCACCAATACAAGTATAACTAACCAGACCTACTTTATGACTCTAATTTACTTTTGATGATCTTACACCCAAGAAATGAAGAGATTGCCTTCATAAATTTGGAGCTTAGATTGATCTACAAATGACTCGACCAGATCACCCTTTAAGACATATCTTATATGAGTTTACTTCTCGGTTTACTGGTACTTTATAAGAATGGTGACAAAGTCTAAATGACTACCGCAGACTTCAGTATATTTAAGTAGCATCTACAGGAATTCTTCTTGGAGCTATCCATAAAGAATTTATTGGAGATTTTCAGCTCATTGATAAGCAATTAGGCAAAAGTATTTAGAAAATGAAGTATTGTTCACTAGACAAAAGAGATTTATAAAAGCATTTTCAACGTATGACAGAAAGATATTATCTGCTTAATGGTTTCAATGATGTCAATCTCAGTTATACATTCTTCTCATCTCTTCCTGAAGAATTACAACCTAAACTTTAAAGGACCATCACAGCTCTATAAAGAGATATGAGAGAAATATCTCTTAGTGACATCACAGCTCTATCAATTCATCTTAGCTTCTCTTGATAAACTTTATAATCAACAAACGTTTTTAAGAAAATGATTAAAGGTGGCCCTCTGCTGAAAAAGGCTCAAAAAAAGCCTTATCTATAGATTAAGTGTAAGGAGAAAAAGGATTGTGAATGTCCTATTAAAAAGAAGTATAATCACAAGAAGTTTTCCTACAAAAAGTTTCACAAATCCCACATTTCAAATGAAGGTTATCATAAGCCGTTCAGAAGAAGAAAACAACGCAAATTTGTTCGATTCTTTAAATGATGAGCTCTTTTAGCAAAAAAGGCATATCAATGTTCATTTGTGGCAAATTAGGACATTATACTCGCCAATGTCCTATTAAGACAAAAAGGGATTTGAAATTGTTAGAATCCATTGAAGTTATAATGCATATCCATAACAATAGTAATATTGAAGATTTCATTGAAGAACAGTTCGTTGAAGATGAGGAAACAAAAGTTTTTGTTCTGATCGACTCTTCTAATGATGAGTTTAAATCCTTTAATGACCTAATCTTCGAAAACAAAGATACTGAGGATGATAACTTATACATGCTACAACAACCATGTTTGAAGGTAAACTCAAAACCTATCAATGTTCCTCATCCTTATGTCTATATCCAATCATTACAATAGGATAAATATGATAAGCCAATCAAGGATATTGGATATATCGATATTGGATCCTGTTGAAGTGTTATGAAGCCCAGCATCTTACCTCCTGAAACCTAGATATCACATGATGAATATTTCACTGTTGTTGATGCTAATTCATTCAAAATTGGGCTTATCACCAAAAGAAAATTAGGGGAAAGATTTTTCCCTGATTGTGTTGTATGGATTAAAGTTCTTGGTAGTCATCTATCTAGCCTAGATATCCTAATTGGTATAGATTCTTATTGCAAAGCATCTCCATTATAAGTCTTACTCAAAGGGATTAAATTTTCAGCCAATTTTAATGCTTATATAGATATACGCAACATTTTTCAACTCAATTAAGTACCCCCTCAATATGAAGCACTAAGGGATCAATTTTTGGAACAATGTACTAAGAATTATGCTCATTTCTCACATCCTAATTCCCTTTGGAAAAATCCACAATTCTTCATTCATCAACCTTTTAAGAAGAATGAAGATATTAATCCTACCAAGGCTTCTCACATTAGTATGAATCATAATGATTTAAAGTTAGCATAAGATGAGTGTGTTATCTTACTTCAACAAGGATTAATTAAGTCCACAAAATCATATTAGGCATGTAAAGTTTTCTATGTGAACCAAAAACGTAGAAAAAATGAAGAAAAAAGAGGTTGGTAATTGATTATAAACTTTTGAATGCATTTATTCAAGATGATAAATTCCGACTACCAAAGATCAATACCCAAGTCTTATTTCTCAAAGAAGTAACAATGTTTTCAAATTTTAACTTGAAAGCAGGTTTTTGGCAATTGAATATTGATATATAAGAAAAACACAAAAAACTTGTTGCATTCCCAATGCTTAATACCAATAGATTGTTATGTCATTTGGACTCAAAGTTACTCCATCACTATTTCAAAGGGCCATGACTAAAATTTATGAGCTCATTCTTTTTAGTACTTTAATCTACATTGATGACATCCTCTTATACGCTTAGACCTTTGAAGATCATGAGGTACTAATTCAATCATTTTGGATCTTACAAAGCAATATCAAATTGTGCTCTTAGCCAAGAAAAACCATATTAAAACAACCCAAATAGAATTTTTGGGTATCAGTTTTCATAATGGATTTTATTGGCTTAGTCCACACAAACTTAGTGAGCTATTACATTTTTCTGATGAAAATCTCAACATAAAATAAATTCAACAATTCCTTAGAATTGTTAATTACATTAGAGATTTAATCTCCCAAGTGGATAATTACACAAGTCCCTTATCCAAATTGATGAGAAAAAATTTACCATCATGGAGCAAAGTTTAAAATTAGGTTGTCCAATACTTAAAGCAAGTTTGTCATCATCCACCCCTTTAAAGATTTTTGACAAAGGCCAACACATTCTTTAGAAAGATGCCAGTGACCCTTATTAGAGTGTCATCTTGATTGAAGAGATTGATGAAAAAATTCATTATTGTGGTCATGTTAGTGTCTAGTTCAAGGACTTAGAAAAGTAATACCACACCATTTACAAGGAGATTTTGGTGGTGAAAAAGGTCATCGAAAATTTTAATTTCTACTTCATCTCTTACCATTTTGTGGTGAAATGGATAACATGTTATTTCCAAAGATCCTTGAACCCACCAAGAAGATATTTCCTAAAAACTACTTGACCTAGAAAACCAATTCAATTACTCTCTCTTATCCTAAAAAAACCAATTCCTCTTATTTTCCCTATTTTAAAATTCGCACTTGACGCTAGAATTAAAAAAAATCCTTCCCTCCTATCACCAGAACTTCTCCTCAGAATCTAAAAGAAATTGTTGTCCTCCTCTATAAAAGTCCTTTATATTATCTCCATATAGTTCTCATCACCCTGAAAATTCCACCTCATCCACATCATTTTGTCCATATCGCACCATCCATCATCTCTATGACTCTCTTCTTGAGCCAATAATGTGGCATATTTAGGCTTTATCTGCCCTATACACCTGTCCCAATGTTTTATCTTCATTGCATGTCTATATACATCTAGCCAACCCCGCCAATGAAAGTTCTTTGCGATGGACATTCTTAGAATGGTTCCAACCCTTGGCTAAATGGCGCATCCAATTAGGATAAATCCTCAATTGATATCAACTATAGAGCATTACCCTATCTGAACAAAAAGCTCAATCTTTCTTTATAGTCTATAATTCTTATAGCATGACTGACAATGATTATATCTACCCAATCAACCATTTCCAAATGTGAAGAACCACTATTGATTGGCCTAAAGATTAGAAAAACATCATGCGTGATTTATATCATTTTTTAGATCACTTAAACCATCCAAAATTCACTAAGCCAACTACTTATGCATCCTTGGGTCCATATCTTAGTGACTTTCCCCTTCCAAAGTCGATCTCACCATCTACTGGCTATTAGACCTCATTTGATCAATTTTCCCATATGGAATTCAGTGTCATGGAAGGTGAATTTCCATGCCCATTTGGCTTTGAGCCCAAACAAAATTTTAAAATTGGAGAAAGCTCCACAAAGACCCAAAGAAAAGTCCAAACTACCATACTACTTTTAAGATGCCCAAGTTACTCGGCCCTAGTTTGAAATGATACCTAAATAGTCCATTTCATTAAGGAAATGGAAAATGTGGATGATGATATGCCATTATCTTATAATGATAGTGGACCGTGTTCTTTGTCTGCACCTTCCTGTTGATAGATTCCCTTTTATCTTCTAAAAATATTATTGGGACCAAATGTTTCCAATAATTCTTACTTTCATTATTCACTTTTATATTTTAGTTTGAATTATTGTACTATATAGGAATCTTTTCTAAAAGTTGTCTGTCTTGTTACCCCTTGCTTAGTCTATAAAAGCAAGATTCCTCTTTTATTGTACATTATCGTGAATTCAATAAAATGAAGTGTGTGTTTTATCTTATGGCTTCTTTTTAAGTTTTTCTTTTTCCTAATAGCTTGATTCTTGAATAACGTAGAAACAGTCATAAAGAAAGACGAGTATGCTCTACATTTACCTCTTTATGAGGATCTTGTATATCAAGAAGTCTTTTACTATAGATCCTACTTGAGGTCTAAGTTATATGGGGAAAGATTAGTCAATTTAGATTTCTAAAAGACAGGACTTGAGAATTTTTGCCCAAAAAAGAGAAGGATTTGTGTCTCTGCTAGCATATATAAAGTCTAAGCTACATTCAATCTTTGTTTATCTTTGCCCTTTTATAGAAATCTATTCTATAGACCACTTAACACGTATATTGGCTGGAAACCCGTGATCTAGCCCCTTTGAGACTTATCGGTGAAATATTCCTCAAGTTTAGGAGTCATAGCGAGAAAGGCCTTTCTCGATTCATGTGGTCCAATAATGCCATGTATGTTAGGTTTTTGTTATCTCGTGTACCCTCTGACCAAAGGTTGCCTGGATGATATAAGAGCCATGAGTGTTACTAACTGTGATTACATTACTCTTGATGAAAGTAACTAAGGAGATTTTTTATATGCCATGAGTGACTCTTTACCTAGTGACCCTGTTAATCTTTCTTGAACCCTTTCAATAGAAAATCTTCCTTCCAATGTCAAACGAACTAATTATAATAAAATAGAAAATCTAGTAGAAGTCACTCATCTCCCAAAAGAAAGTTGTATCCATGATACTTTTGTTCCTTTATTAAGTCCATACAGTATATATTCTCGCAATCATTTTTGGATCATAAGTATTTGTACAATCCTCACTACAAATCAGTCAAAGGTAAAGGAGATCATCCAAAGTTATCATTTAGAGTAGTATGGTTTAAAGGCAACAATAGTAGAACAATATTTTAAACTAGAGATTCCAAAAGAACTCATTTCTCTTTGGATAGACCAGAATCATACTCATATCCATGTTAGAGCTATCAGACTTGTTCTTACTCTCTATGGAAGAAAATGAATTCTAGCCACTTCCAAGATATCTCTTCTTAACATTGCCTACATAACTTACTAAAATGCATTAATTGGTACTCTATTGATAACTGTCAATAATGGAAGTTTCATTATCACCATAACCCCTAATTTTAACATTTGGTCGAACGATCCCACCTTATCTTAAAGACTCCAAGTTACACCCTACAACAATTATGGTCAAGTTATACCACCAAATGATCTGTCGATTACAAAATCATGTTGTAGATCTTAACTTTCCAAATTCAACTTCTGATGCTCTATACATGCTAGTAGATCGAGTTTATGATCAGACTACTATCATCTAAATTCCAAAATAATGGCCACCAATGGAACTTGAAAAGTTGATGCTAACAGAATGAATCACTAACTACCAAAAGGTGCTTCATGCTTATCATAACATCCTTTCCATACAACTACTCTACCTATTCTTATGACAATAAGAGACGGATCTATTAAATTCATCTATATCAGACCCAATGCAGACTAGCCTGGAGCCTCTGGCACATTTGGACCCATTTTAATGCTTCAAACGATGTTATCAGATAAAGAAGGAAAAGATGGACTGATAAGATGTTATCTTACTATATTATTTGATATTATCTCCTTTGTTTTATATTTATTTTAGTGCTTAAATATGAAAATTACTGCTTGTTTTGTTTTAGGAGATGAAAAGTAGAGATTGCATCAAATCGAGACTTTATTATTGATGATAATCACAAATTTTGGATGAAATGAAGAGATTGTTGCAATGAATAAGGTTGATCACTTGCAGAGTTAGAGTTTAATTGGGAGACTTTCTTATAACCTTATCATGTAGGAATTTGAATTTGCTTTAGATAGATATCTTTACAAGTGAGAATTAGATTAGGATTAGATCAAAAAACCCTATAAAAGAGATGTTCCTCATAACAGAAAAGGGTTCTCTCTTCTTACGCTTTTCGTAATTCTTTATCTTTCTTCTATTTTTATTATTAAAAAAAAAGTCACGAGTGGCTAAACTCGATCGTTCTAGTTCAAGGGGACTCGATATTCTAATTGTAACTTCATGAGGTTTTGTGTTCTAAATCTTTTATTCACGTTTTAATTCAAGTATTTCTTGCTTTGAGTTCTCATATTTCATGAATGATTAATATTGATTAATCTGACAATTTAATTTAATATTGATTTATTCTATTGCTATCTATGAATTCAATGATTCGTAATTGTCATGAAAGATTGGTACAAGTAGCAAATAAGTCATTTATGAAATTGCATATTTAACTTTTGATAAACAAGAAAACTAAGTTGAATAATTGCAGTTATCTCGATTATTTAATTTAGGGTCAGTCTTTTTTCACTAAGCTTATTGCTATCATTTATTTGATATGGAATGATATCACACTCAGTCAATGAATGATAAGTTTTGGCTTGGATGTAGGGTTTTGAGCCAATTAATTTAGGAAAATTTGAGACTTATTATGGCTATCCTAATATGTTTTGGACTAATTGCTTAAATTGTGAAAAAAAAACCAATGATTAGTATTACAATTAGATGAGATCTTTCCCTTGAATCGAAGTTAGGTAATCTTAACTTTCTCACTTTTATATTCAGTCGATTTAATTTGATTTCTTATTAATTTTAGTTAATCAGTTACTCAAACAACCCCCCTCTCTTTTTAATTTTATTACTTAAAATTAAGAAACTAGTATTTAGTTTTCTAGGGATTTAACCTAGTTCCACGACTACTACAGAAGTTTGGAGAATTAGAATTATTTTAGGAGTTTTAACAACCTAACCAAATTTTGGCATCATGTTAAATATGATGGTCAATCTGTGTACTTCAACCATCTTCAAGGACATTTCATATAGGATGTAGATCCTTTGTGAGCTAGATTGTGAAGTATGTCCAACACTAACCTATGATGACACAAATAGTAGGTCTATTTTTGGAAAAAAAGGGTGGAACTCCGAATTAAAGAAAGGTAACAATCTCAAGAAATTCATCGTTTCCAACCTTCTCAACAATTTCATCGTAAGCATGATGATGATAATCTAGATTCAAGACCTTGGTTTAGGCTTAAAAACCCATGATCCAAACCTACGACTTTTCCTGAGCTGCTTAAAGCTGTTGGAAAGGATCATCTGTTCCTTAAAGAACCAATTCCTAACAAACCTCAACCCATTATTCCTCTCATTCCTATTATTACTCCAGCACCAATTCTTTGTATGATGATGAGACCATATGAGGATGAATTTTCTCCCCAAGAGAGACACGCAGATGATATTAATGGGGTTATCTCCAACCTTTATATTTGTTCTACAGGAATCACTTCTCATGATACCCTTGTATCCAATACTATAGATGAAGTACTCAGCTGGCATACTGATAATGTTGTGGCCCAAAATAAAGTTCTTCGTCAAATTGATACCAAACTTGATGGTCTTAACCAACAAACCTAAACTACTAAAAAATGGGTAGAAATTGTGTCTTATTAGATCCAAAAGCTATATAATCTTTGAAAGACCAAATGGTCCAACTTGACGATGATCTCAAAAGATATATTGAAACACAGTATTTTGGACCTGATTTCACAACCAAAGAGCAAGAACTTCGAAGGGTGAAAGAAGTACTTCAAAGAACGAAGGCAAACATGCAGACAAAACAGTCAAGAACTATTTATGGAGCTTATCCTACTACTTTTCTAATTATTCAACCCCAACCTATCCTAAAATTGTTGATTGTCAAAAGGTCTTTAAAATAAATTATTATTTAATTAGGCATCATGTTCGTCCTACCACACCAAATCTACGAAGCCTAAAACCAACAAGACTCATGGTTCATGACCTTCTTATAGCAAACCTATTAATCCATGGACAAAGCCTTTATAGATTAAAACTTCACCTTCATTATCAAAAACCCAACTTGCTCCATCTATCGGAAAAGATAAAGCTCCTCAACAAGAATTCATTGCAACCCTTAAACTAGTTTCTGTCTCATATGAATCTGAAAGTCAATCATCTGTTTATGAAGGCTCAGAGACTTCTTAATAGTTTGCTAATTTATCCTATTTAACCCAGATCATGATGACTATGCCCAATATATTGTGATATAATAATCTGATATGATACAATGTATAGTGATTGGTAACGCCAAATACAATATAAAACACAGAGCATAGGCAGAAAGAGGATGCAAAATGCAAGAAACAAAAAAGGATTACCAATTAATTAATCCTGTTAAATAACCAAATAACTGTATCCTGTTAAACGTTGTTAACGAATTACTGTATGCTGATAAGAATTTACTCAATGCGTACGGTCATAGGAAAATAGTCAGTGCAGCTCAGGTGGCTGTAATGGCCAATTGGAAAATAGCTTTGCTGGTGGGAGGAACCGAAGTGAATTGACGAGACCAGAATTGATTCGAATATTATGCGTACAATGGCTTATCCGATTAAAACACAGACAAGAGTTGTTCGTTGTTTTGGAAAAAGAATGAACGCATTCAGAAGTACTTGTTTGTCCCAACTAATGTACCCTTCAACAAACCCTGGGATTGGTTCTAGATTTCCATGTTACACTAATTTGTTAGACAATTACATAGGAACACCAACTGTTGATTAAATGTCTAGGAACACTAACTGTTGATTAAATGTCCCTTTTTTTTTCACAACCAAACATCCAACTTCAATTGATTACAAACAGAACACGCAGGCAGGATCATACAGTCCCATGCTACAACATACATGACAAGCTCATTAACATCGTGCTGACAACAAATAAGGGGGAAGAATCAAACCTGAAAAAGAAAAAGTAGAAACAATACCCAAATACATTTCTAGCAGATCAGATAATATCGCCAAGGTTCATATTGCTTGACCTGCGACACGATTGAAAAAAGATAGTATTAAAATGGAGCTGAACAGGAAAAAAAATTTGAACATCTCTCTATCCCTCTATCTCAATATATATATATACATATATTGCATTCTCTACATGTCTATCCAACAGTGTAAGTGTAATTGACTTGTCCTGAATTTGGTAGCTTTCTTTTGGATTCATTTCCGGAGTTACTTTCTAAAAGGGCCCCATTTTCCTGATGAACGAATACTAGCCAATGAAAATTACAGGAAAATAGCTTCCCCTCCACCAATCCTGGCCCGAAATGCAGGACATTATGAAGTACGTACAAGTAGAACAGGTTACAGAGGACATATCTCAATAGGATTTGACGACATATAATAAAATTAAAATGCTTTTTTTAGTATTTATTCGAGTTGATACAAGAACATTAAAGAAGATGGCCACAGTTGAACTCGGGAATTAGGTCCCACGAGAGTTAGAAGCAAGACTTTGATCTGATCCTGGGGTGATGCCGATGAATTTGGTTGACTCTTGGCACATCCAATGTTTAATAGGCATCATAAAAAAATTACAAGGTGGCAAATTGAACCTAGTACATTGGGTATGGCTGTTTGCACAGGTTCACTGGACATAATACATGCTTTACCTATTTCCCGAGCATGCTTAAAGCAGCTACTTAACACAGGAAGATGAATTACTTAGTTTTTCAGAATAGAAAATCTTAATGAAGAAAAGAAAATGAAGACACTTCCCTCCACCACACCATGCATGGGATGATTACTTTTTGGGCTCTGATAGCCTGAGAATTGCTGATGTAACAGGTACGAAAGACACTTATCTTTATGTTCTTCTGTGATAATTTTGAGCTTGGAACCATTCTGCCTCTAAATTAATTATCATAAATCACTTCATTTCCATACCTTTTTAGACTAGGTGAAGAGAACCTAAAAGTTACAGGAAATTTCTTGTAGATGCTACAATTAAAAATAAAACTTGGTTTAACTCATCTAAGATATTTTTGTACCTGTACCAGTTCGAAGCAGGGAGACTGATTCAGCAGCTTCCTGGCCCTTGTCACCTTGATTTTTCACAGGGCCAATCTTGTTTTGATCGTTCAGTTCACAAACTTTGCCTTCAAGGTCAGGGTGGATTTTTCTCTTCAACATTTTCCGCATCAGCTAAACATCAGAATACATTGAACATAAACTATTTAGCAATTACGACAGAAAGTACTATTTCATAACCTGAGTGTATATGTGAATGCACGCAGACAATTATGATGTGTTACATGTCAACAACTACTCTACTTACTCGCTGTATTCTTTTCATGGGACGTAACTCCTCTCGAACATGAGGCAAGAGCTTCTTCGCGAAGGAGAGGCCATTCTTTGCACGATCAACAGATTTTTTACCTGAACTGTACTCAATTTCACAGAAATCTGCCTTCTTCTTCATTTCAGAGTCTGCTTCAAATAATTCTGCTAGTGTTGTTCTTTCTCCTTTCTTTTTCCTTTGATCAGTCTCAAAGTCACCGGAGTTATCTGGAGTAAAACTGTCCATTGTCATTGTCTCATCAGATCCGGCACCCTTTGCATAAAAGTCGTGTGCAATACCCACAAAGTTGCGCTCAAATGTCGTGAAAATCAAAGGGTTCAGCTCTTCATTTTCAGCGTCATCATGCACTGAGCGACTGTATGTTTCCTTTTCCAGTTTCTCGTAGTTATCTCCTACTTCTTCTTCCTCCTCCTCTTCCTCTTCCTCTTCCTCTTCCTCTTCATGTTCTTGGTCACTTTCTAGGACAACATATTCATTTTGTTGAGTGAAGCTTCTCAAAGGTTCGAAACCTAATGTCCCGATAGTTAAAATGCCATCTTTCCAATCGTCAAGCACGTCAATGAGTGCCACTTGCTTCAGCAATGCCTGCTTGTCAGCGTCATTGGCAATGGATTCAACTTTCTTCACATTTTGAGCCAACCCTTCTGAAAAAAATCAGTAACCCTTTAATTCTTTTGCGCAACAATTCAGTAACGCGCATTATTTTGAGAGAATGATGCAGTCGGCTGAAGCATCTTAATGATAGAACAGACAACCATAATAAAACCAGGAATACGAAACTAATTAGACAGACTCAGACTAATTCCAAACAAAATTCAAGAAAATATCCAAAATGAAAATTTAACACCAAATATCATATTATAGAAAGAAAATTTTCTGCGTAGTCCTTTCCTCTCATTAATTTGAGAGTTACGTTAAGTGTGCTAAGGAACTAACCTTTGAGGGAATCATGATGGAACTTCCTCTGTACCCAGTTGAAAATCTGTTGCCAAGAAACGAAACGATTAATGTAACAATGCAACTAAGTACTTCACAGAACGAGAATGAAAGGACCTAGCTGTAAAACGCCAAGTTGAAACATTTTCAAGGCAGAAAATAGGATAATGTGCTACTTGATTCTAACCTTCATGTTCGTAGCAAGTTCTTGGCAGAGTGGAGAATTGATACAAGGAAATATGAAAAAGATTGAAATGTTATTCGAGAACTAATCCCAAAAGGGACTGGAGAGACAATTATGGTTGGAGGGCTTAGGAGATGACAGGTGTCCGAAGAGTAGGGCCTAAAGGACATAGGTATGTTAGAGGGTGCATGGTAATGTTGGGTCTCTCTGGCATGATCGATGGGTCGAAATTCCCGAAATGATATGTGCCTAAACCTGTAATCCTTCTCCGTTGCATGTTGGGTATCTCGAGAGTGAAGGGTTCCTTCTTTACTACCTAACACTACCTAATCTTCTTTTTCACTTTCCTTGATGTTCTCTACATTTTAGTTTTTAAATTTAGTAAGAAGATATTCGTTGGTCACTTATTTGGTAGCTATGTGCTGCAAAAAAGAAGCAATACAACAAGAAAATAAACAAAATAAAAATTGAAGAATTTATATAATTTGATCAATTATGTGACTTACATCTACAAATAAAGAAGCACTCTTATTTTATTATTATAAAAAAGACTATACAGGGAAAAATATGATAATGATCACAATTTTTTTGAAAAATTAAAAGAATATTATTATAGTCAAACTAAATCAACGCTACAACGAGTTCAAAACTTTAAATTTACCATTATATTACAATATGACCTTACAACGAAAAACTCCCTAATGAACAACAGCTAGAAACACTTAAACTTTATTGGCAAAGCTCATTCATCATTTATATTGTTTGGGATTTTACTTTCTTTTCCTAGCAGATTTCCTTTTTGCAGATTTGGGTTGCACACAAAAATTGCCAGGAATGCCCGGGACATGGACTACAGCTAGATCACATTCCTCTGTTTGTTCTATATCTCCTGTCTCTTGATTCTCAGTTTGCCTAATAGTTAAAGCTACAGTCAACATGTTGGCCCACCCAATTCGACAATGCTAAAATATTTGGAAGTGAACTCATTCGTGTTATTATCTAAATTATCCCCATTTTCTGCACTGAAATTATCCAAAGTTGTCTTTCCCTGGGAAATGTGTGAGATAACTTGTTCAGTCCTCACACCAACTACTTGATTACCATTGTCTTCATCACCAGTAACTACATCCCCAGCACCAATATGCATACCCGCGACAACACTAGTAGTTTTATCCTTTGCAAGAAGACTATCAGTAACAACTTCAGATGTCTCAATATATATGCAACTGCACAAATGATTCCTCACAACCCAGTGAATCACTATGTCAAACACCTCATGGTTTGAAGGCTCCTGCATAACATTACATTTTTCCAATCCTGAACTAGCAGGGGACTTAATAGGAGACATCTCAGAACAATCAACCATCTTACAATTCCAGTCGCAATTTCACGACAGAGGAAGGATCCCCAACTTCCTCTCTTGTTTCCTCGGTAACATTTGAAGTCGTTCGAATTAATTCCTCCTACCAACCAATGCTAAAAACCCTACTTGTAGGTTGCCATTTTTAATTAGCGAAGTTTGGCTTCCATGGATAAGAGATTTGAATATAAACTTGTATTTTTTCTCTCGTCTCACTAAACCGATGCACAGGAAGGTTGTCAGGTAAAGATGCATTCTTCTGCACTTTATTACAAAGTTTAGCATATCCAATTCGCTCCATTTTGATCGTTTGAGAGAGTCTATACACATAGGTTTCCTCAAGGCACTGGCCAAGAAACTTAGCTACTCCACCGTCCAAAATTTCATCAGTAAATTATGACATTGAATCGATAATGGTAGAACCTCAATCCTACTTCTATCAAGTTCCATACCTGGCCTCCATTGTTGTAGAAAGAGTGGCTGGCCTCCAATGTGCCACGAGCCTTGTTCTAACTATTTCTTTAAAAAAATCATCATTTCATTCACGAGGAGCTGGATGAGAATCAAGTTGCATGTTCGATTTTGTAGTGGAGATGGAACAAAAAAAAGAACCATCAACTATAACCCTAAAATCGCTCGATTCTGTAAACAATATAGAGGAAGACTGAAAGGATTTGAAGAGGATGGTAACATCTTCACGTAACTCTTAACAAGTTATTTATAAATTAGAGTTTAATGCTACATATTTATTGTGTTTAAGTTGTAGATAATATGTAGATATTATAATCCCACTTTATCTCTATCTCCTATATATTTGTTGTGTTTAACTTGTAGATAATATGTAGATATTTGTAAATACAATCCTAATAGTTTCATAATAGTTTCATATATGTAATTTTAAGCAATGTTTTAAAACTTGAACTCGAAGTTAAATCAATAAGATAAGATGTTTAAAGTTTAAAATGTTCAACTGGTATTAGATAGTCATAAAACTGACTAAAAAGTAAATAAAATTTAAAATCTAATTGAAAGTAATTTTTCTTATCAATCGAAGATTTTAAAATTTAATTGAAAAAAGATATCGTTAAATGAAAATTAATTAATTTATTTTAGTTTATAAGAACTTGTTAATTTTCAAAAATTGACCAATTAATTAATAAACTGATCGGTTTTTAACAATAAGATTTATTAAAATAAATCGAATCAAAATTTCAACTACATCGAAAAGTTGGATGGTTCAAGATTTTATAGTTGAACCGGTCGAACTGGTTGAGTTTCTTCATCAATGATTCTAACATATTAGTGTAGTCTTGATGTATTTTTGTATTATGTAATGTAGTTGTCATGACTAGTTTATTGGTAGAGCAAACTTAAGTCATTTCATGGTATCAGAGCCATAAGATCTCTTCACTGAGCAAACTTTTTGTGTTGTCTCTATTTCCTATACTTAAATCTAACCAGTTGTTTTTCCCAACGTTTCACAATAGTTTTTTGTTGAAATTAAGTTCCACAAATTATCTTATGTGAAAATTGCAACTTATGCCAATGCTGCATGTTTACAACCTAGTAGGGCACATTGATGGTTCTATCCATCCTCTAACCTTGAAAAAGAATGGTAAACCCAATGAAGAGTTCCATTTTTGGCTCTGTAATGATCAACTTATGTTAAGTTAGATCATAAGTTCTATATCTGAACAATTATTGTAGCAAATTGTTGGAGTTATCACTGCATACGAAGCCTGGCAAGGTTTGCAATGGCCTATGTATTCGGATCAAAGGCCCAAATTTGACAGCTCAAACAACAACTAATTATCTTAACAAAAGGAATGACTCAATCATCGTCTATGTACAGTACAGAAAGCTTATGGCGGATCAGATAACAGTGCTCAGAAGTCCATTGGTAGAGAACAATCTAGTAAACTATGTAATAGACGAACGTAGTGACTGATTGTCCTTTTGTTCGGGCTATTGAAGCACAATTGGAATTCGTGTCATTTGATGATTTCTATGAACTCTTACTTAGCAAAAAGATGCAACTTCAACGAGAAATTTTTTTTCTAACTATCTAATACGGTAGTGAATTTTAGATCAAAGCAAAATTCTCAAGCAAGGTGGAGGCACAGACATGGTAGAAGAGGTAGGAACGACATAGACAGAGTTATCAAGGCCATCAAACTTTAAATCGACCAATGAATTCTCAATTTCAATACCAATCAAGCAACATTTCACATGCATGATAAGCAAACTGTGGACTTATATGTAATCACTTGCCATAATTGTAATGGCATAAGGCATAACTCACGTCAGTGTCCAATTGTCAAAGGATTACTTCAAAAAAAGTCAATGTATTAAGTGGCATCCTCTACTTTAACACAAACCAATAGTTAGACACTTAATTCTGGAGCTACACACCATCTCACATCAGAATTAGACAACCTTGCCATTCATTCAAAATATGACGGTCCTGAGGAAGTAACTATTAGTAATGGTAGCACCTTACCCATCTCTCGTATAAGATGTTCGACTGCATATATTAGTAATTTTCCTCCTAATTTATCTCAAATATTATATGTTCCAAAGGCTCGTTAAAATTTATTATTTATTTATGCTTTGATTAAGCATAATTCGGTCTCTATTAAATTTTTTAACAATTATTTTATTACGAAGGATTTGACATCAGGGCAAGTAATTTACCATAGGGAGAGTAAAAATGGTATTTATACCTTACAAATGTTGATTCCTTTATTACCAAAGGCTCTAAAAGCTTTAGTGGATCTCTCTACTTGGCATCAATGTCTAGGTCGTGCTATTATTAAAATAGAGCACTAAGTGCTTAGGAATATTAATTTATCTTTTTCTAAGTCTGTTAAATCAATTTTCCATGGTTATAGTGTTAATAAGATTCATAAATTTCCTTTTTCATTATCTACTTATAAGTCAAATCTACTTGAATTGATTTTCAGTGATTTATGGGGACCTTCCCTACAAGAATTAATTAGTGGAAGCAAATACCATGTTTTGTTTCATCATCATTTTAGTAAATATTCTTAGATTTACTTTATTCACTATAATACATAACTCACGAGTATTTTCATTAAATTTCAACATTTCATTGAACAATTTTTAATTAATGGATTCAAACATTCAATCTTATTAGGGTGGAGAGTATCAAGCCTTGCACTAATATCTTGAGGAAAACGAAATTAATCATCATCTTTCATGCCCACACACACCTGAACAATATGGTTGTGCTGAATGAAAACATCAATATATTGTTGAAACTAGTTTATCCATGATGCATAATATTTTTATGCCATATAAATATTGGAATCTTGCTTTTGATGTTGCACGTTACATTATTAATAGACTTCCTACACTCTTATTGCATAATAAATCTCCTTTTGAAGTTTCATTTAATGAGAAGCCTGATTATTCCTTTTTCAAGGTTTTTGGTTACATATGTTATCCTTGGCTTTGGCCTTATAACATGGAGAAATTGGAACCATGATCTGCTAATTGTATCTTTTTAGGATACAATAAATTTCACAAAGTCCATAGATGTTTTGGCATTGTTACTAATAAAGTGTACATTTCTCGCCATACATTTTTTGTAAGAATCTTTTTCCATTTGCATGTTCTAAAGATCATCAATAAAATTCAATATTGTCAGTACTAAGGCAATTGAAATCAACAGCAACATCTCTTTTATTAGTACTTACAATACCAGTTTGTGCACCACAAACATCTCTCACACCTTTAGTTGACCAACCTTCCCTACCATCTCAAAGACCTACATCACTAGCTTCTCAATAAACAAACATGATTCCACATGATGACTTGTCTAACTCTCCTCTTCCTCAAAATTCGTATGACTCTTATAATAAGCTCTCAGACCAAGAAAATCCACAACCTATAATTCATCAAGAGTCACCTGAAATTTCCTTGAGTGTTGACTTTTCAACTTTTAATTCATAATCAAAACAAACTTGTTCAATGCACCCATTGCTCACACAGTCTCAGAAGAATTCCTTACCCCATTAAGAAAATTTCAAGCTCAAATTACTTAACTTACAAACTATTCCCAATATACTAAAGATCCTAAATGGGTAGTCACATTGACTAAGGAATTTAATGCCCTTACATCCAACAAAATATGAGACTTAGTACCAGCTTCTTAAGAAACAAATATTATTGGGTGCAAATGGGTGTATCATATCAAACAAAATCTTAATGGAACAATTTTGCACTATGAAGCTTGTTTGGTTGCTAAGGGATTTCATTAACAACCTGGAATTAACTATAATGCTACTTTTAGTCCTATTATTTGTCCTGTCACAATTAGACTTATTTTAAGCTTATTGTTACTAAAAATTGGTTTATTAAATAACCTGATGGTTGTAATGCTTTTTTACTTGGTTCACTTCATAAATAGGTTTATATGGCTCAACCTCATGGTTTTGTGGACAAAAATCAGCCCCATCATGTATGCTTATTGCGCAAATATTTCTATGGTTTTAAGTAGGCTCTATAGATTTGGTTCCACTGTCTTAAAAAATCATTACTTTCATTTGGTTTTAATGCTTCTAGTACCGATCCTTCTCATTTCATTTTTACTAACGATAAATTTCATTTTTTTGTCTTGTATATATAGATGACATTGTTTTGACAGGTAAGTCTGACAAATTGGTGATGGGAGTTGTTCATGCTCTCCAATCTTGTTTTGCATTTAAATACCTTGGCCCCCTATTAAGGTTACAACAACTAAAAATGGCTTGCTACTCGTGCAACAGAAGTACATCAATGATCTTTTATCTAAGACTAATATGCTTAATGTGAAGATGGTCTCTACATTGGTGGATCCTTCTACGCATAAAACTTCCTCCACCGAATCATTTGAAGATGTCACTCTCTATCGGCAAGTGGTTGCAAGTTTACAGTATCTCAGTATTACGTAACCTGACATTGCCTTTGCAAGCAACCACGTGTCTCAATATAGTCATCAACTATCGATCAAAAATTGGAAGCAATTGAAAAGGATACTTTGTTATTTGCTTGTCACTTCTCGTTGTGTCCTTTTTCTCCTTCAATCTTCTACATTGTCACTTCATGCATACTTTGATGTTGATTGGGGTGACTCTCTTGAGGATTATAAGTCTACCACAGGATTTGCCATTCTTATTAGACCTAATTTAATTTCCTAGACATCAAGAAAGTAGTGAGTAGTTTCTTATTCTTCTACCGAGGTAAAATATCAAGCACTTGCCACTTTTATTAATGAGTTTCAATTGATTTATTCTCTACTGCATGAAATTGAATTTTCATCCACTACACCTCCTACGCTTTGGTGTGATAATTTGGGAGCAATGAATCTTACTGTTAATCTCATATTTCACTCTCATTCCAAGCATCTTGAGATAGAGTTTCATTTTATTTAGGAATTAGTTAACAAAGGTCATGTATATGCAGTATATCTCCACTCTTTATCAAGTGGTGGACATCCTAACTAAGTCTTTATCTAACAAATGAGAGACAAGTTGACATTTTTCCCATTCTCAACTTAAGGGGAGTAAGATGAAAATTATATCATTCCAGAAATCTCCTACTTTATCTTTATCTCCTACATATTTGTTTTGTTTATGTTGCAAATAATATGTAGATATTCTAATCCACTTTATCTTTATCTTTTACATATTTGTTGTGTTTAACTTATGATAATATGTAGATATTTGTAAATCGAATCCTAACCGCTCCTTGTATGTAATTCTAACATATTAATGTAGTCTTGATGTGCTTCTATATTATTTAATAAAGATGAGGGGCCTACTATATTGGTAGAACAAACTTAAATTAGTTTAGTAAGAACTTTAAGTATAGTGAAATTTTATTTTCACAAAAGATTAAGGTTAGCGAACTTCTATTTCCACAGATGCTTAAAGTCAGTGTTTTATTTTTATGTTTTCTGATAAATTGTATCATATGTCTGACGTCTATCTTACACTTGACATCGATGTTGTTTTACTTATTATTTCAAAATCTCTCCAATCAGTACAAGACAGACGCTAGTCCTATATCCCTATTTGTCATCAATTAGCTTATAAAATATTACAAAAAATTCAAGACTACTCTCACAATTTTCACATTGACTTTAATTCCCTAAATTTTAGTTAAGAATCATTTTATAAGTTCTCTAAATTTTAGTTAAGAATCATTTTATTCTTTATATGCCCATAAGGACTTCAAGCTATGTGAGCATTCATTAAGTGCAAGATACGCCTGAACTTTTCTACGAGCAATGACCATATTGTGAAGTATGGGCCTTTTTTAACAAGAATTGACCTAATGCAATGGTGATGTTGCAGCCTGCAACCAAATATAAAAGAAATCGCTTCCGTTAAAACAAATTAATGTAGTAGCGGTAAGCGGATATCGTTCCCA
>JANKOD010000004.1:3798055-3812528 GCA_026284645.1 Erythroxylum acuminatum | reverse complement strand
ATATTTTAATTAATTAATAATTATATTTTAATTAATTGTTACAAGCACACCCTTACATAACAATGATCCACATTCCTCTAGATTAGGAGAGGAATGGGGTATTATCCAAAAATAGGTAATCAAAATAATGACTCTATAATTATAGTCCCTTACCAAACTCAATCTTTCATTCCATACCTATTCTCTTTTTTTCATATCCACCAAACAAGCACACCCTCAATATCCATAATTCCATATTTCATAATTCTACAAAATTTTGTTACAATTTTTTGCAACCTTCACTAGTCCTTGTCTCCCTGAGTTTCATTGATGTCCTGAACTCCTAAGTCCTAAAGCTAGATTGTTTGTATTTGTATTTTGTAACAGTGCAAATGGGTCAACGGGTCAATGTGTGGTGCAGTGGTGCGGATCAGCGGGTGTGCAACGCCGACAGGTTTGCGTATGGTGCCGGTTCAGTGCAACTATGTGCGGCGGGTCTGCTGCGTGCAATGTGGATGTGCAAAGGGTGACATCAACACCAGTGTAGGGGGAGGCAACTCATATTGCCACTTCTTCCTTCTCCATGTAAAATCAAGGAAGAATAAGCATTTACGGTTTAATAATAGGAAACCTCTTCTTATAGTAAGCTCGGAGGTCAATCCACGAATATAATGATCTACCCTCCCTTTTTTATTTTTTGGAAGATACACTCGACATTATTGTCACATACAACTACTCGTTTGACTGCGAATGAAGAATGGATATAAGGCTGGAAGGTAATAAAAGGTCGGCTTGAATCTCGAAAGTCTTGCGCAATTGTCATATATCATTTAATTTTCTGATACGGTTAAGATTTTTAATTATTTTTTTCATGTATACTTTTTGGAGGAGAAAAAAAGATCGACTAAAGTTGAAAAGAAAAATGGAGGCCATAATACGTGGCTTTACGCGTCGTGCATAAAAAATGTGGTCGGCATTACATATTGATTCCATTCCAACACGGAGACGCCGTAGGAACAAAGGAGGGTTGGAATTTTAAAAGACGAATTTTGCTGTCCCTTTGCTGAGCTTTTCACTTTTTTTTAAACCTTCAGCAAAGTCCCTTTCTATCTATACTTATCTCTATTTGACTTTTTCCACCAAATGTTCGTGTAAAGCAAAATATTCACGTAATGCATAAAGTTTTCACATTGACTTTTGTTAGGTTAATTATCTAAGATTGTAACTTTTCATTTTTAGGTTTTGTAATGTTCGAAACTTGGCGACAACCCATTAAAAGAACTTGCGATTTTAAAAAAAAGATGCTCCTATTGATAATATACTATTGAAAGATGAAAAAAATTAGATTTTGAATCGAACAAATTGTAGTAAAATTACTGTTTTAAAAACCGAATAATAAGTTAAGTCATTAAGATAAAAAATTTAAAATTTAAAAGGTTCAATTGGTATCATAAAACTGACTAAAGATTAAATAAAATTAAACAATTTAAAATGTAATTGAAAGATAATATTCTTATCAATCAAAGAATTTGAATTTTGATTAAAAAAGTAATTAATAGATGAAAATTAATTAATTTATTTTAATTTATTAATTTATAAATATTGACAGGTTAATTAATAAATTGATTAGTTCTTAACAACAAGAGTTATTCAAGTACATCGAATCGAAAAATTAAACGACTCAAAGCTTTTACAGTTGAGCTGATCAAACAGATTGAGGTTTCTAATTATTAAGTAAAATACATCGAACTTAATTTGTAGCAAAATATCTAAATCCAACAATTAATTTATTAGCCACATTTTTTAAAATTCGATCAAGATACAGAATTGAATTACTAGCCTTATTCTTGAAAAGTAAATTATCTACAATGTTAACTATAAGAATTTGATTATTTGTATTTATCATGGCCAAATACTTAATTTAAAAGCTTTAACTTTTAATTTTTGAATAATGGTTGAAAATTTGTTTTTCATTTTAATAATTTAAAAATACTGATTCAAGAGTAAAGATATATTGAATCTATAAATATTGTTCAAATCTTGATTATGAAAATATTAATTCAATCGAAGTGATAGATGGTTTTTTCTTCTGCAAGTTGGCTGTATAGCACAAATTTTGTAATTAGTGTCCCCAATGTGGCTTATTCAACTTTAGGTTGGAAACTAGAGCCTCTGGAGTCTCTGGAGTCTGGCCCTCTACTGAAAGTTTAATGAGTACACGATTGGTACATATATATATATATATCAACTTCCCTGAATTACTCCAGATATATAAAATGAATTTAAGAGAATAGTATAATGGCAATATATCCAAATCTTTAATTAATTTAAAACTTGCACTTGATAAATAAATTTGTGATTGCGATCTTTATAAATAATTATTAAATATTCTTTTGAATTTTTAGCATTTCGAGTCTTTAATGGGTGGAGTGGACTCAATCACATAATATAAAATTAACATAACTTAAATCTAAAATAAATAAAATTTTCTTCTTTTTTTTTATCTTAGACCAGGGTATCCACCGGCGGACTCAGTGACTAATCCCCTCGCTGGTTTATAGACACTTTACAGAGTGAGACAGCTGATCCAAGGATTTAAGGCTGCTCCATACCCAAAGTCAAGAATTGAACCCTTGACCTTTGGTTAAGGATAGATGAGTCACTGCCACTCAACCACACCCCTTAGGTTAATAAATAAAATTTTCTCATATTTAGTGTTATGGCTTTTTCTTAGCAGCTCCAGAACGTTGTGTGTTGGACTGACTATTTAGGGGTCGAATTTCCTAATGTACATGTCATCATTAGGAGAAATCCGACTTTTATTTATAACAAGGTCAAATGAAGAGTGTAACAATGTTCAAAGCATTCACATGAATCTATTCAATTCATTAACAAGAGATTGTGCAAATAAGTAAGAATTAACCCAAAAAAGAAAAGGAAAATCTCAACCATTGTAGCTTTCCTTTTGAGCTATAATGACAATTAATTGTGGTTTTATTATTCGCATAACCCAAATTATTCTGGAAAATTATGTAATCGAAATGATAATTATTCCATTGATTACGGGCTTTAATCAAATTATTGGATGCCCTTGCCTAAGTTGTAAAAAGAATAAAAAATGAAAAAAGTATATAACAGAAACGGGAATAAGTAACATAAGTTGACACACAAGGGAATAACACAAGTTGACACACGCGGAAGGTTGGCCAGAAGCTTTAGAAAACATGAGACAGTCATCCTTAAGGTCTCAACCTCTTTAGTAGAGAAAATGTCCTGTTTGTAATATTTTATCAATTCCTTCCCGGCGTGTTTTGACCATCAAACTGGCCTCTTCTTCCTCTGCTTCAATGCTCTTGACCGTAGCGTTGTTTCGTCTGGAAAACATGACTTCCTCTTCCAAGTTCCCAATTATAATCCCTGTTAACCATAAACTGATCTTTATGTTCACTTGAGCATCGTTTGTCCCTGTTCCTCGGCAACAATCATGAAACTTGTTTATTACCCACTTTTACTCCTATTCCTCGGCGTTTGTTTCTTGTTTCTGGTTCGTGTCTTTTTAATCAGAACCGGGTTGATTTACGTTACCAGAAAATGGTGGAGATCAATTGAAGACTATTTTCATGTGTATCAATTCTTCAAGGTCCCAGAATTCAACGAGAGCATGCAGGAGAATCAGTTATATGGGAAAGTGTCCGATTATCTCCACTCCCTCGCTTCACTCGAAGACTCCGATTTCACCAATCTCCTCACCGGGAAAAAACCAAACGACATCGTTCTCCGTCTTGATCCTAATCAAGTCATCGACGACGATTTTCTCGGAGCGAAAGTCTCGTGGATTAACGAGGCCAGCGACAAGGCGCATTCGAGAAGCTTTGTGATGAAGATCAGAAAAGCCGACAAGCGTCGAATTCTCCGTCCTTATCTCCAACATATTCACACCGTCTCCGACGAGCTCGAGGAGCGAAACAAGGATTTGAAGCTCTACACGAACATCAGCGGCGACGGTCAAAACGGACGGTGGAGATCTGTTAGCTTCACGCATCCTTCAACTTTTGAAACAATTGCCATGGAGTCTGATCTCAAAAGTAAGTTAAAATCGGATCTCGAGTCGTTTTCGAAAACCAAACAGTACTACCACAGGTTAGGCCGCGTTTGGAAGAGAAGCTATCTCTTGTTCGGTCCTTCTGGCACTGGAAAATCAAGTTTCGTCTCTGCTATGGCTAATTTCCTAAGGTACGACGTGTACGACGTCGACCTCTCGAGAGTTGCAGACGATTCAGATCTGAAATTGCTACTGTTGCAAACGACGACCAAGTCGGTGATTGTGATCGAAGACCTTGATCGGTTTTTGGTCGAGAAATCAACGGCCGTGAGCTTATCGGGGGTATTGAACTTCATGGATGGGATACTAAACTCGTGCTGCGCCGAGGAAAGGATTTTGGTGTTTACAATGACTAGTAAGGACAACATTGACCCGGCGGTTCTGAGACCGGGTCGGATCGACGTCCATATCCATTTTCCGTTATGCGACTTCACGGCGTTCAAGACATTGGCGAACAGTTACTTGGGGGTTAAGGATCATAAGTTGTTTCCACAAGTAGAGGAGATTTTCCAAAACGGAGCAACGTTAAGTCCGGCGGAGATCGGGGAGCTGATGATTGCGAATCGTAACTCGCCAAGTCGGGCGTTGAAGTCCGTTATCACGGCGTTACAGACGGAGGGCGATAGGCGGAGCTATGCCAGTGTTGGACGGCGGTTGCTTGGCGGTTTGTCGAGGCATTCGACCGAAGAATCGGAAAACAACTCGGGTACTTTCTCTCCGGAAAATGTCAATGCCGGGAAAGATTTCAGGAAATTGTATGGTTTGTTGAAGCTCAAAAGTAGCAAGAAATCGCAGCCGTATGAAATAGTTTCGGGTCAAAAATGTGGGTAACGTGCGGATATGGAGATTTTCACATTTGCTAAATTTATCAAGAAACAAGATTTTATCACACAAAATGTTCATAGGCATATAGAATTAGAGTGTTAGGGGAGCATCCCAAATTCTAATCTGATTCTCTCGGAATATTTATATATTCTGTCATTCTTTTGTTATACTTCCTCTAGTTTAGATCATTTTGTAACTTGTTTCGTGTAGAATGTGTTTAGTTTTGTGGGGTTTGGTTATGGTTATCGGGTATAAAGGTCTAATGTTTGTTCTATATATTATACCTATCGTGTCGTTTTTGTTGCAAGAAAAGCAGAATCTGGGATGATGGTGGGTGAATAAGTTTGGTAGGCCACTTTCTTTTTGGGTGGCACAATCATTACCATCACTTGCCAAAAGCATAACGAGAGTGAAAAACAAAAGCGAATACGCTAGTTAAGAACCTGAATTTACTAACTAATCCTTATGTTCTACGCTGCTTGGTTCTCGCCGTTTTCTGCAGCTGCAAAGCTTGTAAAGCTAGCTTGTGGCACACAGGATTCCAAAGTGGTGTAAAAAGCTACTCCGACATGGATGGGATAGAGAGCTTAAAGAGAGATCCGTGTTGGTCCTATTTTGCCAGTTAGCAGGAGAGCACATGTGATTTTAGCTGAGCAAAATTATCAGGAACTGAGTCAGTACGTTCTGAAAAATAATCGACTTTGGTTTCTATTTCTACCTGCATTTGTCTCAGCTTCTCGAAAAGTAAAGATGCTCCCGGACAATTTCATCTCATCATTTGGTCTGATAAGCTTGACCACTGTCTTTAAAGGACATTTGGTCTTCAGCTCTTGGCGTTTAGGTCACAGAACCCTAGTATCATTGTAGGAATTTTTCAATTGATTTACTGGGTCTTCAGGTTATACGTGCTAATTCAAAGGTTCTAGAGTACAATGATCTTAAACGAGACGGAAAGTGACTGTAAATTTTCCATTTAAAGTAATTACTGAATCCCGATGACCCAAATTTCCAAAAATATAATCTGATTTGGTAAGAAATCTCGGTGATAGTTACTAATATTGTAAGCGTAATTTCAACAAATCCTGACAAAATTAAAATTGCGATGGTATTAGATATTAGAATTGATAGATTTGTTTTTTAAGGTTATGTCCTTCGTTATTTCTTGCCAATATGAAGCACCACCGCCGCGAGGAGGCGGAATTGTCGTATCATTATCAATCATATGGCGTAGTTGCAGGTCTCAGATTCTGTCTCGAGTGACCCATATCCTACCTCTGCTTCATTAATTGTAAGAAAAGTGCCATTATGGAGTTTTATGCCATGTCAGGCCAGCTTGTCAATTGTCATATTAAGGCGGACAGGACATTGTAATTTGCAAGGCCTTGCTGGAGGACTATGGAGCAGACTGCCCAACCTAACACGAACAACAAGAATCAGAAAATTTTCCTGGCCACTAAAAATTTGTCCACTATACACCAACGGTGGTTGGTTTCCAGAGTGAGCTGCCTCAATTACGTCCTCGAGAGGAGCATAATAAGCCAAGGAGAAACTACTTAAAAATGTCAGAATTTGTAAGGGCTATGGACATTTTCTTTTTGTGATGCGGATTGTAACACTAAATAGTATCACAAAAGATCCCAAACTTTGTAAGAAGCAAGGACCAAACCACAAGCTAGGAAATGGAGAGTGGCAGAAATGAGCCCTTGAACTAACGGGACAAACTGTCGTAATTATCTAATCTTAATTGAAAACAGGCGAAGATTCGCGGCAAACACTTGATATGTAAGGCTGGTAGGTCGTGTTGCACATTAACAATTACTCAACTTTCTAAACTGCTGCTGATTCTGTTCACAATAACTAAGGCTAGTAGGTCGTGTTGCACATTAATGCTTTTCCGAGTTGCCTCCGTATATCTGATTCTTCAGGTTGTTTTGCAAACCCATTCGATTAATTTTTTGCAAGCCCATCCATATTAAGTTACCCTCTTTATCGCACACCAGCCGTATTATTTCATCAAAGCCTTAAGATACTCGTTGTCTACTCAAATTTCCTTATGTCTTATTATTCATATTCATGGGCATGTTTGATTTTTTTAGCTGCACCACCCGTAGCCGGCCCTACCCTCTTCATCGCACACCAGCCGAAGTTATATTTCATCAAAGCCTTAAGGTACTCTCTATCTACTCAAATTTTCTAATGTCTTATTATTCATATTCATAGGCATGCCTGACTTTTTAGAATGGACTGAGGAGTTGTGGTTGACTGATATATAGGGAATGTTTTGACAAATATGTATGAAAGGTTTGGTGATGTAGCTAATGCACCTAAAGTGTTTGACAGAATACCCCATAAAGCCCAAAGCTTTATCTTCCCATATAAGAATTTCATCTCTGCATCAAGTTTTTTTTTTCTGGAAAAAGAATCACTAAAAATAGTCCAAGATATGGGTTGTACTTAAATAAATAAGAACCATACGTCTAAGAAATAACTAATCACAATCTTTTATACTCGGTCCACAATGTTGACCTGCATCCAAAGCTTTGCTGGCTTACTTCTGGCTATGCAGAAGTATTAAGATGCCTTCTTTCCATTCTGTTTATGTCTTCTCAGAATCAATCCATCCGAACAGTTCCAGCAAATTGCTAGCAGCATATAGGGTTTTAATCTTTTAACTCATATAAATAATCTGATAATGTTAAACATTATAAATGAGAAATTGAGTCCCTAACCTTCGTTTCAACGTAAGATAATGTGCATAAACTATCAAATTAAAGTGATGAGATTTAAATTTATTTTTTATTTTGAAGTTTTTACATATTGTTTAGATAAAAACATAATAATAAAAGTTAACTTTAAAACCTTCAATTAAAAAACATAATTGTAATTCTTTCACATCTAGTTATTTATTTAGGATAAATGGTCTAAATTATGTTGATGTATAACTCATATTATCTAAATTTTGAGATAAGCCAATATAAACGAACAAACCAAGTTTCTCCTTATTTTTGCACAAGAAGGCATAGGAGAGAAGAGGCAAAAGTGCCATAGTTGGCTGTTGCCTTTAGATCATTAAGAAGTTCCCAGGAGCTATGTCTCTGCATGAAAAAAAATGAACAAGTTCCAAAACCATATATCAGTATCACAACAAGAACAAAACTTGAAAGAAGGAGTTGGAATATTAGATATTGAAATGAAATTGCTTTTGTTGTCATTTGAAATGGCAACTCGGCTAATAATATGGTAATGCGCCCAAAAGAAATATTGGTTTGTGAAAAATGAAAATGCAGAAAAAGAAACAAGCTTAAATTTTTAGCTAGTAATCAGAGCAAATGAAAGAGGCAAAATGCCTGATCGATTATTTCGCAGTAGTGGTGTTCTTGGTGATTTATTGATCATTTATGCTTTGACTTAATCGTCTACCCAAAGCTGAACCTTGGCATGTAAAGACAGACATGTTTCAATATTCTGTCTAAGCTCTACACTGTTTGCAATTATTTATGCTGCAAAATTTTAGTTGAATGTGTCATTCACATATCATCTGCTAGGTACGGGTGCCATTTCATTTGGAATAAGATTTTGATCAGGAAAGGTGGACTAAAGATGTGTTTTTCCTTTTCTTACTTCTCTTTTTATTGCGCAGAGCTAATGAAGAAGCTTTGTTTGGAACTTGACTAGGACATGATTTTGAAGTATCAGGTTATGCTTGAAGATCTTGATGTGTTTGTGTCTGTAAGATCTGATGAGGATTTGAAGCACATGTTTGATGAAAATGATCGGCAGGAGACTGAAGGAAATCCAAAGCTCTGTTGAGTTGAAGAGACAGATACCTGAGGAAGATATTGTTTACCGTTTGGGCACATACATTGTAGAACTTATTGACTTGAGTTTTTGGATTTCGAAGGCTTGTACAATATTAGAAGCTTTGGCTACTACTGTTTAAGGCAATAGCTTTACCTAATTTAATTTGTTTTTAGCTTTTTAATGTAAACTACAAATAATTTAGTACAGGAAACATTTTTATGTGTTTTTGTCTTCTATTCTTTATTTCTATTTCCCTTACTATAAAAAGGTAGAATAGCAAGAGAAAATATGATTAAAAAAAGGATTAAAGTAAAATCCGATTGGTGTCTTATTTATAGTTTATGTTGATTTGATATATATCTCCACATTCTTACCATTGCCTACCCTTTTTTTACCATGGAATAGATTTGTTGTGCCTGAATAAATTCCAACCATTTATTATAATAACTTGGATGGTTAGGATCTTAAAGGCATAGCGGGACAAAGCAATTCGAAACAGCAAATTTGCTCCCTTTTTACTATCCTTCACGAAAATTTACCTGCCTTTTTCTTTCTCTTTTTTTTTTCACTCGAGACACAGTCACCATCCTTATCTGGAGAATTATTTACTCTAAACTTAATTCTTGGAACAAATATCAGTGCAATGTATTTTATTTCTCATGTAAGATTTAAACGTAGATAATATGATAGGATTGAAAATTACATCACTAGTCATTCAAGCAAAATCATTGATAGATTTAGGAATATATGACATTTCGATTAATAGATCGATCCTTAAGTAGATTTAGTATACTATATCTTAAATCATTTATTGTATATTTTGCATATTGTTTAATATACTTTAAATATTATTTATATGCATAAATAATTTTTATTACAAAATAAAATATAGTTAAAATTAATAAAAGTGTTTTTTATTTTTATACTGCCAAACAGTCTACTGTATGAAGCTCTTTTTAAAAAGCTGTTTTTTTAATTGACAGCCAAATAGCCAACTGGCTTTTAAAAAAAACTCTTCTCAGAAAAGCTCTACTGACAAAAGCTCTACTGATAAAAGCTCTACTAATAAAAGCTCAACCAAACGGACCCTAAAGCTTTGGTCACCTATAAAATTACTTTCATTAAGAATTTTGGGGACAACTGCAAAGTAATTTTGAGCTTTGCCCTCTATACATGGAAATTTTCAATTCTCAATGTAGCCATCACAAAATCTGCTGCCATGAGACAAACCATGAACTATATCGGCCAATGCTGTTACAACATAAAAACTGAACAATTGAATATCAGACCCAGGCAGGCCAATGGTGTAAAGCACCTATATTTTGGCTGTAACATCTGCTAGAAGTATTTTGAGTGTCTCATAGGTCATAAAACAAATCCCAACACCAGGAACAACTTTGTAGTATTCAGGCATAATGCCTCTATATAGACCCCGAAAGCCTTCACACTGGACTATGTGCTTAAACGTGCCAAAAAGGCCTGTTTTGTACACACGAGCCCGGCCACCCGCTCCTTCCAATTGTTTCCGCCGGCGTACAAGATCAAGAGGAAATGTCGCTGCATATGGTAGAAAAGGTTGAGGCACAATATAACATAGCAGTATAGACACTAATGTACAAGAAACCATCACGCGTTCAAGATTATGCATGCAACTTACACAATACACATATTTCCCAAGAAAAACAAAAATTACAGAGTACACAATTATTACAACTACAATTCACCCTCTCAAACATACTAACAACAGAAAATACCAAATTCCTGCTTACCAAGTGTATTTTGACCATAACAGCTTCCATTATATTTCTGCTCTTGCCTCTAGTTGCATAGTCATTCATACATGTTTTATCAGGACATTAATATGTTGTTCATGTAAGGAAAGGTGTCATTTTGGCCTCCATGTTCTTTTTCTTTTCTCAAATAAACATCATTCAACTTTATGGTGACAGATTTCCGGAGAAAAAAGTCATGCAAATTGTTCGTCTTCTTGATGAAAGATGACACCAAAACAGTTTGAAGGTTTCCTAACCAATCTGCAATTGGCAAAGGAAGCCTAAGTGAGAAGCATACCTCAAAAGAGGACACCTCTCACATTTGATAACAGAAAGAATAGCAATACTTCAGCTGAGAGTAGTGCCAGCCAATAAAAGAATGAACTGCAATCCCCGTCAGACAAGTTATTGAAGAAACGGTAGAAAATGAATGTTCATGATCAAAAGGAAAAAGTACAAGTTAGATGACATGGTAAAAATACTTTTTCCTGATTTCCTTACTAAAATTCTCAACCAAGATATAAAAGAACTCCAGTCTTGGACTCTGGCTCTAGGGTCAGTCTGTTAGATACTTAATGCAGAGCGTGCATCATACCCAGCTGCTCTGCATCAAAAGCATAGTAAAAAGCTACAAATATTAACTCCTTTGACTCATGATAAACCAAGTCATTAAACATGGAAGACTTAAGCTGTTCAACTAAATAAAATCTTTGCTAAACACTGCTATTGGATACTTAAATTTTGGCATTATCATATCTGTGAAAAGGAGCAAAAAATGACTTAGCATCAACATTTTCTCATCTGAAATATACAACAATGCATATATTTAAAGATTATATGCAGCACAGAAACACCAATCAACCACAATTTTGTAAGATTAAGGACAATTGGGCTCAGACTGCATAGAAAGAAAAGATATAACTTGAAATGGCTCATAAAACAGAAGACTATCTAACTCACCTGTTGAGGAGGCAATTCCAGAAAGACTACCGCAAGCTAAACTCACTGCAACATTAGAATCATGGGGCCTGAAGTAAAAATAAAATAAAATTCAAGGATTACATAAAAGAACAAGATGCTCAAGAGATACATAGGAAGTCCAAGAAACTTCATAACTAGGAGAGTCCCACCTGTGAGACTGCCAGAAAGATCGTAGAGTCTCATACACAGTAAAACTGATAGCTATATTAGGTCCAACACCCTATCATAGTAGCCAACTCATGTTAAGAAAGCATCAAAGGATACACACAGAGGAAAAGCTAACTTTATTAGTAATAGACATACTAAGAGTGTTGCTCCAAGTCCCTTGTAGAGCCCAAAAACTCCCTCGTCCCTACAAATTGTTCGTAATGCATGCGAGATGCCTCTGTAGTAAATGATATTTGTCTGCAGGTTCAAGTTTAATCAAATTAATCGGAAAGTAAAAATGTTATTGCCAGTTCTGAACTGGAAGAGGTTATACAAATGTTACCTGAGCTGCAAGGCGTGTCCTTACAAGATCCAGTGGATAAGTAGCAGATGCAGCTGTTATGCCAGCCAAACCACCACCCACAAAATGAACAAAGAGGTCTCCACCCATATTCGCCTTTTGACTTTCCAGTCCAGGCACCATATGTAGCAGCTGTAAAATAGATCCAATGGTCAACATTTTAAGCTACCAGGAACCTATGAAGAATCAAAGTTTTTGTTGATGCCAAATTTTAATTTAAATCCTGAGGATCCCCACCATTTTATAGTGCTCATAGGCATAAAAATTGACAGAAGAGTAAGGGAGCCGATGAGCTATTGTAACAAGATTCCCTTTCCAGAAAGCTCTGAATCCTTCCTCCCTAACAATCCGGGAAGCCTCATTCCATATGCTAGCTTTCCTCAGTGTTATAACATCAGAGTGCATTCCTTGCACCTACAAAAGCAAGGCCATTTTTTGTAGAGAAGAAAACAATTAAAAAAAAAGGGCTATGCTACAGTGCTAACTACTGACTCGAAAAGAAAACACAATATTTTAGTTCAGCTGGCTCAAAATGATCCACAACTTTTAACTACTCTTCTATTATGGAACCCATACAAACCATTCATCAAAATTGAGACAGCCATCTCACCGGAAAAGGTAAGTACATTTGCAGTTATGCCTAGAAACTAAAAAATTTTGTACTACTTTTAACATATTAAAGCTACATCCTGATGTATACCCCCTAAAAAACTGAGAAGCAAAATAAGTTATGTAACAGAACTGGAACCAATAAGTCGCAAGTTAGCGTTCCTGGAGTCTCCGCAGTTAGACTCCACGTAAACTATTTAACAACACCAAAACTTCTTTTATCCTGAACTTATATTTCATTCTTTCCAAATGTTTCTTACCCTCACCCCATCTACCTATTTCCAAAACAACCGCTCCAGCATCACTAGAAATTCCATGTATTTAAAAGATGGAATTTTAGAAACAGAAATACATGGTGACTACTATACTATCCCAATTCAGTAGATGCTACACAAAATGCATAAAATTTCCACATTTCGATGTAAAAATCTAAACTTTCACGACAGAAATCAAATTAAACCCAAATATATAAGCACCCTCATTGACGAGTTACATACAAAACTCAGGAAACTACTTGAAAACCCATTAACTAGCCAAGAATAAAGAAGCGGGGGAAAATATTACCTGAAAGAGTATGGTAAGGCGAGCAAGTGGTGCAGTGCATGTCTTACTGAGAGCACCTGCCACTCCACCAGCAACAAGCTGAGAAACCGTTCCGATCTGCGATTGGTGATGGTGTGGCTGCTGTTGGTGCAACGATTTTTGTTGTTTTTGTTGCGAATTGAGACCTCTGGGTCCTCCGTCTACCACCACTCCCACTCTTGCTTCCGTCTGCATACCTCTCTCCCACAAACTTTCACTTTCTTCACTAATGAGTCTTTAATTGAAACATTAAAGGCCTCAAATTTGGAAACCTTAACAGCCCCGATAACGGATATAAAAAGCAAACAGATGAAGTGACGTTAAAGAAATTGGAGAAACCCTAAATCAAGAGATTTCCAGAAAATTGCTGACAGCCCCTGGCTTTTCTTCTTCGTCTAATAAGCCAGGCTCAAGCTCTCAATTTCTTTTTTTTTTTCCTTTCGAAGCAAAAATGTGACCACTTGCAGAGGTTCTCGCGGCTAGCTAATGACACTTAAACTGCGTTGTTTCAGGTAATAGATCCCATCCTATGTACATTGTGCGACGGGACTCGGGAGCGTCGATGCTTGAGGGCGTCTTTTGGAATGTGGTGGGAATATTCCCGAACTCACAGTGAATTCGGAGTACACGATATTTACCAAGTGATCAGAGGGTGGGATCAAGGACAATAGAAATAGAATAGAGAGGTATAGTTTTTGGAATATTCCAAGCAAAAGATGAGTTCCGAGGGGCGGGCTGCTGGTTTGCGGTTGTTGTTATAAAGTTGGTTAACCCGTTTTGTTCCTCTGGGCTACGGCCACGTGTCCAGCCTATTGGATACGTTTATTTTCCCTTGTTTTGAAGCAAGGATACCGCTCACCGACCTCAACATCACACGCGCATTGTTACTATTGGTCGTTAGTTTAGTCACTGGCTTAACCAAGCTACAAGGCCCAATAGAGAAATTACACGGACAAGTTAAAACTTGAGCTTGTTTGGAAAGATTCTGGGATATCTTGCGCTTGTGCAAATGCAAATTACATCCGATATTACTTTTACTAATCCAACCACAATGGAGATTTGCTCGTACATGTAAGAAAATTTCGGTCAAACCTTACCTACCTACCTACCTACTTGTATATGGTTTGGTTCAGTCTGATTTTGCTGAGGCTGGGCGCCGTTATTTGGATCCATGAGCTCCGTTAGCTGTAACCAAGAAATACCTGCAAAACAACGAAAGACACACCGGGGGTTGATTGCCGGTCGGCCCCTCCGATGCCTAAGTCAGTTCTTCAGTAATGGTTGTGATGGCTGTGAATCGAGAGTATTAGGGTT
>JANKOD010000004.1:3769155-3780073 GCA_026284645.1 Erythroxylum acuminatum | reverse complement strand
ATTTCATGTTTTTATTATGAATGAAGAAAATTTTAACTTTATATGATCAATGAAATTTTTGTTTAAACAAATTAATTATATAAACAAAACAACAAAATAATGCACAGATAATTTGTTGCTGTT
The DNA here is from genome assembly GCA_026284645.1 of Erythroxylum acuminatum. Classification (NCBI taxonomy): domain Eukaryota; kingdom Viridiplantae; phylum Streptophyta; class Magnoliopsida; order Malpighiales; family Erythroxylaceae; genus Erythroxylum; species Erythroxylum acuminatum. The sequence goes on along the minus strand of JANKOD010000004.1, from coordinate 3,779,950 downwards.
AATAAAATTTAATATCGGCATTTTAAAAAAGAGGATTTAATATTTTAATGGTAGCATCATTACCGACGGTTTGTGAGACATTGTCGGTAATGAATTATGGTGACGGAAAAACGATTTCCGTCAGTATATTGAATCATATTTACCGACGGATACTCATAAAGTGTTGGTAAACTTAGTCATATTTTCCGACGGTTACTTATAAATCATTGGAAATTGTTTATTGTATAGCGACGGTTAAAAGATCTTCCACCGGTATATATACCGATGGAACAAGTTTAACCGTCGGTAAGTAGTTTCCGTCGGTAAATTTACCGACAGCCAATTTCACGACGCCTTCAACTGTCGGTTTATTCTTTCGTTAATTTTAATTACCGACGGTTTCTTTAAGCTTTCCGTCGGTATATGCCGTCGGTACAACTCTTTTTTCTTATAGTGTCCCATTATAGTTATTAAACATACATTTTAGTGGTCAATCATATGAAATTAATATTGCAATTATATTAGTTCACATATTTCTAACATCGCTTCGAATAGTTAATGCTGAATGATATTTGTTTTCATAAGCATCAACAACAGAAAGCACAAACTTCATTCCTGTACCAAGTTGTCTTGTTTCTGCCTTTTCTCACTTCTTTAGGGTTTCTTTTGATTCTAGGTTTGGGGTGTTGGTTTTGTTTTGATGTAACATATCACTTCCTAATAATCTATACGTGAAACTTCCAAACTTACGTCTTTAATGCTTCAAGTCATAAGTGGACCTCGAAATGTTTGCACCGACAAAGTTTTGTTACAGCAACATTCCTGAGTGTAATGATGCATCCTCTCACATCTCCCGAGGAACTAAGCGGAGTTAAGATGATGATAGCTTAAGCGTATTATTTTTTTAATGCATTTATAGTAATTGGGACTGGATAGAGGGGTATGCTTCGAGAAATCAGGCGTCAGATCCTCTGATCCAATTTTTTTTTTGGGAACAATTATGTGCCGTTGCATTTGACCCATTTATTTTTGTGAGTCCCGTATAAATAAATAAGTCAAGTACAGAGTTGGTAAAAAAAAAAAGTAGATCATGGCTCCGAGAAATCTGACATAGCAGTTAGCGTGATATGCTAAAGTGACCGTAATAATGGACCCATGTGCATTAAGAAGGTACATATTCGAAAATAATGGAAACCATTGATAGGGGTCCACGGGATACTGGAGCTTCCTAATGGTTGCCTTGCTTCAATAGCTCAATTCCCCAACTTTCCACCACAACAATCATACCCACCAACCTCAATTTACTTGCGAGGAAACTAAACTTACCATTAATACAATCAACAGAATTGTAAAAATCTCAACAAAAAATAGTGACTATAACTGAATCGGGGTTACTTATAAAGTTATAATGTTATGATACGGGAGTAATGCCATAAGGGAAAATCTGGTGAAGCCTGTAACTTGCTCGATGATATGCCTGACAAGAACTATAAACCCAGGCGGAAGGTTCATGATGCTTGTGGAAGAGAGAGTTAAATAAGAACTGCATGCCTGATGATGCAATTCCTAGTATTGCCATCCCATGCAATAGCCCTTTCCGCGACAGCTCGAGTTTGATTGATCCAGTCTAGGAATTTGTTGCTTCATAGAAACTTTAGTCATATTGTAAGCTTCAATCTAGGTTAGCATCATTTTATGACCTTGGCACCTGGTAATCTCCGGTCTATGTACAAACTATGAGCCCCATCTATAGACTTGAGGCTCTACCACATAACGTAGCACTGATTGACATGAACAAACTAAAGCAAATCCATGCACATGCCCTTAGAAATGGCATAGACCATAACGGAGCGCTTATAATAGAGGTTCTTCAAGTCCCCAACATCTCTTACGCCCACAAGCTGTTCAATTTCATTTCCAAACCAACGACTTTTCTCTTTAACAAGCTAATTCAAGCTTACTCCAACCAAAAGCAACTCCACATATGCTTCTCTCTCTATTCCCAGATGTGCTTTAGAAACTGCCCACCAAACCAACACACTTTTACCTTTCTTTTCGCTGCCTGTGTTTCCTTATTTTCTCCTTCGCAAGGACAAATGCTCCATACCCATCTTGTAAAATCTGGTTTTGAGTCTGATGTTTTCCCCTTGACTGCGTTAATTGACATGTATGGTAAATTGAGCATGGTTCAACTAGCTCGAAAAGTGTTTGATGAAATTCCTGATAGGGACGTACCCATTTGGAATTCGATGATTGCGGGTTATGCACGGCGTGGGGATATGGAGGAAGCGTTAAAACTGTTTAAATCGATGCCAAAAAGGAATGTGATCTCGTGGACTGCGATTATATCTGGGTACTCACAGAATGCGCAGTATGCTAAAGCATTAGATATGTTCTTGAGAATGGAGGAGAATGGTGTGAGGCCTAATGAAGTAACTATTTGTAGTGTATTACCTGCTTGTGCGAACCTTGGTGCGTTGGAAATAGGGGAGAGAATTGAAGTTTATGCGAGAGAAAATGGGCTGTTAAGAAACTTGTACGTTAGCAATGCTTTGCTGGAAATGTATACTAGGTGTGGAAAGATTGATGTGGCCAGGCGGGTGTTTGATGAGATTGGGAAGAGAAGGAATTTGTGCACGTGGAATTCGATGATCATGGGCTTGGCTGTTCATGGAAGAAGTCACCAGGCTTTTCAACTTTATGATCAAATGACGGTAAACTCCCTTCTTTACATTGATGAACTTCATTCAAGTTGGAAATTTTTTAATAGTACAATTTTTTAGCAGTACACACTAACATGTTTGCATTATGAGATCGTCGTTGATACAGAGAGAAGGAAGTGCACCGGATGATGTGACATTCGTAGGACTTCTCTTAGCATGTACTCATGGAGGCATGGTTGCGAAGGGTCGCCAACTTTTTGAAACTATGGAGACGAAGTACAATATCAAGCCAAAATTGGAACATTATGGCTGCATGGTTGATCTCCTAGGGCGTGCTGGAGAACTAGAAGAGGCTCATAGACTTATAAAAAGTATGCCAATGAAACCTGATTCTGTAATATGGGGTGCATTACTAGGTGCTTGCAGTTTTCACAAAAATGTGAAGTTTGGAGAAATAGCAGCTGAATATCTCTTTAAACTCGAGCCATGGAATCCAGGGAACTATGTGATACTCTCTAATATTTATGCGTCAGCTGGCATTTGGGATGGGGTTGCGAAGCTGTGGAAGCTGATGAAGGGTGGCCAAATTACAAAGGCTGCAGGGTACAGTTTCATCGAAGGAAAAGGAGGTGAACTTCACAAATTCATCGTGGAAGATTCATCTCATCCAAGATCTGATGAGATATATGTAACGTTAAATGAAATTACAACCAAGATGAAGCTACAAAGAAATGTAGATGATTGTGAATCTGAACTTACAAACTTTTGCATGATGGATGAAATTTGATTAATGCTCCTTTTTCTTAACTCTAGCAATCAGTCATGATTAATTGGTCGTGTCCTTGTTGATAAGTCAAGAAGCAGATCTAAAGATTCTTCTCTTCAATCAGATTGGTTTCAACATAGTTCTTTCAGTTCCATGAAGAACTCTTAGTACAACCAAGAAAGTAGTGACCAGTTTTCCCTTTTACTTTATTTCGAACATCATAACATAATTACAGAAAAAGAAAAGTAGTAATTTACATGGACAAAAAGGGCTAAATTCATAACTTGATCCCTTAATTTAGAAGTTGATCTTGATTGGTCTTTTCAATTGATGTATGTCTGAAGAAAAGATCCAAAGGGCTAAGTGCAGGAGTAAATTATGAGTTTAGCCCGACAAAAGGTATATCTGTTAAAGAGTCAACCCAGCAACAGCCTTCTCATCTGACAGTTTCACAACCAGATAGTTTCCTGGAGCTGACAGTGCACTTACGCTGTTTTCTCCTTTCTCGTTCTATTCTTTTGACTCCTACCCATATACTTAAGAAACTCATCAATCAGAATGACGGGTGCTGAGACCAAGACGACAAGAAACCACTCGCTTAGACTTAGTGGAACAATACCAAAAACATCTGCCAGGAATGGGACATAGAGTATGAGGCAATGGAGGCTGAACGAAACTGACATGGCAACTAAGAGCCAAGGGTTTCTCCAAGGTGGCATTGTGATCAAGCTATTGTCTTCAGAAAGAGCATTCAGGGAATTGAACATCTCAATCGCCACCAACACAGATAAGGAAAGAGTCATTGCCTTCACTTTACCAGCAGAGAAGTAATCGCAAGGATTTGAAAAACTGATCACCCTTCCTCCCCCAACCTTGTATGGAGACGCTGTGAAATTTGACCACGAGGGACACTCGCCCCAGTTGCGAAGCTGAGAAAGTTCAACTAGGCTATGCCCATCATTAACAAGGTTAATGCCCAGAAATGAAGGTTGGGTGTACCACAAGACAAAGATTCCAACAGTTGCAATGCCCACGTAAGAACCAATCACCTGCATTGAAGAAAGGTGTTGTGAGGAAAACTAACTTGGAAGTTTTCTTGGCAAGCCAAAATATCAAAGAAGACATATTTGGAAAGATTCACTGAAGATTAGATACCAAGTATCGGAGAAGGACCCAGGAATTTATAAGTGCATCATTGCTTTTGCGAGGTGGTTTCTTCATTACATCAACATCAGCAGGATTGAAGCCGAGAGCAGTAGCAGGTGGACCATCAGTGACCAAATTTACCCACAGAAGTTGCACAGGTATCATACATTCTGGTATGCCAAGTGCAGCATTTAAAAATATGGAAATCACCTCCCCAACGTTAGATGATATCATATACCTGCAGGAAGAAAACACGGTCGAAATCTTCTGGTAACTTCCCCCTTGTTAGAAAAAGATATATCCCAAACAAAAAGGTACCTAATAAAGGCTTTCATGTTGTTGTAGATTGATCGACCCTCAGCAACAGCAGAAACAATGGTGCTGAAGTTGTCATCTGCCAAAACCATATCTGAAGCTTCTTTTGCCACCTGCAGAGATAGAAATGGCATGGCAAACTGGTCAAATTCAAAGAAGAACCACTTGCAAATTCACTGCCAGGCAAAACATTTCTCACCTCAGTTCCTGTTATACCCATAGCAACTCCGATGTCAGCAAGTTTAAGTGCAGGTGCATCATTCACGCCGTCTCCAGTCATTGCAACAATCTCACCCATTTCCTTCAGCAGCCTGACAATGTCTTGCTTATTCTTAGGCTCAGCACGAGAGAAAACCTTCCCTCCAGGTCTACACAAAATTTCCTTCTGTTGCGAAGGGGAAAGAGCTGCGAACTCTTTACCAGTAAAGCTTCTCCCTTTGAGTTTTTCCCCTTCATTGAATAACCCGATTTCTTTACAAATTGATTCAGCTGTGGATTTATTATCTCCGGTTATCACCATTACTCTAATCCCAGCACCCCTACAATCCTCAATTGCCTTACGAACTTCCTCACGTGGAGGATCCTGTGAAATATGAAGATCATTTTGAGTCACCTATGGACAATAAGACTATCATAATGAGGAAAAATACAGGGACAATTGCTCACCCTTATACCAACAATTCCCACAAAGATCAAGTCGCTCTCGATAGAAGAATAACAACTTGGATCCAGCAATTTCTTGTGGGCAGGATGATCTTCTGTATAGTAGTCTGTAAATTCTCCTACATCTTCCTTATATGCCAATCCCAAGCATCTTAGTCCTTTGGAACTCATCTCCAAGAGTCTCAACATCAATAGTTGCTTACAAGGTTCGTCAATAGGAATAATGGATCCATCTGCAAGTTGCACATGCGAACTGCGCTCCAGTAAGCTCTCAACGGCTCCCTGCAAATGTCAAATTAATTGTTATATGTAAACAACTATAGAATTGCTGAATGTAAGGCATTAACAATAACTACTTAAGCTTCTACCAGGCGTTTTTCACCAAGTTCATAAGAAATTAAAATACCAATTCTATATGGATATTTCAATCTGGCAAAGCAAGCAGGAGATCCATGGTAATCACCTTGACTAGAAGTCGGTTGCGGCCATTGGGCTCCCTGACAAGAACACTCATTGATTTCCGAATGCGATCGAACTCCAATGTGGCAACCCTTTTTGATCTTGTTATCCACCAGTCACAGGATCCTAAATTAGGCAAAATTAAATAATCATGCCTTGCTCAAAACTTCTGAAAACTCATGCAATGTAACCATTTACCTAATTTTACAGTGCTGTGATCAATTAAATAGTTCAAAGCAAGGTCTGCGTCATGAATTTTATTCTTTGCATTTGAGTCGGAAATTCCCATCTTCTCAACCAAAACCTTGAGGGCTGCTTCGGTGGGCAAACCTGTAGCTCGGAACAAACGTCCATCGAAAAAGATATCAGCATCATTGCAGACAGCACATACCTCTGCCATGACTTGCAAATTAGCATCCATGTTGTAGCAAATCCAATCAACAATTCCCCCATCCTTAGGATCATAAGTTGTTCCTTCAACAGAAAAAATTCGAGAGCATGTGGTTTTTCCTCCGAAAGTGAAAAACTCTGATACAGACATCTGGTTTGTAGTCAAAGTCCCAGTTTTATCTGAACAAATCACAGTAGTGCATCCTAATGTTTCTACACTAGGAAGCTTTCTTACAATTGCATTCTTTTGAGCCATTTTCCTTGTACCAAGAGCTAAACACGCAGTGATCACTGTGGGAAGGCCTTCAGGTATTGCAGCCACGGCTAGGGCAACAGCTATCTTGAAATAATAAGTGCACTTCTCAAAAGAAAACTGAATATTTGAAGGCCATCCATCTATAACCTCCCAAGAGATAAAGTTTTTGTAATTGATGAACCATACAATTAGGCACACCAGCCCAATTGCAGTAGTAAGCCTGCCTCCAAATTCATCTAGCTTCTTCTTCAAAGGAGTATCACTCTCCTCCATAGAAGCATCATGTATTTGCTTCTGTATCTTCCCTATCTCAGTGTTCATTCCAGTGCTTATAACAAGGCAAATACAGCTTCCATTCACAATAGTTGTTCCAGCAAAAACCATATTTTCCTTGGCCTGCAACTCACAGTCGTCAATAAATATAGGATTAGTGCCTTTAAGAACAGGCATTGCCTCTCCAGTCAATGAGCTCTGCTCAGCTCTCAAAGTCGATGTCTTCAAAATCGTAACTCTCATATCAGCGGGCACTTTGTCCCCAACCTGCAATTGCACTATATCCCCTGGAACAAGCTCCCGAGATGGCAAGTCCGGTATCCAATGCCCGTCCCTCAGAACCTTTGCTGATTCACATTGCATCTCCTTAAGAGCTTCAAGTGCCTTTTCAGCATTACTCTCTTGCCACACGCCAACAGTGGCATTAAGGATCAAAATTAACATTATCACAAACGGTTCCACGTAGGCTCCGAATCCACACTCCCCCTCTGTTTCACTCCCCTGAAAGTAAGCTAGAGCAAGTGAAATAAAGGCTGCAAGCAGAAGTATCTTCACAAGCATGTCATCGAATTGTTCCAACAACAGGCGCCATATTGGTCGTCCCTCCTCCTTGGCAAGTTCATTCCATCCATATCTCTGATGGCGCTTCTCAACATCACCTGAACTCAAACCCTTTTCGAGCTTGACATGGAACTCATTCAAACACTGTTCAACAGACCATGACCACGCACAGAATGGAATTTCTCCCATTTTAATTCAGCTTTGAAGTTTGAATTTGAAATTTCGCTCCCAACGACACCGTAGTTGAAATTATCTCGCAGTCTCGTCAAAATCCTGTAGATAATATGAAAGAACTTTACTTACAGTCTCGTGCAGGTTTACCAGAGAACGAAAACCATAAATCAAATCAAAATGGTATTCATGAAGAAACTGAAACCGTTTTTGGAGAAAAAAATCAATGACAGAGATATACAAATCAAACCATGCGGTGGTTACGAACCACTCCCAAAAGGTCCAACTAAAAACGTAACTGCTTACGTTAACTCACTCACTAAAGTTCGAGTAGTTATAGTCTCCTCCATAACTCCAACTAACCAGAGTAAAAACACAAAACAACACAAAAAGTAGAAGTAACAAAGCAAAGTGCAGAGCAAGCAACAAAACAGAAACAAATACCAAGTTAATGCATTTAAACAACCGAGTGAAACAAAAAACGGAATTCCGCGAACCATAACAGACCACTCAAGCGAAACATAAATCAGAACAACTCCACCAATCTTACCCGTCTCGGAAATGGGATAACTTAGTTTCCTAAGCAGCACAAACTCCGCTAGTTGGGGGTGGCACAAGAATTCCGAATGTTGGTAAAAGTATTATAAGGTATTGGAATTCTTACAAAAGTGGTGGGACGGACACCAAAAGCTAGCTTGGAAACGAAGCAAGAGTCTTGACTAAGGAAAAAAAAAAAAAAACCTGAAAACGTGCTTAACGATGAGTCGATGAGAATCAAAGCATCGGAAGTATATGTACTTCTTGACGGATTTAGACTGGTCAGGTCAGTCTTTTTGGAGAAAATTGTATCGGCTGGTTATGGTTATATACAAGTGGTCGAACCGTTAAAATATTTGAATATGCACGTTCCATAAAAAGCCGCCCTAGAGTAGGGTTTGACTTATGAGTGAGTTCAATGAAATAATTAGGAACTCGTTTGCTAATTTTTCTTAAATTTGTATTATCACATAAACCTAATTAGGAATGGTAATGGAGTATCTATCTTTATAAATTTTACAAATTCAAGTCAAAACAAAAATGGAATATAATTGACTCATTAAAAATATAAATTATAAAAAGATTGTTTCCGTGATTCAATTAAAAATGTAAATTTATTTTAAAAAAAGATGAGATAAGAAAATAATAAATAGTTTTAAATCAAACTATCTTAAATTTAGATATTTTATTTCGCCTATATTTATAATTAACTAATTTATTAAAAAAATTAAACATGTAAGTGAACATTTAGTCAGCCTAATTGACTTGGATGTAAATCAATCAAAGTAGTTTTCTAAGAACTTAAGTTAGTTGACTTGATCTTATAAGTTAGTTTTGCAATACACAAGACCAAGGTAGCATTTTCTGCAACTTATTGCTGAAGTCCTCTCTAAACCCAAATTGCACGTTTCATCTTTTTTGCAATACAAAAAGGCATGGTTGTATTGGAGATTGAATACTTTTTGAAAGATTGCAAGTAGACTTTACTTAACAGCATAGAATTAGGTACAAACTGTGTCGTTTTCTTCTAAATAATTATATACATTTGGTGAACAATGACACCGACCGCACAACAAGTGATCTGACGGCGACAATGCAATATGGGACTTAGTTGGTATCTCATGGATTAGACGTCTTTGATTTGATGGATATATAATTTAGCTTTTTTTGTCAACCCGACTATTAAATATTTCTAAAATTCGTAATTTGTTTGTCTAGTAAATGTAATAATAATAATAATTATTATTATCTAATAAAATGATTTCGTTAAATAAAAATAAATAACTTCATATTTCATTTTATGTTAATTAAAGAGTTTAGAGGTGAGTTTGAAGATGAGTTTAGAGGTGTCAGGAATTTCAAATCGAACAAGTATAAGATCATTCAACAATTTATAATAGTGTATAAATCTCTCTTTTTTAGCTAACTTTTGAGGGTAAGTTAGGTCTTTCTAATATAGTATTAGAACCTGCTTATTTTGATGGTTTAGGGCGGTGTTCGATTATATCCCTTTGTTTAATATGTCCATCAGATATCCAGCTTCATTATGAGCTGAGGGGGTGTGTCAAAAATTTTACATCAGATAAATATAAAATTATTCAATAATTTATAATAATGTGCCGATCTTCATTTTGAGCTAACTTTAAAGGTGAGTTAAACCTATTTAACAAGAGATGCTCGGTCACTCCCGACCTTCGTCTGTTTTTCTGGCTTTAAGAAGGTTATGTACTTTTCTCTGTATAAATCTAAGTATATCTCGTTCCAGGAAGCTTCGTACCTTAACCAGTGTCATATCCTTTTCCATTCCCAACAGTTTGAATCTGGGTAAAATGTTATTGAACTCCTCGGCTTTTGAGGTTTGCCTGATGCCTTTTCATGTTTAGTTCTTTTTTGTTTTTGGTACACCTGGGTGCTTTGTATTAGATACCTCGTTAAGTCACTCCTAATCATGCTTAGCATTTCTTTATACATTGCTCCAGTTTCCAGGAAGGTTCCGCTGTTCTCTTACGTGGTGCCTGCGTTCTGTTTAGGTCATTTTGGGCGGTGATAAGAGTGCATTCGGATAATCAAGAGGTTTCTGGGGCAGGCTCTGCTGAGTAAAGGCAAGAAGAATACCTGGCCAGAGTCCATCTTCGTGAGAATTAATGCAACCCCTTAGATAGTCTAATTGTGTCACAAGGAGGAGCTTTAGGCAGCCTTTTTGTTACCTGTCAGGATAGTTTCTCTTATACCCATTTGACATCATTGATTATTTTTGCTTTCTCTTTAAATTTTAATTATTCAATCACAGTACTTATTCGTAATTATTATTAGTGGTTCAGCCGGATTTTGCTGATCCGGGACATCCTTGCTCTGCTCCATTATTCTGGGAATTCTGAACTGCGTGGTACCTGCAAAACAAGCAAAAAAAGTTCCCGGGGGTTGTTTCCCGGGAGGCCCCTCCGACGCTCAAGTTAGTATTTGGAGAATTTAGGTTTTGGAGAACGGAGAGACAACTAGGGTTAGGAGTCGTACCTTAATCACGATTGAACAATACCTTATATATGCGGTAGGTTGCCATTAGGTTTAGGTCTCTACGTAACTTGTTGTGTTTGCATGGGAGTCGACCTCTTACTA
>JANKOD010000004.1:3743437-3754344 GCA_026284645.1 Erythroxylum acuminatum | reverse complement strand
GGTAAGTAATTACACGAGATTTCTTTTTTTTTTTGAGGGATTTACACGAGATTTCTTAGTAATTCTAATATTTACTTTTGTTTTCAACTAGTTTTGATATATGTTTGAAATTAGTTAGGTGTTGAAAATATTCAAGATAAATCTTATATTTTATGATATGTTAATGTTAATTTTTTTTAACTTTTATAATAATAATAATTAATAATTAATCATATTATCTTATAAAAATAAGTATAAAGATTATTCATCTAATTGTAAGTTTTTCAAAAAATTATTTAATAATAGAAATTTATTTACTATCATGCATTCATGTAATAAAATTATTAAATAATTAAGTATAATTTACATAATAATTGTAGATGAAATGGTGATAACTATAAATAACTTTGATTACAATGATTAATTAAACTTTTTTTTACTGTTAATTTATTTTTAATCTTTACTTCAGACATGTCACGAACTCCAGCAGCCAATCAAAATTTTGGATCGAGTTTGATTAACAAATTTTTTGGTCAGGGTCGGGAATTCGGGACAGTTTGTGATTTGGAAAAGTCGAACACTGATCCTTGCATTCTTTGGTACCACAAAAGAGAATAGAGTTAAATCAAAATTGCAGAAACGAATAATCTGTTGACGGATAGCAATAGCATACAGATTTATCAATTCATCAGAACTTGGCATGTAAAATTAAATAACAATTTAAGAGGAGGATGTCCTTGAGTCTTGATCAAGTGCTTTCTGAAGCCACATCTCAGCATTCTCCATCATCTCAGGGCTAAGTCTGACCATCAAGATGCAAAACTCTGTTTCATTGAGAGCCCCATCTCCGTCGAGGTCTCCTTCTCTAACCATGGCCTCGAAGTCTTCTTTGGTCATTCCTTCCATTCCTAGGATTCTCGAATTCATCCTCAGACTCTCCGACGTAATTAACCCCTTCTCAGGGTCGGCCAATAGACTAAACCCTTTGCATAGTTCGGACACGAAGCCACGTGCATCAAGCTTCTCTGCCATGATTGGCAATAAATCCTTGTACTCGCTGTCGCTGGTCGACGGAGTTTTTGCGCCTATTTTATCCTTTCCCATCTCTCTTGATTGCTAGGGATCTTGTGAAGGAAGTTTTAGGTGTTTTTTCTATAATCGTATGGCCTATTTATTTTATAGGCTAGTCACATATTTTTGGAGGCAGGCTAACTCCCATGGTAGCTCAGCAAGTACTTCGTACATAAGCATATTGATCCATGTGAACCGACGGTCTGATTAAGCAGCAAAATCTAGGTGATGCGTTGGTATTTGATTCGGTTGCACGTTGGAGGGTTTCCAGGAAGGTCCGGTGGGGAAGAGAATCGGAGGGATCTTTCTGGCTATACGTTACCTTGGCATTTAGTACAAGGGAATAGCTTCCATGAAGCTTCCTATTGCTCTGTTTTGGTATGTTTCTTTGCATTTTTCTATTTTATGATGTTAGATTTGGCGTGACAAAGTAGCATCTGCAAAAGTAGTAAATTAATATTAAACATTATCTAAGTCGTCGTTGACTTGGTAAAAAAAAAGATGTCATGTACCCGTCAACTCTTCCTTATGTTAGGGTTATATTTAAATACTTTCTAAACATTAGAGTTCTCCGAAACTTTAGGTTCAAATTTGTAGATTAATGTAAATCTTAGTTCAAGTTTGGTAACCAATAATAAAGAGGTAAGAATAGAAATTTAGGTCTTGTTTAATAATCAGTAATAAAGAGGTGAAAATATGAATGAAACCTGCATTTTTTTTTGTCTCGTTTGATAATAGAAATCAAAATAAAAAATAAAAATAAGAATAAAAAGTCGTAATGAGAAAATTACAGATTATACATGTTTAATATGTAAATATTAGGAATGAGATTATATAAGTTAATAGCTACCAATATTTGGTATTGAATATTAAAAATGGTGATGAAATTTTTTTTAGCTACGTTTAATTATTTGATGATTGATTTGTAAATAAATAAATAAATAATTATTTTATATTATTATTAATTAATAAAATATTTTATATTTAATAAATAAATAATTAATGGTTTCACGTCATTTATTCTTGATTCGTTCTCCAATGCAAATTGAAATGATTGCATTCTTTTATCATGCAAGTCTAAATGAAATATGAATATGAGTTGTAGTTTCTTCTTTTAATTAATTCAATGGTTTTCCCAAAGACGACGAATATGTTAGCATATAATAATAATTGAGAAAATAAAAACACAAATTTATAACAAAAAGAAAAATAAAGAAATTAAAAAATTTAGAAAAATAAAAATTGACCTAGAGAAAAATGTTGAGAAGTAACTAGAGGAAGAACGAATAAAGAGCTTCAGTTGAGATGAAACACAAAAAAATAGAAATTATAAGAAATTATGTTGACTAAATATGAGAGAAATATTTAATTTCATTTATATTTAGTTATTTTTACATAGTTAATTATAATATTTTATAAATTTTAATAATTTATAAAATTATTAATTTTAAAATAATTATGAATAATTTTTACTATTAATAAATTAATATAAAGAATAATTTTGATGATAGTAATCTGATAAGAATCAATATCTTATAATATTTTAATAGTATCTTTATATCTTATTTCCAATCGTATACCCACACCCCCTTTAAGAATAAAAGTTTGTAATTATTTAAGATTCATTCTAGTTTTGTCATTCTTTATTTTATTTATTATCAATAACCAAATAATTAAAAATTAAAAATGCACATTTCCATTCCCACTCTTTTATTACTGATTATCAATCGATTGGTTGGTTACCGATAATAGATAAAATAAAGAATGGTAAAACTGGAATGAATTTTAAATAATCTCATACTTTTATTCGGAAAGGAGAGCGTAGGTAGGGAATAAGAGATAAAGATATTATTAGAATATTATCCTGTTGTTATTAAGATATTATAATCTTGATTCTTATCAGTAAATTTTTATTTAATTATTTACAAAATCAATCAAATAATAATTAAACATAAGTAAAAAAACATTATCGTTCTTAACATTTGATACCAAATTTTCACTTTTCATTTACATTCCTTTTTTATTATGATTTCTTTATTAGTGATTACTAAAAAAGACTAGGTTAAAACAAATGACCCTTTTGTCGAAAAGGCAAAAAAAAAGAGATATCGACGACACCGTATGGCTCCAATCACAAGCTTGGGTTCGAAGTTCAAACATCGGCGTACAGCGATGGATTCTATGTAGTAACTGAAGCCGAGCAAAGAAGCATAACACACTAGGGTTTTAGGATTATCAGACTTAAGAAGAAGAAACAATGGAGTTTTGCCCAACGTGTGGGATGTTGCTGAGATATGAATTGCCCAACATGGGTCAACCCTCCAGATTCTACTGCCCTACTTGTCCCTACTTCTGTTCCATTGAGAGTCGCGTAATACTCCTTTCTATGAAATCTATTTCGTGTTTTGTTTTTGGTGTTATTAATTGAATGATCGTGGCTAAAGGTTATGGCTTTTCTTTTTTGTGTTTACTCGTTCAGGTTAAGATCAAGAGAAAGCAACTGCTGGTTAAGAAAGAAATCGAGCCAATTTTTACCCTTGATGACATGACCAAAGGTGGCTCTGAAACTGAAGGTATAACCCTTTTGTATAAACGCTTTATGTCATCGAGACAAATGTTCTGAATTAGGTGCAGAGTACATTCATTCATTCAAGTTTATGATCTAGTTTAGTTGTTCTTGTTGATCCAGTTCTGTTTTTCCAGTTTCAACGTACCTCAACTCCCCTTACTCATGATTCACTCTATTCCCTTTTCCCACAGCAACTTGTCCACATTGCAACTTTGGAAGAGCTCGTTACCAACAGCTACAGATCCGGTCAGCTGATGAGCCAGCAACAACTTTCTACTTCTGTTTGAATGAAAAGTGTCAAAAGATGTGGCGTGAAGACTGAATGCTTGTCACTTGCACGCTGCTTGTACATCTATTGCCTTACTCAACATATTTGCCCGGTTTCACGTTTAGTTTTGAGTCAAGTGGTTTGTGGATTGAATCATTCAATTTTCATTCGAGTGTGTGGGTGCGGCTGCCTCTGTGCACTGCTCAGCTTGGGAAAAATTGTGCGAACATTCTGCCTGTTGGATGAAAAAAGTTTCCATTTACCCCTTGATGATCTTTTGCAAGTTCGATTCTTTTACATCAACTATGTATCCTAGCCGACCCTTTTTTAACCATTTCATTGCACGTGGACTGAATTGGAGCTCATGTCCGTGTCATTTATAAGGAACATGAGGATCCCAATCCTACGAGATTTTAAGTAATGCTGTTACACTGATGTAACTGATAAGGCCGACATGCTTGTAATGTTTGATCAGGCGAACACTGCTCTGATAAATGGACAATTTATGTACAAGAATAGAACAGCTAATTTCAAAGCATAAGATTGAATTAGAAAAATATTACTTCCACTAAAAAGGGCCGCAATCTGTGACAACTCCAGTATGACATTGTGAGAATCCTCAAACTAGAAAAGAAAATGTGTGCACAAAATAATTTCACAAGAAGTTAGAAGTTTGTCTAGAAATCACTAAATCAATGATCAGCCAACTCTTTCCTTGTCAGCCATCTCCTTTTGGTCGCCTCCAGTGCTTCATCCTTCATCCTACAAAGTTCATTAAACCAAATCTGATATTGGGCTTGGATTGCATCAATCTCTGTCTTTAGCTCAACATCTATATCATTGTCAACCATTGACATTGAGGAACAAGTGCTTGCTAAGCTCAAGAGATTGGATACTCCACATTGGCCAAGAAGTGATAATTCCAAGCTCTTTGAAGAGTTATTCGTTGGGATGCATTCTTCACCTTTGACGTCGTTGCTTTCCTGTTTGCAATCGAAACATGGTTCCTCAACCTCTGTTTCAAATGCACAGACATTCAAGCTTTGATGTCTTCCAATCGGATCATGCTCAGAATATTCGGAAGTTTTCTCATTTTTTGAGATAGCATCTTCTTCAGTAACAACTGAGACTTGAGAGTCCTGATATTCCATATTGGTCAAACTTGGAGAGGAATGGTAGTCAAAATAAGAAATAACACCATCGGAGTTACCACTGAGATCATATCCATCTTGTGTGGAATCTCCAGGACCATTTCTTGCTGCCTCCAAAAAATTTTCTTGCTCAATAACATCAGCTAGTAATACATCCCATGGGGAAGCCATTAACGTTTTGGTATTATCAATGATGGAATTGTCAGAAAAGGAAGTTATTGTTCCACTTGAATAATTAGATGAGACTTTCCAACCGGGAAGAAGATTCATTATCAAGTAGTCGATGAACTCAGCTATGAAGGCCACATCATGATCTGTCAATTCTAGCTGTTCAACCATTTCACTTGCCACAGATAAAGCAGTGTCACTATCAAGGTAGAAGAGAAAGTCAATATTCCTCACCCGACCTGCAAGCAGCAACGACACTGAATCATTACTCACAAAAAAAGGAGGAAAAATGCAAAGGCTGGGATAAGATAAACGTAACTTACCCAAACAATCAGCAATTCGAAAGGTTAATGATATAGTGTTGTCATCATTCTTTTTCCCACGCAACCTAAACTCATTATGCTTATGTGTCCTCTGGAATTCAATAACAGGGTGAGCTGAGTTACCATTATTACTTCCAGTATCTGTACTCAAACAAAGCTGTTTACTGTCAATATCTATGTCCATGGAAAGAGGCCCGGAATTTGTGGAACTCATGGATCCAGAACACTGATTAGGCAACTGTGAGGGGCCACGAATTGGTTCAGAATTCCCAGGCTGGAGGAAAGAGTCGTTAAGGAGCTCCGTAGCAGGCAACCTCTTAGAAGCTGGAGCCAAGCATTTTTCAATGAACTCCTTCATTTGTGGATCATTCACTTTATTCAGGGAAGCAGGTTTTATGCCCTGAAGAAGGTTAGAAACACAATAAAAAATAAATCAGGTACTAGTATGGAAAGACCCAAGTCAATGATCAAGTGACTATAAGCTCTAGATAGATAAACTTACCGAGGTAACCTTCTTGTATATTTGAGCTGGATTTTGACATTCACTGTATGGATAATCAAAAGTGACCATTTCCAACATGCACATCCCAAAAGAATATATATCAACGAGTTCATTGTATTCCTCTTCATAAAGCTCTGGAGCCATGAATTCAGGAGTTCCTGTATGAAGAAGGAAAATATTTGAGACTTCCCATAAAATTGTGTTATCAAAGCAGGGGAACTTGAGACATTAGAGCATTACCAATAACACTTTTAGCTGTAGGCTGTTGCATGACAATGGCCAACCCAAGGTCTCCAATTTTAACTTCTCCATGATTCCCATTAACAAACACATTGTCACATTTTAAATCCCTGTGAATGATGGGTGGATTATGGCCATGAAGATAAACTAAACCTCGAAGAATTTGCCTTGCCCAATTCTTTATTGCTTTCATATCAACATTTCTATGCTTCTTGCGGTATCTAACAACCAAAAGTAAGCAGCTGTCAGAAATTCAAATCACAGAGATAATGGTCATGAATGAATAATCAGTAACACTGCAGACAACATACTGCCGCAGATTCCCAGATGTAAACAGCTCAGTAATCATGTTAACCATTTTCTTCTTCTGATCCACCCAAGAATAATAGAGCTTGATGATGTTGTCATGCTTCAGAGATCTCAGCAGATGAACTTCTGAGTATAATCTTTCCAAATTTTCTGGGGACTGCAAGACATCTTCAATGCTTACTTGGTTCCATGCAACTTCTATACCATCTACTTCATCAAATGCCTTGTAACTTCAAGAAAAAATATCAAGGAAACAAGTGCAATGAGTAATCTTCCTTTAAAAATATGGCTTTTTATAGAAGTATAAGAATATAAAGAAAGGGAAACAAAACTTTAAG
This sequence comes from Erythroxylum acuminatum, assembly GCA_026284645.1. NCBI lineage: Eukaryota > Viridiplantae > Streptophyta > Magnoliopsida > Malpighiales > Erythroxylaceae > Erythroxylum > Erythroxylum acuminatum. The sequence goes on along the minus strand of JANKOD010000004.1, from coordinate 3,747,426 downwards.
AGGAGGCAAAGTGTAAGACACATACACAGTCTTGAAAGCACCCCTGCCCAATATATCATTATACTGTGCCAACAAAAAGGGAAAACGATTGAAATTAATGACTTTAGAAGGGAAATAACTACTTCCAGAGAAAAAAGAAAAAAGAACAAGAAGCAACAGATCTTTTTAACACAATGCAACAACTTAATATCAATAATATGGGTTGTATCCACTAATTTAAATTAGAGCACAAATTTTGTAACCATGTGTTTCTTGCGGAATTTGCTTATCTTCCATCAATACTTCTCGTATTACTAGCTCAACGACATTGATATTAACAGCAAGTACACATACTGGAAATTCCAAATGATTGTTTCAGGGTCCAATCTTCCACTAATTCTATATAGAGTCCTGGATTAGTTATCCCATGAAGCACCAATTCCATATGCCACTACATGAAATGTAAGACAAATACCAATTACTAAAACAGAAGCACTCTAAAAAGGGGTTGTCCAAATTACCCGAACATATCTACCAGTAGGATCTTTTTCCACGAAATCAACCTCCGCATGAGGAGGCTCCGTCGCCGAGAAAGTTTCAACATTCAAATTCGATGCAAATCCAGGGTCCCCCACAACAGCAGGTCTCATTCCTGCCATTAAGCAGACAACACCAACAAGCAAAAAGGAAACGGACAATATGGACTTGACAGCGGCTACTGTTTTAAGGTCTAAACGATCAAAACTTAGCAGAACAAAGATATGAAGAAGAATCAAAGCGATTGTCACTGATCGACCCACATAAGAGGAACGAGACAACGATTTTGTAGTTTTGGCTCGGAAAACGCTTCTGACGCGATGGAGAAGGAATCGAATGCCGAAATACGCAAGCGGATTCGGCATTCGACTACGACGACGACGACAAGCAGAGGGATGACGACGTCGTGTACTCCATGTTGAGGCAATGAACCCGAACAATTCATAACCTCAAATCTCGCGCCTTTATGTGTATTTAACATCATCATACCAAACCCAGCACCACCCAATTTTCCAATATCATCCTTACGAACCCAAAATCAATCCTCGAGAGTCGAGACTAAAGATTGTACCTTTATCCAGAAAGTTTTTCCTTTTTCTCCCAATAGATGCAGAGATGAGGGAAAAAAGGGAAAGTGGCAACGGGTTTAGGTCAGAAAAGAAGGGCTCAATTTTGATTAGATTGGTATGAGAGACTCAGAGAGAACAGAGAACTTGAAGGTGCGTAATATAAGGCAGAAACAAACACTTGTATGGTTAGTTACTAAAACTAACAAGTTTCAAATTTCCATCTTCGGTTTGCAATCGTCTCGTAATAGATTTTGGTTTGAACTGATGGAGTTTGGTGCGGCGCCGTACCAAGTACAAAGTTTCTTCTTATAATGTAATTTGAAAAGATTTACCAGCTGGTGTCGTGGTGTAGTTGGTTATCACGTCAGTCTAACACACTGAAGGTCTCCGGTTCAAGTCCGGGCGACGCCAGTATTGTCATTTTATACTTATGATCTTTAATAACACTTTTGAAGTCTCAACCTACATCGTTACTTATCCATATAAGCCAAAATTATCTTCAACTACTCTTCAAAATCTTCATTTGTATTACGACATTCGTAGAAATCTGATTTGCTCTCTGTTTGATCTGGTAGTGATTCACTAGTTTGATAATTTACCACTTTATACAACTGTCTGATCTAATTGAAGGTCAAGTGCTATGATGTCAATGGAAGGTTGAGTAATGAACAATTTTGATCAAGTTAATGACTTGCTTCAAGGTGCTCCAGAGTAATTACTTTTGAGTTTAATCTGTCAAAGATGCCTGTGTGTTTGCGCAAGTTTTTGTTTCTCTTAGTTTTTTAAATGTTTAGTTGATCGCAAAGTTTTTAATGGAATGATTTATAATAAAATGAAATGTAAATAAATGTAATATTAAAAAAAATTATTTGGAAGAGATGAAAGGGTCTATAGTGAAATGTTGTTTGAAAGAGAAACTCTCTTCTTCCATCTCGTTCTATTATAAACTTTCCTTTACTAATATTACATTACATTTCATTCCATTCCATTAATTAACCCTCTACAACAGTGCTTTGACGGTCAATGCTATTGCTATAAAGTAGTGATTGATAAATGCTCAATGCACTATGTTTTTATGTCTATATTTAGTTTATTTTACTTATTATATGAGAGTTTTATGTGGTATTTGGTACTTATTTTGTTTTTAGTATGTTTTGAAGTCTAAACTATCTTCATAAACTAAAGAAGAAGAATTTAGATAAAATCAGGACAAAAAATAAAAGAATTAAAGCTATTTTAGAAGTACACGTCCGTGTGAAAATATACACAAACGTAAGTAACATGCATGGCCGTGTAAGGGACTATGAAAATATAACATCAAAGTATTGTTAAATCAATCACTTGCATGTTAGTACATTCTGCAAGCTGATAACATTGTTTTGTGTCACATCTTCAAAGATCTGCTTATAAATTTGAAATTTAGTGTAGGTGGAATATTTACAGTGATTCGGGATATTCATCCTTGCTTTGATGCCTCTGCCATGTTTATTCCAGAGGATGCATCCTGCATCATCACCCTTGATATTGCTTCTATGGCCTAATAGTTGCATCTAAAAGTGGGTTCCTCACTGAAAACAGTAAAGTTTGTCTTGTCAGCAATCTTTTGCAAAGGCCTAAATTGGATCTGGTTAAAAATCAAGCAATTTTAGATAATGGCAGGGCATTGTTGGACAATGGAATTTTAGCAGCAAAAGGCAGAGCATGGCTGGAGCTTGTTTCACTTTCATGGTCCTGCCAACCAAATATTGACAAGCTCTCAAAGAGAAGGAAAAAAACAAAAAAGGTTAACATATCAGTTTTACGTTTTAATAGATTTTCTACTATCTTGGTATTCATCAAACATATCAGTTTTATGTCTTAATAGATTTTCTACTATCTTGGTATTCATCTTAAATGAGAGGAGCTATTAGTTATGTTAATTTCAGTTTTAAATATCTTATTTATCGTTTTCCTTAACTTTGTTGGCAAGTTTGATATACATTGTTTTCTTCTGATTCTATGCTTGGAATTCATCAAACATGTAGGTGAGCTTTCTTCAAATGAATTGATGCGCACTGTGTCAACTTGCTCCAGATGAGTTTATATGAAGATCTTGTGGCAGCTTGGGTTCATGCAAAACATGAGTGGCTGCAAACACGACCTATGGGCAAAGATCTGGTCAAAATCTTGGCTGAACAAAGAATGTTCAACGATTCCCGTTGTATGTTGAAGACGCTTAAATCACCTATTGATCGCCTTATTGTTGTTAGAATTTGATGTCATTTATCTTACAGATCATAGTTGCACTTTCTTGTTACTCACTGCAGATGGCACTTTGGAACTTCAAGATAACACTTTGGAACTTCAAGATAATTTTTGGATCACTTCACCGAGGCAAGCTCAGGGCTTGTAGGCTCAAGACGTCTGTGTTCCATTCCAGCTACCACTGTGTCTGACATCACTGCATCCGCTGTATTTCTTTCTAGCAAAATTGAACCTGGTGTTTCAGTTGGGAAAGATTTTCTTATATATATTTCATCCATTTCAGGTTGAATACAAATTGGTTCCCAATCTATTGTGGTCGTTATTAACATCTCAGAAGACATTGGTAATTTGTCTGAAAGAGGTTTATGCTCCCAGATCATCATTGTCTTTGAGAGGTGTTGTTATCAGTGACGGAGCCAGAAATTTAAGATAGGAGGACCCAAATAAAATATAAATTTCACAAAAATTTTCATATCAAAATTAAATAATTTTTTTATTAAGAATATAAAATAGTTAAAATTGTTAAGTCAAAACTGACTTTACGTATCAATTAATGTTTTGATGATAAACAAAGAATAAAACTGATGCGAAAAGCAGACGGAAGCTACAAAGCAAAACCAGAAGATGCGGAAAAGCAGATGATCAAAAGCAGAAGATCAA
>JANKOD010000004.1:3727670-3737974 GCA_026284645.1 Erythroxylum acuminatum | reverse complement strand
CTCTTAACTTGCCATTTTGTTGATTGCATGTTGTCTTGTCCCATTGCAGGTTTGTTTCACAAATTAAACACAATGCCAAGGACCAAGAGCGACTTCAGCAGGTTAGCCACTCCAATACGGTTTGCTCACTTCACCACCGAACCACCTCCTGCGACAGTCCACACGCCAACACCGTGACTTCGGCACTTTCATAATAGAGAAGCTTTCTTTAACTTTTCCTTTATATTTATGTTTCTTTAACATTGAAGATAATATTGGTTTAGGTGTGAGGGAAAAACATTGAAGTATTGGTGTGTGAATATTTTCGATTTCTGTGTGGTTTTTATTAATTTTTGCATGTGGTTATGTATGTTAAGCCAAGAAGCTTTGTCACGTTAATTTGGATGAGATTGAACCGATAGATATGAATATGAGTTGAGTCATAAAAAAATAAATATAAATATGAATAGAATAATATTCTAACCGAACTCTACCCATTATTACCTCTAATAATCTCTCATAGGATCCAAGCTCATGCATCACAAAAGGCTTGCTACCTAGTTCGGACCCAGAAGCAAGGCTTCGACCCGTTGCTATTTATAACAGAAAAACGAAAAAGGTTAGAGCGGACACGTCATATGATGCCAATTGACAACGGCATGACTTGACAACACCGCAAAGAATCCCAAGTTTGATTTCGTCATTACATTCCTTTTCCACTTCCCCAAAACAGTATCGCTTTACATGGCTTTGCCCTCCACCGACACATTCGTAGGTTGCAATGCTTGAAAACGTAATTCAACCATGGAAAAGATAAAATTTCAATATGGTCATATTTTATTTAATAAGAAATAGAGAAATTCAATATAAAACAGTAATCTATAACACTAAATTCTAATTCCGGGGAAAGGTACCCTGCAAGCGTAAAACTCGAACGCAAGAAAGAAGATAAAAAACCACTCTTTAATTACTTCCATATGCTGATAAGACGGAATCAAAGAGGCCCACAATGATGATAATGGCATAAAGGGTCAAGAAGGAAAGAGAAAAGGCAAAGAAAACAGGAAGACTTGGCTCACGTCGTCGTGTAACATCATCATCGTCACCTATCATTAACCACTATGGGAACTTTTCAATTCTTTAAAAAAGCACATAAAGCCCAATAATATGCAGGATTGGTAAAAGTCGTTACAACCATTTGTGGTCAAAGCCAATCAGATTTTGCCACAATTTGGTGGGGTCTCGATTGGATGTGAACTGTGGTACTAGTCTCTCCCGAGAAATTTCCGTCTTCCAAAGGGTGTTTCGAGTACAGAGAGATCGATAGAGAAATGGGTCTGCTCACCAACAGAGCGGAAAGAAGTGAAATCAAACCTGGAGATCACATCTACACTTACCGGGCTGTCTTCACTTACTCTCACCACGGTACCTATCTGTCTTTAACCTCTGTTCTTCAATGTGGGTTTTTTCTTTCATCATAAAGTTAAGTTCTTTGGTTGGATTAGATGTAAATGGGGGAACTTTATCTTTTGTCTCGCCGTCTTCCGTTTCGTCTCTTGCAGTTCAACTAGATTGAAACGTACGAGCAAACCATGTGTCCATTTCGTCTTCTTTGTTGTGTTGTTTACCGTCAGTTCCTTCGTTGTATGGATAGACCTGAAATTGAATTGTGCTCTTTACAGTTCAGAAAGTTCAACCCGCCTAGTGTTTAGAAAGTCAACCGACACTTTGAGAGATTGATGTGACTCAGCTCCTTGATTTCGATTTCTAGAATGTCTTTCATAGAACAAAAAGAAGATAGCTGGAAGTCTGAAATGTCAATTGTCTAGATTTCTTATATGGTTAAATCAGCTCATCAACATTTTTACTTACTGTCTGCAGTGCAGTACAGTTTGTTAGGGATATGCTAGTCCAGTAGGATGGGGACAACTATGAAGTTTATGTGGAGCTGGCTCAAGTATATAGTCAATCTATTGTATATAACAGTCTAAATTTCCAAATATTTGACTATCCATACTCATGATTGTTTTTATTCAATCCAGCTTCAGCCTTTCCTGGGTTTGGCAATTCTAATAGATTTATGCAACTTTATTTCTCCAACAAGCACATAGCACAAGATGCTTAGAGTGTTTTTTTGTACTCTTGATCTTGTCCCTTTTCAGATCATCAAGTATTTTTCTGACTAACGATTGAGTCTTCCTTTTATGGCAGAGCTGATTGCATTTGTGATATTTAATCTTTTGATTGGGTTAATGCAGAAGCTATAATTTGTATAATGCAGGAATCTTTGTTGGGGGAAGCAAGGTAGTCCATTTTACGCCCAGGCGGGACACAAATTCAAGCTCTGAATCATCTTTAGATTTGTACGACACAATGTCCTGTGAGATCTTTCCTGACTGCGGATTCAGGCAGCCTGAGAGTGGGGTAGTCCTTTCGTGCCTGGACTGTTTCCTTAGAAAAGGATCCCTTTACTGCTTTGAATATGGGGTGACTCCATCAGTTTTTCTTGCAAAGTTGCGTGGAGGCACATGTACAATTGCGGCATCCGACCCAGCTGAGGCAGTTATCCACCGAGCAATGCACCTTCTTCAAAATGGGTTTGGGAATTATGATATATTCCAGAATAACTGTGAGGATTTCGCCCTTTACTGCAAGACAGGTCTTTTAATAATGGATAAGCTTGGGGTGGGAAGAAGTGGTCAAGCTTCTTCTGCAATTGGTGCACCCTTAGCCGCTATTATGTCATCTCCACTGAAGCTGCTAATGCCCAGTCCAGTTGGAGTTGCTACAGTAACCGCCGGGATGTACTGTATGAGCAGATATGCTACTGATATAGGCGTTCGGAGTGACGTGATCAAGGTTGCTGTGGAGGATCTAGCTGTGAACCTTGGCTGGGCAGGCTCTCCTGAAGATGAATCCGATGACAATAACGAGGCTTCTGGAAGACTGATGGTGAGATGATGTACATTTAAGTTGGGAAAAGCCATAGATTTGTTGGTAAAAATCTACATATCGAATGACATTTCACTCACAGTTTCCATTAATAAGATCTTATTCATGTTAGTGACTCTCTGATTTCGAAGGTTATCTATATGTATTACCACTACAGATTTATGTATGTACAGACTGAATAAAATTTACGAGCTACATAGTGGTTTGTTATAGGTTGTTGAAATTTGATCCCTGAACTTTTAGTGGATTCTCAAATCCGTGCAAAGATAAACTTTCTTTGTTCTAAGATCAAGAACTACCTTCATTATGCAAGAGCGGATGGAAGTTTGGATTAGTGGATTAAGTTCGTGCCAGGCTATGTGCATGATCAAATACAAACAGTTAGCCGGCCAATTTTGATACACTTCTAGTGGTGACATCCTTACAGAAGAACGACGACAAAGTTTTCTTTCCAGCACATAAGTTCTGCGGCCAATACTCTTTTCTTTCTTATTACAAAGCATAAGAGACTGGCAGATATTTCTGGCGATTCTGTACCGTAATAGCTACCTTAAACAGTATCTACAGGTGTAGTTAAAAACACGTATAGGTCTTTCATCTCCTTATGACCTTGATTTGGTCGAATCGAGTTTTTTACCCGATCTTTATTGGATGGGCTTTTTACTGGTCACAGGCTTGAAATCTGCCTGCTCTGCCAAGTTAATCACCTCATTTGCAATGTCCTCAATTCTCGCTGCAGTTTCCATCAACAAGGACGCCAATGTTGCTAGTGGAAGAACTTCTGTCATTGACAGTACAGTTGTTTTCGTAGTTGTTGCAGTTTTGCTGTCACCGTCGATTGGTGCCAGTGGTTTGGCTGCTGGGTAACAGTTTGGAAGAGATAATAAGGCGTTTTGGAGATCTTTTACTGCATACTGCATCTCCCCAACAGAGAAGCGGATATTTGAAGATTTAGTCATGGTTGCCATGACAGTGGCCGATTCTCTCAAGACATTCGACGCATGGGAACTTAGAGTGATGCAGGCATTACTGAGATGTTTCTTTAGGAAATCAGGTGCCTGTTTTATGTCAGAATTGTTTCCTAGTAGTTAATTACTGTGTCTTCTAACATCATTTGACAACTGAAAAAAGATAAATTTAAGAGGGTGTACCTCAAATTCCGAGTTCATGGAACTATTGATGGTTCCAATACAATAACCGCAACCACGCAAGGCGGAACCAACCTTGAGATACTGTTTCCATGGATGTCTATAGCTGAAACGGCCATGTGCAGGTTCCCATCTAACAAAATTGGCCTGTTCAATTCGCAAGGTAACACTTTTGTTATTGGTAAATTCACTCGCGTATTGACTAGTGAAAAAGTTGGACTAGTTCACTGACCAGAGATTCCTCAGCTGCCTTTGAGTTAAGCACACATTTGTAGCGCTCCATTTTCTTGCTAGAATCATCGTCGCAGTTGTTTGTGAAGTACATAACAACACATCCTGCAAATGCAAGTTAACAAAAAGATTACATCTTGAATCAGTTCTGATGAAAATTTATGTAGCTGGTTCTGGTTTGACATACCATATAAGGAATCAGCCAACTTTTCCAGGTTAGTGTGGATCAAACTGTGAAGCTCATCGCCAGCCCATGTTGGGCAGAAGAACATGGTTATCATAATACACAAGGAGGCACCAACAGCAATTGTGGATAATCTTTGGTGAGCCAATTCAAACAATTTATCCACCCGATAACCGGATATTGAAACTAAGCTGAAGGTGAGTATGAAGATCATGGCACCATAGTCAAACCGGGATTTAACAGATGGAATAAATCGGGAAAACGTTGCAGCAGATGCTGTTATGGAAGAGAAGTGTACGGATTGAAGTCAAGAACCATCCACGCAATAATAGCCAAAAGTAATAAGAGAGAAAATATAGGAATTTGGGCGCACGTGATCTGACTCACCTAGTATGAACACTGACATTCCAAGAATTATAGGCTCAAACTCATCTCCTGAATGACTTGCAATCCAATGTATCCCAAGGCCTAGTGACCCAGCCAGAAAAGTTCCTGTTACTCTGTTAATACACTTGCATAGTGTTGCTCCTGTAACAAAGATGATAACTTGATTAGTTATGTCTTAGGGGGATATGGACTTTTGCGACTTATATCCTCGGATCCTACATGGTACTGTTAGCCTTAACATTGATAGATTCAAAGTACTACAAATGCTCAAATAGAAGTACACCAGTAACTTAGAATACTGACCTACTGTGTATTCAAAAACTACTACTACGGTCATGACTGCCCACATCGCATTTCCTCCAAAGCCATCATACAAAGGCTTCATATAGTATAAAAGTGAGACGAGAGAAAGTGCCAACCCGACTTTGAGACCATGGATAACCTTTTTAGGCTCAGCCACTCCTAAATTCCAAGCCTTTTCCAAGAAGTTTCGAATCCTGCAAATTGGTTCTTTTAGCACAAATTCTAGAGCCATCCAAACTCTGTGAAATGCTCCTGATTCTGGCGTCAGTATCTCCTTCTCCAATGTCCCATCATCTACACTTATCTTCCATTCCAACTTGTCTGATGCTTCCTTTCCCATGGGGAATTTCTAAGAGAAATCCAGAGAGTGATCAAGAATCAGAGCTTTGGCCTGAGGTGTTAGGAACTTGTACGGTTTGATAATAGGTCCAAAACTTTCCGTACAAGTACTCTCAAGTACAAAGGTTGCTGCTTGAGCGGTTTCGTTGTTAATCACCTGCCTAACTGCCTCAGAGTCGAGCATTTCTTTATAATGCAACATCTGGTGCGTAGATTTTTTTACTATAGGACAAATGTATGTATCTTCCTGGGAATCTTTGGTAGATAAAATTAACCCTTACGGTACATTTGACTGTACACTAGTGCACAAAGATATGGTATTCAATGGCTTGTTTAATGCCATTAGGACACCACAAACAGAAAAATATGGTAACGTGGCTCATAAATAAATATTCAAAAACCTCTGGAAAGCTTTTCCATTTGTTCCTTGAGATAAGAGTAGCAAGTTGAAACATCACAAAATGCACTAGATGTTCTCTCCTGCCCTTGTATGCTTACGTGAAAACTTATTAATCGGATGTATTAAGCATTTCCATACTTCATAAAGACCAAAAAGAGGGGAAAAAAACAAAAAAAAAACAAAAGCTAGATCTCGTTGTGTATGCTACATATCAAATTGTGTTGTTGTTAGCCAACATATCTTCATTGAAATGTGGAATCTGGGTCATGCATTCGATAATTAACTTTTAACTATCCTTCATAGCTACGTTGTATTATTGTTAGAAAAAAATTTGCGATCGAAGATTACTAAATATCAATAACTATAGATCCTACAAATAATAAAGATAATATCATTTATTATATACTAAATAATAACTATATAATTCATCAGATACAAAACATAAGAGCAATCGTTTTATACTGAAAACCATATCTCTATATTCATAAAAATCGAATGCATACGATTCTTTCCACATCTACTGACGAAGTATATGTTCGTTTCACTTAAGAAGCACGTAGTTTCAGTTAACTAGCTGATATTACGTTGACCCCATGATATAATGGTAATATAAATATATCGAAGATAAAGAGCGGCTGAATATCCTGAGCCGTACTATCACTTGCTAATTTAGTAGTCTGCAAATAGGGTTCCAAATAAGTGGGGGGAGAGAGAGAGACCTAATTTTAGGTCCATTTAGAGAAGATAGTTGGTAAGTGACCTGTAATTGTAATGTTTAGTGCGGTATATAAACCCAAGGTGGGATGACATGAATTCATGTTTACTAGTTGTCTTGTCCAAATTTAGGTCACGATTTTACGTCTTCCCAAACTAAGTGACATTATTATATGTAGAGATTTAGTCTTAGCAATTAACTTGGAGTTCAGATCCTCACTCTAATATTATGGTGTCTTATTGTGTCCAATAAATCTCAGTCATTTATTTATGTGGGTCTCATATAAAACTCGCGTGAGTTCCGTAAAATAAATGGCTGAGATTTTATGAAACAGAATAATATTAGAAAGAGGATCTGGATCTATTAACTTGTCATTGGCATTAGCAACTTATAAAAAATTTGGGATATAAAGCTCCTCAGGAGATTGGGTTGCTTAGAAAAGCTTGAAAAGCAGTCCCAACTATCAGATTTGGTGGATTGATACCTCATTCACTCCGACCGAGTCCCCTCCACCAAACTCTCATCCCTGTCTCTTTCTCATCGCCTCCACAAAACTCCCATCCTTGTCTCTTTCACGTCACCTCCTTCCCAGTAAATTGAAAAACTACTACCAAAGTATGACACATAACCAACCTACGAGTTAATTTGCATGCTTCTGTTGTACGGATTATAAGCTAGACAACAGATCCAGATATTTACCAGCTTACGTGTACTGGCCGAGTACGAATGAAATGTCAAACATGTCTGGTTCTAGTTTTGAGGTTAAAAGATTTCCCTCACCGTCGTGATTTCGTCAGGTCCAATAAAGGACTACAGAAAGAGACATTGCGGTGTCTTTACCAGATTGCGAATTCGTGCAAAGCCACGCGAAGCCATGAATGTACCTCTGCAATGCATGCCTTTCAGCTAATATTTTTATTTGTAGTTTAGTGATAACTAATTCAAGGTATTATTTATTTTGTATATATTTAGAAGTGAGAATTCTCTCTCCAATTTTACGGTATCTAACTATATTCAATATCCAAAACGATGTTGCTTTGGTCATTTGACAGGGCTGGACAATCTCTAAACTCATGTCCAATGGCCAAACCAACATCGTTTTGGGCATTGAAAAGGGTAAAATTAAATTGAAGATCTGAACTTCATGTATAGATGTATATGATAAAGTACATGAGATAATTATACATAGCAAATGAAATTATAATGAGATTAAAATTATCAGAATCATATAGCATTTATGTATTATGATTATCCTTAAATTATTCTTAGTCATTGTTCTATTAAGAATAGATATTAATTTAATGTAAAAAGACTATTACAAGTTTTGTTTTCCTTATAGAATAAGTAATTGTTCTCATAGACTAAAACATAAAGATACTTAAACAAACGTGTGGGTGCTTGTTAGAGAACAAGTTTACTAAATAGACCCGATATGAGAAATTTATTTAGAACATTACTTGTATGTCTATGAAATTCTCATTGTGATGATTTGAGTATAATCATATTAGTTATTTGCCATTAGATATTGATTTAATTAATGACATTAGTAAACTATTTATAAAGCATCATTCCACCTTGGCCAAAGATTTCATGAATTAATATTAATCGAGAATAAAGGAACATTCTCCTTAATTGCTTTAAGGTGGTAAATCATATCTTGATTACACAGCTATCTCCATATAGTTCATGCTACATCCAATAACTACCGATCGAACAACCTATGATTAAATAGGTCATAAGTAATATCAAAATATAGCAATCACTATACAAGCTAACTTTGATGACCTCAAGTCAAATGATCGTTGATACAATCATTATGATGAGAATCCTATAGACATACAAGTAATGTTCTAAATGGATTCCCATGTCAGGTATGTTTAGTGAACTTGTTCTCTAACAAGCACCCACACGTTTGTTTAAGTATCTTCATACTTTAATCTACGAGATCAACTACTTCCTTCATAAGAAAAAACAAAATATTTTCTAGTCTTTTTACGTTTTGGTAATATTCATTCTTAATAGAACAATCACTAGGAACAATTTAGGGATAATCCATAAATGCAATATGAATCTCATAATTATAATCTCACTACAATTTCATTTGTAATATATAACATCACATGAAATTTATCGTATACATCTAAACATGTTCAAGATATAAAGAATTCTTTTAAATAATTGTCACTAAACTACAACGAAAGCAATTGACTGTAGAGCATAAACCAACAATCTCCCACTTGTGTTAACTCAATTATTTAAGTATCTCATACCATATTACCATATAATGATTATACTATTGCTAGGACAATAGCTTAATGAGAGAATTCTACAAGATTCTCTATAGTGAGCATTTGCTTATATCTTACAACTTTCATCTCAATTATCATCATAATTAAGAAAATTTTGCCTAAATACATCCTTGAATCTTTGATGAGACCTTAGCTCCTTTTGCATGCCAAATAGCTCTAATGTTCCACAGTACATTACTTCTTAAACAATGCAAGGAATTATATCAAGTTCATTAAAGAATTTATTGATCCAATCAATCATTTTCACTAAATGAAAAATGTATTTTGGCTTAATTATCAACCATTGCCAAATTGAAACCTTTCTAATCTTGTACGATATTGTTCTTAAGTAAAATAAACCTTAATTAAGATTTACTTCTAAAACAAAGATCCTTATTTACTTGAACTCAAATATTAACTCATATATAAAGTATTGGATATCTTTAATACTTTACAAGTATCTGATATCTCAAATACTAAACTTCTTTAATACATTATCTATATACTTGGACTTAGAATAGGTGAACAACGTCCGATCTATCTCTATAGATCTTATTTCCATAATTAAATTGTTACCTTTTCTTATCCAACAAGAGTTGTTCTTGGATAACTATGTTTTCAACAATTTAAAAATTTGAATTATTGTTCTCTATGAGCAATATATCTCTACATACTCCCACCGAAGAGGAAAACTATACTCTTACTAACCTTTTTGCAGATAGATAAATTTACAATCATCTCCAAAACAAACTTTTTGAATTAATCATGAAAGTGAATATTTCAATGTATCATAGCCTTTCAACTATACATCAAATGTACCAATGAAGGCAATAGTTCCAATTGGATCTATTATCATGAGATTTGAACTTTCCAAATTTCATCTTACTCATACTACTTATCTTGAGAACCATTCTTCTATAAGTATACATTGAAACAAACAATTTGTTTAATAGGTCTGTAAGATTATATCCAAAGACTTAGCATTTCATATCTAATATAAAATCTTACTAATTGATTAAATTGGAATTATTGAAGGTAAGTTATTGTACTAGGCATCTCTATAGAATAAATAATATTGCATCATACAATATCTCATATTGTTTTTTCCTCTTTACAAGAATCCATACTTTTATGAAATTTTATTATGAAGGTATTCACTAAAGAATCTCATTCCCTATAAATACCGAAAATTTAAAAACTCACCACAACGATCTCATCGAAGTGCTTCAACATTCTCGATACTTAATTTCTACTTAGATTTAAACAATTTGATATTTTCAAAATTTTAAATAATGATTTCATTTAATACATATGACCATATCACATAGTCATTAGTAATATAATGAAATATAATTATCATCCTTATATGCATTGTTAT
>JANKOD010000004.1:3700844-3719280 GCA_026284645.1 Erythroxylum acuminatum | reverse complement strand
ATCAACTACTGTTAATGGTAATAGTAATCATTCATTCCTCTTAACCAACCATAATAATAATAATAATAATAATAATAATAATAATAATAATAATAATATTCATTCTCATTTCTCACTATATTCATTCTCATTTCAAACAGTGTAATTGAATTCATTTATATTATTATTGAGTTTGTTCCAAACGGTGTAAATTGAATTCAATTTAATCTCATTAATGTAATTGAATCTAATACGTTAATGAATTCAATTCAAAGGTTTTCAAACAGCCCTTTAGATAATTACCGCTGATTATTCCAATACCCAATAGTGTTGTTTTTTGATACTCCTTATGAACATGCAAATTGATTTGAGTTAAATTTGTGATGAATAAGAAATTAGAAACTCGTGATTGTTTTGAATAATTGTTTGTCCAAAACATGTCATTAATTTAAACTATCTTGTGTATAATAGTTAAAAAACGTGTAACTAATTATCCAACATTTTGATATTCTTTCCCGCCCTAATCTTCAAACGTACAACGTTGACTTTACTCGTGTCTATTTTTGTCGTGGATTACGAGATTTCTTTCTCCAAATAAGCGTTTATATTAACAGAAAAAGGAAAGTCAAATTCGGCCACATTTGTCCTTTATTCTGGCTGAAGAAGAATGTATGAACTTACATATCAGTTGTCTCCATCGCGCTCTAATCCTGCGTATGATTGCTATTTTTTGTAGGCAGATACAAAATGAAACAAAAATTTGGAAGCAGAATATAATAAAAATTGAAGATATTGAAGTGTTTGATTGTGATTAATAAATAGATAAAATAAAAATAATAATAATAAGTACAAAATTTATTATAATAATAAATACAAAATTTATAATAATAATAATAATAATAATCATCTATGATTATTATTATTATTATTATTAACAATGCAAATGTTGTGTCTAGTACTAAAGAGCAATGTGCTTGCAACATATTTGGAGATAGGGATAAAAGTTTTTGTCCTTCGATTTTTGAAGGGACAAAAAATTTTATATCTGTCGTCCGGAGACGGAGGACAAAAGTTTAAGAACAGCAACCAAATATTGGAGAGGGACATGATTTTTTTGTTTTGTCTTCTGTCTCAACTAAAGGGGACAACAACTATACACTACGTAAGTGATAGATTTTGTGTCCCAACTTTCTGATTAGAATCATTTTCTGCATTAATGACCAAAGAGCGTTGAAATATTAATTAAATTAAGAGTTAAGTATAAAAATACTTAAACCTTACTTAATTTTATAGTTATAGCATAATTTTAAAAATATATTTAAATATTCAAACTTTTGATTTTTTTTCAAATTGACGTACTACATTCAAATTCAGTTAATACTTATACACATCAGACTTAATTAAATTAATTAATTAAGTTTTATTTCTTACGAGTGTTTGGTTGACTGGAATATGTTATTAATCATAATTTTTTATTTCTTATTCCATACTTTATTTCTATACCAACTAACCGACTGAATCTTTTCCTTCAACCAAAAGCAACATCTTATTCCTTGAGGGAGTGATTAACGATAGATGTCCGTAGACCGGACCACGCCACAACCGCTTATAACGGTGTCGTATTTGCTAGGAAGATAATTTATTGAAAAGCAGTTGGTTAGTCCAAGTTCTAGACGCCAGACTTGGGCTTGAGAGATAGATAGTTGAAGCACAACCTGTTCCTAGTTATCCCTAAATCAATCAAAATCACAATTACAATCGCCATTATCCATCCAGCTCCAACGAGAACCTTGTGTAATACATTATCTTTTTTCTTCTTCTTTTCTGTTAATTTGAATTTTTGGCCATGGCGAATTTGTACGTGAAGGCGGTGCCACCGGCGGATCTGAATCGGAACACTGAGTGGTTCATGTACCCAGGTGTTTGGACAACCTACATACTGTTGTTGTTCTTTGCTTGGCTTCTCGTTCTCTCTGTCTTCGGTTGCTCTCCTGGGATGGCTTGGACTATTGTTAATCTCTCTCACTTCGCTGTACGTTTTCTTCTCCGATTCTCGATCTTTCTAGTTCAGGGTTTTGATTTGGGACTCTGTTCTGCCAATTTTACAAGTCCGGTGTGTGCAAGCTTAAAATTTGTTTTACTTGTTGTTAGTATTGCTTCACTGTAGCTGGGATTAATATCATTCACTGGTTAGTACTTGCTTTATTGAGTGGTGTATGTTCTAGGTTGATTTGTTGGGATGATAGGATTGATCTATTACCACATTTTTTTCCTTAAATGGGTATATGTGGTTTTTATCTATATGTATCATATCTGCTTTTTGGATGAGATTTCCCTCCAAATTTGGACTTGGTAATTCTTGTTATTTGTTTTTCAGAGTTCTCACAAATTTTTCAGTCATTCTACCTTTATGTGGATATTTTAGCCGATAAAACCTTCATATTCTTGTTTTCAATACGAATGATTGCTTTTAATTTTTAGTTGTTTGTATTATTCTTTTCCTCTGTAGTTCCACTTATTTTCTTTTAATTAGGTGCTACATGGACTTTAAGTGGTTTAGATAGTTGATTTGTGACCGGGAGCATAATGTGACCTGCAATCCTGTTATTCATGCAAATGCGATAAGAACCTTGAACAAATTGCAGTAAAAAGTAGCATCGTAGACATACATGAAGTTACCAGAACCATGTCTTTGGAATCTCCCAAGTGAGACAATCTGAAGTGTTTAGGTGAAGCATATTCTTCCTCTTTTCCGATTTTCTAGTCTCTGATTTCAAAAGTCAAATCTCCATGTCCACTCGTTAATGGCTCGACTTTTTCGACCTTTTGCCTTATTGGTATGAACTATAATTGGCTCGCATGTAGCTAGTTTAGCTGATTTTGGCTTGGGGCAGAAAATTCTTTTCTGATTGTTCTTCTGAATTAATCTGCATTGCTAAAATACATAAGAAGTTAAAATCCATGATTTAACACCAAACATAACTACGTTGGTGTCAGGCTAGTTCTGCCATTCATAACTGTTATTTGTAGATTTTCAGATTTTCTCTTTAACTTATCATTAGTAGTTTTGCTTGAAAACTAATTTGATTATATCGTGAATTGTCCATAAGGAAGGCACTTTGCTTTACAATTACAAAAGTACTCAAGCTATTTGTTCTTTTAAATGTTTAGTTTGCTCTGATTTTTTTATTGCTTCACAATTAGATGAACCCTGATTTCTTCAGATCACATATCACTTCTTTCACTGGAAGAAAGGAACCCCATTTGGAGATGATCAAGGTATCTATAATGGGCTAACTTGGTGGGAGCAGATGGATAACGGGAAGCAGCTTACACGCAACAGAAAGTTCTTGACTGTTGTACCCGTGGTGCTGTAAGTTTCCAGACTTGAATTTGTTTGTATGTGTCTGCATCAATTCCAGTTTAATCTATTTTCTTGTTTAATCTATTTTCTTGGTCATACAATGGTTGTTTATTTCTTTGCAAGAAAACATGTATTCCACTCCATCCATGTATACTTTAATATGATTACCTGTTTCAACTTGTCACCCGAGTGAGTTGACATCATAAATTCTAATGGATCAAGGTAACTATTCGTTCTGGTATAAGTAGACATTATCGGTTCCTCAACTGTGAGAATATGCCCCGTCAAACATGTTGAATGCTGAGCAGTTTTTCTTGGATCACTTGTGAAATTAGTGTTTAATAACATGTCTACTGACTGGAGTTCTGCAAGTATTTGCATGATGCTTTTCCTCAGCTTTTGGCCTTTGTTGGTATCTAGTTCTAAACCGATTATCACATTTTAAACTTTAATTATGATCCGTGTTATGATTTCTTTTCTTTTTTCTGGGTTTAAATTTAAATTTGACGTACGTATTGGGCTCTTTCTATTGTATGATCTAACAATTATTTCCACCCATCTTGAGATGACCGATCATATACTGTTCAATAGTTATGAGATTGAGTCTCTCGATGATGTTGTATGGGATATCTTAGCTTTCCTTGTGCATCCAATAAGCGATGATAAAGTGGTGTTTCTTTGCTCATTAAGATTAGTGCTATATCTTTAGCTATGAGAGCATGGTTTTGGTCTAGTTCTCTTCCCATGTATAGGGGTAGATAAATGTTGTGAACATTTCTTCTCAAGAGTAAGAGGAATGGTGAGGGTAGGGATGACAATGGGTTAGACCGGGGTTGGTCCCCCTAAGGCCTGAGCCAAACTCAAAAAAAATTGGCAGGCCCAACTCGTTTGCCCTTCAGACATATGCAAAAAGCCTAAAGCTTGTTGGACCAGGTTTGGGCTTTTCTGGCCTGAGCCTTATCTGAAGCTATATATAGGGATATTTTGGTTTGGGAACCCTTGAGCTCAAATTCCCACTGGTCCCTGTCAAACTGGGCCATTTTGCCATCAGGTCCAGGACAACTTTATGCCAATACAAAGAACAGGGCATGAGAAAAGTTCTGGGTATTATCTGGACGACTGTATAAAGGACTATAGCTCATAACTGTTCCATTGCTCCTTTGAATTAGAATCTGTTTAATTGTTTAACTTGTATTTTTCTGCTAATATCCTTCTCTAGTGTCAACCAGAGCATTCTTTGTCTCTAAAGTGTGGGCACTTTAGATTTACAACAATCTGAGAGTTCGGCTCTATGCATGGATTGTCCAATTGAGTATACACTTACATTTCCCTCTTCTGCCAGGTACCTGATAGCGTCACATACGACTGATTACCAGCATCCGATGCTCTTCTTCAACACTCTTGCAGTGCTGGTGCTTGTTGTTGCCAAATTTCCAAATATGCACAAGGTGCGAATCTTTGGAATCAATGCGGATAAGTGAGTTGGGAATAATGTTCGAACTGATTTACATGGTCTAAAACCCCTGATCCTTCAGCTGTTCTGGTTAAAGATTATATGTTGTATAGAAGTCAGAACTGGAAGGATATTAGATATGTAATGTTTTTGTGCGGACTACTTGTATAAGCCATGTCGTAAACTTGGAACAAGTGTATCCGAGTTAATATCTGTACAGTAGGAAACTGCTATAATCTGCTTCTGGGTTTTCACATACAGCTTTTACTGTCTTGGTGGCTTATGACAATATTATGCGATCACAATCACTTTGATTACAACAATACTTTTTCTTCTTTGGTCAGTCCCCAATCTAAGGATGTCTTCTCCTTTTCGAAGGCCAGCTTGATGGCAAGTTATTAATGGAATGTCAATAACATTGGAGTGGACTTTGTTGAAGCTATACATGGTAGATTTTATAATCATCTTTTCATGAACATAACAAGGTTTTATGAGCCGTAAAGCTTTGAGAAGTAAGGCATCGTAGTCTTATAAAGTGTAGAAGCCGCGATTCTGCAGCAAGTTTTTTAGATACTTAGATGTACGTCAAATAATTAGTAAACACATAAACTGGTTTGGACAGTAAAATGGTACTAAAAGCACTAAATAACCAAGCAAAAGCTGTAATAATCAAGTTTCAGAAGGAATAAAAGCTAATCACTCACTTAGATTAAGACCAGTCCATCATCAACGAGTGGAATGTTGACGTGACTGGAGTTCGACTAAAGTTGAGTATGTAATAATTAAAATGGGCACAGTGAGGACTGGAATCGGGAAAGGAACGAAGAAAAAAAGGTGCTGCTGCCAGTCTTCATCAACTGAAGTGAGAGGAAGAGAAAAGCAAAACCTAAGCTACCTACACAAGAGGGTCCAGCAATGAATGGTTGCCATGGGAGAAGAACATCCAATGCATGGCCCATTTATCCGAATGATAATGGTCCGTGGAGGAACTAATAGTATCTTTTCACGGTTGAAGCATAACCTTTTGCCCAACTCGTGGATTACTGAAATTGTAAGAGACAAGAAGCACTTCAGAAGTATGGCTGCGAGACATTCGAATCCCTTGGCTCCTTTTGGTTAAAAGGTATTTTATGTATGTGACACATTTGGACACACCATGCTGATACAGGAATAAGAACAACCTAAAACTTGATATTAAAAAACTAAGCAATCTAACGCGTAGTCCCATTAGCCAAATATGGTCACCACTTGAAGCAATGGAGGATACGGCTGAGAGAGATCAGCAAACAGCGCAACAAAGCTGGAGTTTCACCAAGCTCACTCACCTTCATGCGATGCATTCGACAGAATAAACTAAACAGGGAAGTTGGGAATTTTCATGTATTGGATGGGATTCGATAAGTGGAGTAGATAATCTCGTTAGTACGCTCTTCCAGAGGAATGTTAGGCGGTCCCGACAGAGGAGGGCTTGTCAGATTTTTCAACGTCTCTCAAATATAAAAAGGGAGATGGATACATTGTTGACAAAGGTGATGAAATAACGTTATGATTTGTTCTCGACATTGGTTGGTTTACTTCTTCTTATTAAAAGAAATAGGTGAGCTTTTGGTTGGAGCAGGTAAACTGGTTTTTGCAAGTGCAGAATTGCTGGACTGTCTTGCAACTGCGCTTGGAGCTTGGCAGTCGTAACTGTACGATGCGTGGAAACGGAAGCAAAGCAAAGCTCAATTGAATTGAAATTTTTGTGTAGATGGGACATGTCGAATTTGCACTTGTTCCACGAACTTGCAATGATGACGACCGGAAGAATCTCATCAACTGACATAGATAACATGTCAGACCTGACGTTCAGACTTTTTTTTTTTAAAGATAGGTTAAACGCTACATGCCAAGGATACCATCGAGTGTAACCAATCCAAATCCACAATCTATCATCCAAATCGGCATAAATTCTGTCGAGGAACATTGTTCTTTTGAAATGTCTAAATATTAGGCTCATTCCATACAACAAAATCCAACTGAGGCAACTCAGATAACACATGATACTGTGCAGGTGTTCTATTCTTGGTAGAAGAATTTAGAGAAAATCCAGACCTTTATTTTCTATTCTCTTCACACAATTAATGTACTTTTTCTAAGAAACCCGCATTTTTGAAGCCAAACCAAATAAGCTGCAGCTTTTATACACTGCTTAAAGAGTACAGAGAAGAAAAAATATATATCTCTATATATATATATAAAGCGAAGAAAGCATATGTATGCTATATATGTTAGTCGCCCTGAACAATTCTCGACAAGTGATCACTTTCAAAAAGAGAAGAAGAAAGAAACAAGACGAACCAGTTTCTCCAACCACTTATCAAGATTTTCCTTCCGTTACCACGATCCACCACCAAGCATACCATTCCAGTATCCACCTGATGTGCCTTGTTCTTTCTTTTGATCAACTTCGTTTGAACTGGAAAGCTGTTTCATGTCTCCAAAAGGAAACGAAAAATTCCTTCCTCCATTTTCCTGATGACCACCGTACCTATTTCCAAGGCCAAGCCCATCAACAGAAAAACTGAGACTTGGTTTAAACTCTAGAGGGAACCCTGAAGAATACAGTGTGTTTGAATCGGGCATCGGTGATGGGATGAAAGAACTCAGACTCCTCGAAGTGATTCCAGACCTTAACAGCTCGAGAGCTGAAAGATGAGGTGAATTGTATGAAGCGGAATTGTTATGTTGGTCGTCTTTGTTGGTTTCAGCTTTTGGGACTTCAACGTAATGAGGTATCATACCTTGAGCTGGGAACCCCAAATTAAGATCTTGACCTTCATGGGTAGTTTTAGGGTTTTGATGAGAAGAAAACTGGGAGAGGGTTGGTGGATTTAAATCAGGGATCTTTGCTGAAGCTGATGATGATGCTGCTAATGAAGAAGATCTTTTGTTCTTTCTTGAACCTCCACCTACAGGAACATTTCTTAGAGACCCTCCTTCAGTCCAGTACCTTCTACAAGTTTTGCAGAAGTACCTTGGTTGTGTAAGACTGTAGTTGTTGTAGTAACAAAACTTGGTGTTGGTTGAGTTACATCTCGGACAGTTCAATTGCTCTGGAGGCCTTGGTTTCTTCTCTAGCCCAGGCCTTGCGCCAGCATTAGATCCTATTTCTTCCATAGGTTTTGCCAGTTTAATATCCTGCAAACCCTAGAGTGAGAGACAAATAGAACACACCACTATGACATAAAAGCTTTAATCAGGACCATCAAAGTTCAAGCCTTTAGCAAAGTTTCAAGAGCTAGCAACTCGATCATCCAAGCAAGTTCGCTTCCTAATCGTTTTCAGAATCTCTAGACTGACTTTCTATAAAGAAGAGCAAAAAGTTCAGAAAGAAACAAATGATAATAACAAATCGAAACTTTTCCCTCCTCCTTTATCAGTTCTCACATAAGCAAAAAAGTGAAGACAGTAAAAGTGCAGAGCTTTCATGGTCTCAACAAACAAATTAAACTTTAACTTCCACCATCGACGAACATCTGAAGGATAGAGAACAAAAGAGAAAAAGAAAAGTGAAAAGAGACAGAAACTAAAGCAATCTCTTAAAAATAAACAAGCAGAATACGATCCATGTTAACCTTTAAAGTTCTGAGCTAGAAAGCCTCGGAGACTGGCCACTAGTATAATGAATTAGCAATCAAACATCAAACCCACCTGTGGCCATGGAGCAGCATCCATGTTCAGAAGAGAAAAGCAAATGATGACTTCAGAGAGAGAGAGAGAGAGGAGTGTTCACCTCCTTTGTCCACTGCTGCTCTTTAGTGCAAGAAAGAATGTTTTAGATTTGATTGTGTGATGGCTTTATGCGCTGGACTCACTTTATGAAGATTAAAATGTAGGTAGTGGAACATATCTACGAGGCAGAGGGAATTCTTTTTTGTCTGATATCTGCAATTTTCTACACTTGTTAAATTGTTGTGAGTGGAATAATGAGTGTGTATGTACTGTGGTGGGTTTCATCTTTTTGACCTTATAATGGCAAAGTCTTGATTCTTGTTCTTCTCCTGTTACAGTATGTAGTTGTTGCTTTTTTTTCCCCACATGAACACACATGAAGAAAAGTGTAGGGTTTTGTTTGGCCTATCAGTAAAAAAAGATAGAAGATCTCATTACTCTTTTTCTTGTTTAACTCCCTCTCTGCAATTCGTCAAAAGATACTTTCCTAATGTGTGACAAGCTTTTTCGTGCTTTTGGAGGCAACTTCCTATGCTTTGCTTCCTTTACAATTAAACCATATGATGACCCTCCAACATTTACATTTACATATTTGTACGATGAAACTGGAGAACTGTGTAATATAGTAGTTAAATTCTTCAAATATTATATAATATGATATGTATGTAACTAGAAATCGTTGATTCAGCAGTAACATAATATATATACATACGAATATGGAACATCGCCTGTATACACACACCTTCGAAGTAACTTCTGTTCCTCCTAGCTCAATGCATATTAGTTCCACTTAAACTGATTTTCTGTATCTGATTTTGAACTCCCTGAAGTGATAACATACACTTAAATTAGTACAAATATAGCATTAATGTCTGATTAATAGAAATTCACCAGTGAAATGCCCTTCAAACTTAAATCTTGTCGCCATACAGTACTGATCGAAATTAGTCTGGTTGGATTTATGGTTTGTTGGTAACTTGTACTCACATTTAAAAAGGAGAAATATGAAATTTTAGTAGGAGAAAGGAATTTTTATTTTTAAAAAATATAATTTTTATCTGGTATTATTTATTATTTTCAATTAATTTTAAGTTTGTTTATAATTTTTAATACTACTTTATATAAATTAAAAGACATAAATCTTCTCCATAATTTAAGAAACCTTAGAAAAATCTTATAATCTTTAAAATTTTTGAAAAAAATTCTTTTAAATTTTTAATTTTTCAGAAAAAAATTATTTCTATTATACTTCGGTTATAAAATGATAACGAAACATATGCAGTCAAGTAATGTTTATACAACCAATTAACCTAATTCTTAAACTCTAACCAAATTAATTAAATTTGATTCAAACTAATAAATTTTAGTTATTATATTTAATTATTAATTTAAATCAAATTTATTTAGTTCGAGTAGAGTTTAAGTGCTGAGTTGGATTATAATATTAATAACATTTGATTAGTTTACTTCTTCCGTATATTTGTTTTTTTCTAACCAAAGTATAAAAGAAGGAGCTTTTGAGGAAAATTAAAAATTAGAAAGAAAATTTTTTAAGAATAGAATAGTAAATATTAGCAGGTTTTTCCAAGATTTTTTAAACTATCCGAAAAGATAATATATAATTAATAAATAGCGTTATAGGATGTTACAAGTCTTATGGGAGAACCAACCTCAAAAGCTAGCTTAAAGGGTGGGAGAGCCCATAAGCCTATAAATTTCATATCAGTATCTTTTATTACCAATGTGAGACAATTAGACCGTAACATTCCACTACACTTTGCAGCCCAGATATCAACGAGTTGGTTGTGCGTTATACTTTTTTTAGCCCCGAGCGAACACTGTTATACCAGCGTTACCACCCACGTACCCACGAGCTAGCTGCGTGTTAAACTTTTTCTAGCTCCAAACGAACACTGCAATGTTGGCGTCACCACTCATGGGTGTGGCACGAGGGCTTGAAGGGGTGATGTTAACTCTGATATTAATTGTTATAGGTCTTATGGGAGAACCAACCTCTAAAACTAGCTTGAAGGGTGGAGAGCCCATAAACCTATAAATTTCACATCATTTTTTTTTATTATCGATGTGAGATAATTAGACCGTATTGTAGGAATACTCGGTATCATTGAGAATATTAATAATTAAAATGATAAAGGTTAAATTCTAAATTTAAACCGAGAAAGAAAATAGAAAACGGAAGGAAAAGTAAAAAAGAGGGTGGAGGCGGACAAGAGCCGACAAAAGCAAAGTGGTGGGACACAGATAATGCGGGGTAGGATGGAAAAACAAATTCTCAAGTTGGCTTTCTTTTTCTTTCGGGTGACTGTGACAGTTTGACATGATCAGTGGTTTAAACTTTAAATTAAGGAAAATGAGGCTTCAATTTTTCTTCTTCTTTGAAATACCCACCCGGCACAATCTCACCGCCAACCAAAAGTTGCTTTCTTTTCTCCTCATGTTTTCTCAACATAATCAACCTTACAAACCAGACCAGACCACAACCCCTCTTGGGCTGTGACTCTCTCACTATAGCTCTGGTTGAACCCAACTTACCACTTTGGTTTTTGCTGTCTTTTAAGGTTTCTCTCTACTACGTTACAATCATTCACTTTATTTAAACAATTCCAAAGCCTCTTTTCCATTGCATAAAGCTCTTTAAATTCTTGACGGGTTCGTAGAAAAAAGACATGTCACAGAAGAGGGTAAGCTCTAGTCATGTCTGATTCGACCTTTTCCGGATTTTCTTATCAACCGCAATACTCGAGTGGAGTCAATTCAATTATACCACACGCAGGATAAAATAAAACAGACGACTAGGTTTTTGTCACCTTTAGCTAGAGAGGAATTAGCAAAGAAATCAGGTTCTAATCACAATTGAGACATGGCATCGCAATTTTAGCAACAACCGCGATGACGTACGTTGGGATGTCTTCTAATGTTTCCTTTCTTCCATGAAAGCCTTAACCATTGGAAAGAAGAATACCACAGATTGGTGAGCTTTCTACCTGTCGAGTTTATACCATCAGAAATAACTGCTCTAAACTTTATTCAAAACCAACATAAGAACCGTGAATTGTGGGGAGGAACAAAAAAAAAGAACTATGCATAGAAACATAACTTGAAGAGGTTTGGTGGGTAGAAGAAGCTACTGTAACTGAAACCTTGGAGGGTTGTATTTATGAGTTAGATGAGTTAAACGTGGAAAACACGTAGCGCCTGCTTGGAATCCTGTTTTGAACCAAACCTTTTGTCTGTTCTTAAGTTGTAATCACTCTCTTTAAGGTGCCATTAAATCACGTGTTCCACGTGCTAGTTGTTTTTCCTGAAACTTTATCCAAACCTGGAAGGAGTAGTAACTAGTAATTCGGTCTGGAAAATAGAAATTTTCCTGAAAGATAAAGAGTTTCAGTTGCTTTGGTTACCTTTCTTGAGCCCAATTCTTCTGATGGCCCAAGAAGCTTGAGCTTCAAGGGTTCTTAGCATACCACTTCAGTCCCAACAAGCCACCTAAACCAAAGAGCAAAGATGTACTCTTTACGTCCGAGTCTCAGCAACTCTTGAGAAGAATAAATTATAATGAGTAAAAAATTACAAATACATATTGTGAGTTTTATGTTGGGTTAATTATAAAAAAAATCTCAAATTTTTATGAATTTTTTAATTATAGCTCAAACTTTAAAAAATAACAATAAAATACTTGAACTTTCAATTTTTTTCAATTTTAATCCGACATTAGCATCATCGTTATCTTTGATAACGTGGCAGTGTCACATGTACAGGAATCGTTGTTAAGATATGTGTTATGACATTTTAGGCATTATTTGTAATTAGACATCAATGGTTATCGGTGGAATTTAATTATGACAAGTAGTATTATACCTTATGTGAGATTCTTTGAATATGAGATTTATTTGGGATAAAAATCCTAGTCATCTATTCTTGTTAGCCTATTTTGGATATGACTATCTAAGGTAGTTGGATTTTTGAAGATTCTATTGATTATTTTGTAGTTGTGTTTTTGTTGTGTTTTACATGATTTTTGACGTCGCAATTATTGTCGTTTTTGGGTTAAAAAACGACAGGTGCATTGTGACTTGGAAGTTGAAATTTTTTGGGTATCTTGGATTATTTTTAGAAGCTGATTTTATGGGGATTTTATTTTAATCTTGCGGCTGCGTTTTCTCTGTTTTTGTGTACCATCTTGGGCTATTGATGTGTGTGTTTTTTGTGGGAAAACTCTATAAGTTTTTTCGTGTGGTTAAAGCTCCATTGTTTGCAATGTTTTAGTGATGAAATATACATCTGATTGATGATTTGTGTGGTTGCATTCTGGTAGTTTTTGAGTGAAAAATGTTCAGGAGACGTGTAATTTGGTAGCTGTATTTATGATGATCTTGAGCTATCTTTGACAGCTGATTTTTGGTGATTTGCGTAATCTATTGTTACTGTGTTCTACACGCAAATACTGGGATTTTTGGGCAGTTGCTTGATCAGATTTTTTTAAAGGAAACATGTGTAGTTTCTTGGTCGTGAGTGTAGTTGTATTTTTATGGGATTTTTCAGTGATCTTATCTATCTTAGGCAGTTGCGTTTATGCGTGTGAATTTTCTGGACAACTGCATTATTATTTTTTAGTGAAAAACATGTCCAGTACATGAGTTTCGTAAGCAGCTGTATGTTGTGAAGTTTCGGTGATGAAACACTATTTAAGCTGGGTGAGGGCCTTGTAGATGTAGACAAGGTGTGCCGAACTGCGTTGCCAAATATAGAGTGTTGATTTGTTTATTTTGCATTTAATTTTTCTATTCTTGTTTGTGCTAGAAAATTTATAAATTGCTAATATAGTTGTTTTATATCAAGCAGCCACAGATATAGTTTAAAGCAACTACCGTAGAAATAAGCTTTTGCTAAACTATATCCTTTTGGATTTTTAATTGATATCAGAGAGGGTCACCAAATTAGAACTTAACACGTCACGTTGGTGCAGATCCATGTTTCGTAATTATGGCTACAAGAAAAGGAACATCAATCATCAGGTCACCGTTAGATGGTTCAAATTATCCGGACACATCCAATGATGATTGATGAAAAGAATGAAGCAATACCTAAAAATCCATCTAAATGGGCAAGAGCTGAAGAAGAGGAAGCGTTTGACAATTCTCATGCATTGCATGCAATCTTCAGTGTTGTTGATGAAAGATGCTTTAGTATGATTTCAGCCTGTAAATCGACAAAAGAATCATATGACACTCTGCAAACGATACAAGAGGGATCTAAATCTGTGATAGCTTTGAAACTTCAGATGTTGGTTGTTAGATTTGAAGAGCTTAAGATGGATGAAAGTGATACTATTAGATATCTCCATGAGAAGTTGTGTGACCTTGCCAACCAAGCGCATCAACTTAGGAAGAAGTATTCAAATCTGATACTTGTCAAGAAACTTTGAGATCAATGCCTTTGAGATTCATACCGAAAATTGCAGCCATCGAAGAAGCCCATGATATCAATGAATTATCCTTGAATAAGGTGATTAGGATTCTTACAAACTTTGAGATGAATTTTTTGAGAGATAAACGTGAGAAGAAAAAAGGATTGACATTGCAAGTTAAGGTTGGCAAGGCCATGAATGATTTAGGAGAAGAATATGATGAGAATGAAGATATGATGTTATTGACAAGAAAATTTAGCAAGTGGTTAAAGAAAGTGAAGAAGGATATACCCAAGTTTAGACAGAACGGTGGGAGTTCATCAAACAACAACGTCAAACAAAAAGATAAAAACTCAAAAGGGTGAAAGAAAGGTGAAGAAAATTTAATGTCAAAAATGTTAAGGCTTCGATGTGCAAGCGGAATGTGCTAACACTTTGAAGAAGAGAAAAAGGAAGTCTTATACGAGTACTTGGAGTAAGAATGAATCTAGAAGTGAGTATGGTAGTGAAGAGGAATTTGTGAGCAATAATGTTGCATTAATTACTTTACACGGTAGAAGTCCAATTGCTTGCTTAACAGCAACTAAAAAGGAAGAAACTGATGATGTAATTGTGGGTAAATCAGTCCAAAATTTCTGGAAAAAAGCAAATGAATCAATCCAAAGTTTAATTTCATATTATAATAGTGATGATAGTGATTCAGAGGACAAAAGTGAGGATATTTACAAAGCCTATGAGTTAATGTATGCAAAGTGGGTGCAAACATGTAAGAAAAATGAAAAACTAAAGAAGGAAAATTCTACCATGAAAAACATCATTCAAGACCTTGAGAAGAAGTTGTTATCTACAACAGACGAGCTTAATGAAACACAGTTAAAGCTGGTCAGTACGAAAAAAGAGATAAGAATATTAAATGGAGGTATCAAAAAGTTGCTAAAATTGGTAAGATTAAAGGAGACCTCCAAGGTATTGGTTATAAAGGTGATTGTTCTAAGTCGAATGATGAGAAAAATGGTGCGACCAAATCCGTCTAAGGAGAAACTTCAAGAAAAAAATGAAAATTTATGCCTACTTGTCGCTTTTATAGGCAAACGTGCACATAAGGCCAAATTGTTACAAGTTGTTACAAATGATATTTTAGAGGGCTCAAAACTGAAATTCTAGACATTTTATGATGAATTTTTAGAAGCAACCAACATTACCAAGCATACTTGGGTTAGAAATGGTGAAAGAAGCTACTTGATAGATTATCAAAGTTGTACGAATGGCCACGTTACTTTTGGATATGAAAAGAAAGCCACGGTTATTGGAAGAGGGACCCTTTGCGTGGATGGACAACCACACAATGTACTTCATGGGGATGGTTTAAAAACCAACTTGGTAGTTGAAGAAAATCTTCAAAACCAGCTTCGCGAATCAGCTCAAAGACACAAATAAGCAAGAACCAAAAAGTACTCATATCTGCAGTTAGTTGTTGTTGGTGAAGAAACTGTTCAGACAGAGGATAAGTTAGTTATTTCAGAAGAAGAAACCAACCAGACAGTTGATAATAAAGATAATGTGACTAGGAGTAAGACCATATTTGAAATTTTTTGAGGGACACAGGGACTGTGTGCTTTACATTTTTGAAGTATATTGATGTTGTTTCTTAAAAAATTTTTTGAAAGAGTTAACATCGCGAATCAGCTCAAAGACACAAAGAAGCAAGAACTAAAAACTGCCCAGATCTGTAGTTAGTTATTGTTGGTGAAGAAACTATTTAGATAGAGGATAAGTCAGTTGCTTCAGAAGAAGAAACCATCCAGACAGTTGATGATGGAGATAATGTGACAAGGAATAAGACTAGGTTTGAATTTTTTCAAGGGGCACATGGACTGTATGCTTTACATTTTTTAAGTATATTGATGTTGTTTCTAAAAAAAAAGTTTCGAAAGAGTTAACATTTAGGCTCTTTGAGCTTTTATTTGTGAGTTTTCTAAGGTTAGTTGATTAGCGTGTGTTTGGATTTGGATTTATTTACTTATTAAATAGTATATTTGATGTGAAAATGAGGCTCTGCTTGATGATTTGAGAGTTCTGCTTTTGGCTTTTAATTTACGGAGTTATGTCGAGAAAATGTTGATACTTAGTTGGAGACCTATAGGAAGATTAAGATTTTCTATGATTCGGGTTTTTCAATTTTTATCTTGGTTTCTCTCTATATTGTGGGTTGTATGAGTTTGTACAATATGCTTTTACTGGAAATTTACTTAAGACTGGTGAGATGAAACAGAAAAACTTGAATGGTCACATAAATGGAATGTAAGATGTGTTGGTGATCATGTTGTTGAGCGGTTATTGGTAAGTTACCTATTCTGCAGTTTGTGGTGAATAAGTCTACTTCCAAAGATAAGATGAGTTCTAGCGTGCCTGAGGGTATGATTCATCATGATAAGCTTCTGTTTTCATATAGCCAAGAATGACATTATGTCTTAGATGCTATGGGGTTATTGTATTTCTCCAATGATGTACAGACAAAATGTCATTGTCATGAATGAATTTCTAGATAAAAGATGGAGTGCACCTAATCCAGATCCTAGGATTGATGCACTTACTACTGATTTTATGCCTCTTTATTCGTGAGATTGATCGCATTGAAGACATTCTTAATTTTGACATTATTTTGTCCCAAGGGGAAGATATAAGATTGTTTATTTTCATTTGATATTTGTGCTTTGTTGGTGATTGTTTAATTCAGGAGGAAATTTCGAGGTATCTCCATGACTATTAGCTTTTCTTTTTGGCATCTTTTTGTCCTAAGGGAGAGAATGGATGATTATTGTGGTTGTTTTGTTCGAATAATTGTGGTTGTTTTTGTTGATGTTTAATTGAAGAAGATTTCTTATGTGTTATGTGAACTTGATGTCATTTGAAAGTTATTTAGAACTTGATGTTCGATTAAGGTAAAGTTCCTATATATTATGTGAATTTGATGTTATGTGTCTAATTATCTTCTTAAGGGGTGGGGTTTCAATATGTGACAAATAATGAAAAAAAGGGAAGATTATTAAGATATGTGTTATAACATTTTGGGCATTATTTGTAATTGGACATCTTTGGTTATTTGTAGAATTTAATTATGACAAGTATTATACCTTATGTGAGACTCTTTGAAGATGAGGTTTATTTATAGGGATGGCAATTGTACTCGAACCCGATGGGTACTCGATAAAATTACCCGAACGGGGCGGGTATGGGGAGCAAATTTTTACCCGTGGGGCGGGTATGGGGGGTGAATAAAAATATCCGTCGGGTATCGGGGCGGGTATGAGGATACCACCCCCATACCCGTTTACCCGTTTATCATTATATATATATATACGCAATCCCTAATTTAATTCTTCATAAATCAACGCCGTGTGCCCGTGTCCGTCAGCTACCCTATTTCAATTCTTCAATTCTCAACCGTGTCCATCAACGCCGCCGTCAGCTACCCTATTTCAACGCCGTGTCCTCCATCAACGCCTCCATCAACGTCGTGTCCTCCATCAACGCTGTGTCCGTCAGCCTTAATTCAACGCCGTCAGCTACCCTATTTCAACGCCGTGTCCTCCATAAACGTCGTGTCCTCCATCAACGCCTCCATCAACGTCGTGTCCTCCATCAACGCCGTGTACGTCTGCTTTGAATGTTGTTGTCAAATAGTATGTGAATGGTCAACCTTTGGTGATACTTTGAGTTGTTTGCGTATAAATGAAGTGTTAATGTTGTTGGTTTGTGTTTGTATGTGAAGAAAGGGAGAAGACAGATTATTTGTTGTTAGTTGGGGTTTAATTTCTGAAGCCTATAAGGTGTTCGACGAAAGTCCTCTTATGTATTTATTGTTTTGTTTTGATAGGGAATGAATTTCTTATGAGACGCATGCTTTGAGTGTCCTGTTTTAAGTGTTCAAACATTCAAGAAATTCATAAGGCCTGTCCTACTATTAATGTTATTTGACAATCCTTACGTTTTCAGTGTAAAAACCAATAAAGAAATACATGTTGCTGGACTGTAAATAACATTTAAGTGTTCTGTTTTTTGTGTTCAAAACATCAAGAATTTAACCTAATGTTGTGCTACTATCAATGTTATCCAGTTAATGTTGTTGGATTGTCAATGTGACTTAAGTGTTCTGTTTTTTGTGTTAAAAACATTCAAGAAATTCACCTAATGTTGTGCTACTGTCAATGTTATTTGAATGTTATTTTTTTTAGTGTTCTAAACATTGAAGAAATGTTAATACTATTGGACTGTTAATGTGTCTTGAGTGTTATGTTATTTGTGTTCAAACATTCAAGAATATATACAGTAAACTAGTCCAATTCAAGTTTAGAATTTAATTAAGTTTGATTTCATCAAAAATAAAATATTGGATACTTGTGCAGGTAAGTTTAATTAAGTTTAATTTCCTTCATTAGATAAAGTATTATCAATACCTTTCGGATGATAATTTGATTGGATACTTGTGCAGGTAATT
>JANKOD010000004.1:3677939-3690789 GCA_026284645.1 Erythroxylum acuminatum | reverse complement strand
TTATTATTTAGCTCGTCTTCTTCTTTTCTTTGTTTTCAATTACTCGTGATCTTGCTCTTTCCTACACGCCTTCTGTTGTCATCTGTTGTAGGAGCAACGATCCGTTTGAACTTAGTTCTTTTCTTTTTTAATCCGGGTTTTTCGGATTTTTCCGATTGGGGTCCTCTAGTACCAGTTCTAGTGAGGTATAATTTTGGGATCTGTGGATTTGGTTCTTGAACTTCTGTGGTTTTCTTGTTGTCATCTGGCTTGGAGGAGTTTATTTCTTTTGATATCTGTTTGGTTTTCGAAATCCTGATTGCCTAGGGTTTCCCGGAGAGGGATGTATCATGGGGATTTGAATTGGTGAGGTGGAAATGATGGGAAGTTTGAGTGAAGATGAGGATCAATTCTTTGACTCGCGTGAGGAATTCACGTCCCTTTCTGATTCAAGCTCTGAATGTTTAGAGAATTTTGATTCTGACTGCGGTGATAATTTGCTCAGTAGTATTAGGTTTGATGTTTGGATTAAGAACTTAGGTAGCATTCGTGAGAGGCGCAATAAGTTTTTGAGATGGATGGGCTTGAGTGTGGATCAGAATGTTGGGGTTGATTCCTGTAATGCGCCTTCCTCTGAATTGGAAGTGGAGACTGATAGAATGACTGAGGATAGTAGTGCTGATCTTGGATCTTCAAGTTTTGAGGAGTGTTCGTCGTTGAGTCTGTCTTCAGAAGGGTCCAATGATGCTGAGGTGTTAAGTGGGGGGGCTTTGCCGGAAAATTTTGTACGCAGGATTCGGAATTTGGACAATGGTACTGAGTTTGTTGTGGATGAAATTGTGCAGAATGGGATCAGGGGATGGATTCGGGAAGTGGGTTCTAATCGTTTACTTAGTATTGATGAGTTTGAGAGGAGTCTTGGGATGTCCCCCTTGGTTCAGCGGGTGATGAGGCGAGGAGTAATGGAGTTCTCCAATTTGGAGGCACCAAAGAAGCCGGTTAAAAGGGGGTTATTGAAAAGATTAGGTGCTGTTGCTTGCGTGACTGATGGGCAAGCTGAAGGTGGAAGTACCGATTATGATCATTCAAGTCCTATTGGAATGGCTGCGAGTCAATTGGTTAGGATTAGGTCTTACAAAAAGCGGTGGAAGGAATTCTCTGCTCTTTATATGAGACAAGATATTTCAGCCCATGAAGGTTCAATTTTGACGATGAAGTTCAGTCCTGATGGTCAGTACCTTGCAAGTGCAGGCGAAGATGGAGTTGTGCGTGTATGGCAGGTGATGGAGTCTGAAAGATCAGATGAGTTTGGAATACTTGATAATGATCCTTCACACAGGTACTTCATGGTTAATAGCTCTTCTGAATTAGTACCCCTTCATGCAAATAAAGAGAAAAGGAGTAAATTGAAGAGTCTGCGGGCGAAAACAAATTCAGCTTGTATCATTATTCCACATAAGGCATTCCAGATATCAGAGAAGCCGATTCATGAATTTTTTGGACATTGTGGAGAAGTCTTGGAGCTTTCTTGGTCAAATAATAAGGTAACTCATGAACTAGGACCAGCCTATCCAACTACTCTAATGTTCTGTATGTGATTAAAGTTGTAATCAACATTTTTCCGTGTGCAGAGACTCCTGTCATCTTCTGTTGATAAAACTGTTCGCCTCTGGCAAGTGGGATGCAACCAATGCTTGGAAGTATTTTACCATAATGATTATGGTCTGTCTGTTTCTGCTTACTTGTCTTTGTATCATTTGCTTTATATAATATATTTACGATACTCATTGAAATTATTTTCTGTATTTTGTCTTCATGTTCAATGTAATGCAGTTACATGTGTTCATTTTAATCCCGTTGATGACAATCACTTCATCAGTGGTTCCATAGATGGTAAAGTGCGCATCTGGGAAGTTTCTGGTTCTCAAGTTGTTGACTGGACTGGCATAAGTGAAATAGTTACTGCAGTTTGTTTTCAGCCGGATGGAAAGGTTGAGGATGCTTTCTTTGGTCAGTTTAATTGTCCTTCATAATTATGAAGTATTGATTCAATCATTCTGTCCTTGAACAGGGTGTAATTGTTGGCTCCATGAGTGGCACTTGTAGATTTTATGATGCATCAGGTATGCTTTCCTCTCCAATGCCCTTTCATAATCATTCTTGTTTTTGTGATATATTATTGTTCGGTGCTATTGGATTTGTCTTTTGATGATATAATAGCATGCTGTCTGTTTACTGCTGAATGTTTTATGAATTTTATGGTATACTAAGCTTTTTCATTTATAAGCCTGATGATTGAAGTGAAGAATGTTTTAGAGTGTAATTGTTAAAGAGGTAAAATGTACATGGCGTTAAATAATTAAAATGGAATCATGAACTCGTTATTTCACTCTAAACCTTTTCCAGTGTTACAAGGACATCTAAGAATCAGTGCTCTGGAAGGGTTACCTTTCTCATATCTGCTACTGCTGTAATCCAACTAGCTGTAGTTTTGTTTTCAATACCTGGTGTTGTTGGTGGTGGTAGACTGCAGTACAATTAGATGAAAGCCTCCAGATGCCAATAAGCATCCTTTGAACCTGGCATGTTTGAAAGTTGATTGGTATGCCATGCTATGATGCAGGAGGCTTGCTTTGGTGAACTCTAACTGGTGTGTTTTGCGTGGATCAGATAATCGTTTGCAGCTTTCTTCACAAATGTGCTTACTGGGTAAGAAAAAGTCAGCATTCAAGAGGATAACTGGTTTTCAGGTAACAATCTTTTTTCTGTAGTTCTCAGTCTAATCCTATTTCATTTAGAGTTTTGAGCTTAACATCTTCAACCTGCAGTTTTCTCCAAGTGATCCAACCAGATTATTGGTAAGTTCTGCTGATTCACAAGTTCGAATTCTTCATGGGGTTGATGTAATCTGCAAGTATCGAGGTAGGTGCACTTTTATGACTTTATTGTTAGAAATTTAGATCTTCTTTCCAATGCTCTTCATCTTCTATTGTGCAAGTTGCAAAAGAAAAGTTATAGTGTTTACAAACTGTGAACTTCATATCCTGATGCATCTTCTTCCTCACATTCTCTTACAGGCCTTAGGAATGCAGGAAGCCAAATATCTGCATGTTTTACATCAGATGGGATGCATATTGTTTCAGCAAGTGAGGATTCATATATCTATGTGTGGAACTATATTAGCCAGGAAGCTCCTATTCATCAAGTGAAGAAAAGGTGGTCTTCTGAGCGCTTCTTCTCAAACAATGCATCGCTAGCCATACCATGGTGTGGGATGACTGTTGGGAACTTGCACTTGTCAGATGTATCCAGAGCATCCCCATCTTCCATTGACTTGGGACAATGTAGTGAGGAAAGAGCAGTAATGCAATCCGAGATGGGTGAGAGTTCACAATACATTTTGCCATTTGCTTCACCTGATCGCTTCTCATTGAGACATGGATGTTTCTCAGAGTCTTCAGCCAAGGGTTCTGCAACCTGGCCAGAGGAAAAGCTGGCTTCGAGCTCATTGGTTGTGTCATCTGCAATGTGTAAGTCCGAATATAAATTTTTGAAAACATCTTGCCAGAATTCACATGGTTCTTCCCACTCTTGGGGTTCAGTGATTGTAACTGCTGGGTGGGATGGGCGAATTAGATCATTCCAGAACTATGGTTTACCAGTTCGCCTTTGAACACATCGAAGTTGCCAGCATTTTTGGAGTTTCCGTCATTGAATTTTGGAGAGTATGGTGTTCAATTGTAATGTGCATTATGAACCAATGTATGGAGCCGGCCAGCACAAACAATTGTGTATCATTTCTTAAGTGTAAATAATTTGCTGGCATCCATAGCCACAAGCAGCCTTGAGCTATACGGTGTGAGCCCACATCTCCAATATTGGCTGGACATGTCAGGCCTGTAACTAAAGTTCAGTTACCTGGTCAACATTCATGTATTCCACTGATGGTGTTCAGTGAATATACCATTCTTTTACTTCATTATAATTATAGAGCCATGCCCAGGGGTTCCGATCTGACATGCATTGGGGGTGTAAAGGAGAGGCTCTTTGGTGGCTTTGGTTGCTCGAAGTTTTGGTGGGTGAGGAAAAATCAGCATTGGTGGTTAGTAAGGAGTTGCCTGGTAGAATCAGTGGGCCTCTCCACCTTTTGGTGTGATTTGCTGAGTGGTTGAATAATTGGCTTCTTTGTCTGCCTAGTGGTGTCTTAACCATCTTGTTGATCTTTCCCTGTCAGTCCCATTTATGTAAAGGACATTGGTCATTTCCTGCAATCCCTCATTGCTCGCAGTTGCTATCAGTTGCTGGCTTATGGACTTGACCCGTGCCGGTAATTCTCATTGGATCCTGTTCCTGGCTTTCTATGCTTGTAAATTCCCTTATTTTTGCCTTGCAAGGAGCATGAAAAGAGAAAGTAGAGCCTAAAGTTTGAAGGTGGGAATTGTTTATTCATCTTTGGAACTGATATGCCATGCCGAATATCTTCAGAAATTCAAACTTGGTATACTATTTCAATTGTAATATAGGTTATTAAAGGAAAATTTTCTTGTAGTTGCCAACTTCTTGGCACTTCGGATTTCCACATTTTGTGTACCATCTTTAACTTCGTTTTAAATTAAATTTTACGTATATATTCATTTTCAAATTAGAAAACACCTTTTTCAGACGAAATTAGTTAACAAGTGTTAAAATTATCGTTCATTTTATGCAAGGCCTCTGCGTCAGCTCTACATGAGCAATCAATGTCATAATGTCTCCTTATAGGTATTCTGATCATATTTACCAGATTCAACTATCATTAGATCATATTTGTAGTTTGATGGTTAGACTGACAACAATTAGGCTTTATCAATTTAAAAGCATGACAACAATATTAATATGGATTAAAAAAAGCAGTGACAAACATTAATTTGTAACTCAAAAAATAGACTTATAAAATTTTGTAAACAATGACAAATATCTATAATATGCAGATGGGGATTGGAGTAATACTGGACTAAGTGGTCTCGCAAGTTTCCTTGATCTTAAGATTTAGACGATTACTAGGAACCATAAATCTCTGTAATCTAGATTCTATGGATTATACTAATTTTGTCCTCTAGGTTGTATATATTTTCTTATAATGAAATATATTAATTTTCAAAAAAAAATCTATAATATGCATGTATTATACTAAATTCAAGCAATCATTAAAAAAAATGTAGAACAAAAACTCTCACTTAAACAAAAGAAACTAGGTTCTTAACAGTTTCATATAGGAGATAAGTTCTTAAAACATACAAATGGGTTTGTCAACAAGTTGTTTGAAGGCATGTCCTCAATAATAATGAGAAACTAATATTACCTTTACCAATTAGACTAGTAAAATTTGATATCATTATGATGAGAACAAAGGCCATTTTATATTATAATAGGTTTGATCTAAGAAAAAGAAAAAGAACTTAAAATAAGGATATAAACTGCTACATATATAAAAAAAATTCAAGAGTAATAAGATTCTAAAGTTAATCGCTACTAGCAAGTTTGATAAGGCCATTAGTTATTAGAGAACCTAGAATAAAAGTTTCTCTAAAAACAAAGATGAAGAAAACCTCTCACATCTAAAAATAAAGAGATTAAGAAAACCAATTTCTATCGGCCGATGTCGGTGTCAGCCCCCTCCTTTCGAATTTGCTGATTCAGCCGAATAAGGGCTAATTGCCTTTGAAACCATTCTTATGAAAACCTTTTACATCAAAAAATAAAGAGATTAATAAAACCTTCTCCAAGGTAATTTCACACACACACACACACACACACACTCCCCCTTTAAATCAACTAAGGTAATAGATAGAATGACAATCAATAGATATATAAGAGTTAGATAAGGAATCCCTATAGAACTTTACTATACTTGAATTTATCTTGATTTAATGATTAATCTTAGTCACTTCAACCAACAAGAATTTCAAAATTACAATTGTATGCTCATAGTCATGACATATACAAACCTTATTCTTAAGTACTTTTGACCAAAATTTCTCACATTAAAAATCTTTGAGAATGCATTAATATGATCTTTGAACTTTCATGATATATTTCACCATAACTCATAAAAACTATAGATCTTAATAGCTAAGAACGCATGCAACCCTTATTATTTATGTTGTAATCTATGTTATATAGAATCTTTTGTTTGCTCCTTCAATCCTATATATAAAGCCGAATGATGAATCTTTTATGTTTATGTCTAAAAATGCAACATGGTTTTTCGAACAATTCTTAAAAATTAAAGAAATCAATTCAAAACATAATATAGGGCTTATCTCATATATATATATATATATATATATAAGAAATAATTGATAAGAAAACAAGATAGAAATGTAAGACCCCATGGATTTTGAATCTTGATGCTTTTTGATTGATTTTAATGACATCGTGCTTTTTTACTAAGATTGTTTCCTCTTGAAGTGCTTGATTCTCCTCAACCTTGGGACTAATTTCTTATCCTCCCATATTTCTCCTCCCTTTTGTTTCAACCGTCTCTCTTTTCAAAAGATGAAACTCTAACTTTTTGTTTAACATAGCCCAAATATGGGACCATATTAGACTTTTGTGTTGTTTATATTGCTTTTCTAGAACTTTACATAATAAACCATTGCTAACATAAGGAAGAACATAGTATTATGTTGATCTCGTGTTAGATTTGTCGTTATTATGTTTCGCGTCTAATACTCTTATATTGTAACATGGCTATAGACATGGAGTCATTCCCAGGCTGTATCATTTATGTATCCAATCACTCAAAGAAGCATAATACCTTTTTTTTAATATGAGACTTACATGGGTACTTGTTTATGCCATATTCCTTATATGCTAACTTGTCAAGAAGCAAAATGCACCTTTTACTATATGGGTTACACACGATACCATGTAAACATAAAGCTATGTTCAAATTGGGTTCCTTTAAAATCATTTCAAAATTCCTCCAACTTGACTCCAAATTCACATTTTTATCAAAAAGTTTTATTAAGTCTATAATTGAAATAAAAGCTAAATTAAGTACTAGCTTATATAAAGAACCTCAAATTACAAGCCAAATTCTTTTCAAATCATACTAAAAATATAATGCTTTTAGCACTTATTAAGTATGATATTAGTTTCCTATCTTGCATCAAAACTGCTATAATTCCTACACTCGAAGCATCATGCTCAATCTCAATGGTTTTGGAAAAGTTAGGTAATGTTAATAAAGGAGTGTAACTTAACTTCTCTTTTAATAAGTTAAATACTCTCTCTCTTAATCACCACTCTACTTAAATCCTACACTCTGTTTCACTATCTTGGTTAAAGGTATAATAATTATGTTAAAATATTTTACAAAATGTGTGTAAAAACTCACTAAACTATGGAAAACTCCTAATATTACTCACACTTTTTAGTATTAACCACTCTCTAATAGCTATATATCCTTTGGCACAAAAAGAACACTTCCTGAAATTTGCATATAACTTGTCTTGTCTAAGAACATGCAAAACCTCTCATAAATATTTAACATATTCATATAAGGTCTTACTCTCTTACAATAGGCAAGAATATCATTAAAATACACCACAAAAAATTTGCCTAAATATTAATGTAAAACATTGTTCATTAATCTCATGAAAATGTTAGGTGTATTAGTTACCCTAAAAGGTATTACTAACCACTCTTATATATCATATTTAATTTCAAAGGTAGATTTATCAAGCAAACGATTAACTTAGGGATAGGGTGTTTACACATTGTATTGATTTTATTGATGGCGTGACAATCCATACACATTCTCTAAGATCGATCTTTTTTTTTCACTGACGAAATAAACATAACATAAGGATCCAAACTATCTCTCATATAGCCCTTTCCAAAGAGTTCTTCCACTTAGTTTTGTATCTCCTTTATTTCTTCTTAATTTGTTCTATGTGTTGCTCGATTTGGAATTTGAGCTTTAAGGATGAAATCAATTTAGTGCTCTATCCGTCTCTAGGTGGTAATCCACTTGGAATATCTTCTTGAAGGAGGTCATCAAATTCTTGCAAAAGAGAAACAAAACATTATGCAAATTATTATTAGTATTAAGATCAAGAGAAAAAAACCTTTGTAAATAAGAATACGCATTTGACCTTTGGCCAAGAATGCATCTCCCACATCCTTAATTCTTATTATTAAACTCACTCCTTTTCCTGTGTTTAACTTTTATCTTTTTTGCTACACCTTAAATTTTTGGATTATTCTCATATGTTTGCTCTTGTTTCTTTTCCTTAGTCTCTCCTACTCACTCATATGAATCTTAAGTTGATACTTACTTTGGTGATATTGGAGCAATGTAATCAGTTTGCCATTCACGATAAAGGAATAATGACTCTTGAACTCATCATGGACGACTCTCTTATCAGATTGCCAAGTACACCCTAAAAGAATGTGATCTTTTGTATAGGTATCATATTACATTGCATCTTATCCTTGTACCTCCCAATTAAGAAAGAAACCAATACTTACTTTGTTACCTTAATCTTCCCACTTTCATGCAACTATTGTAAATTATACAATTTAGGGTATTTTGTTATTGGCAGTTCCAACTTCTCCACTAACTTCACATTAGCTACATATGCATAACTCCCTTATCTATGATCATACCACAAACCAATCTTTAATGGAACACCTTGTACGAAAGAGATTATGTTGTTGTTCACTCATAACATCATGTCCTACATATATACATTATTACCTCCTAGTGACTAACATCCTTCCCTTTTTGGGTTTTAATACACTTATCATCACTAGCATTCTCTAAACTAAACATATCCTTATATACCTTCTCTTCACTCTTAAACACATACTCTCCATCCTTCCTTAACATACCAATATCTTATTGGAATATTGTGAAGATATATATATGTTCTTTGCTCAAGCACTTGACATCTTAATCCCTAGTTGTTAGAAAATTAGTCTTATCTTTCTCTTTTGCTTGCTTTCATTGCTTCCAATTTAAGCATTGGAGCTTGGTAATCCTTTTAATCTATGAATTTTTCCATAATGAAGAACCTAAACTAAAAATGCCAAAATGATTAGTAGGTCTCTTTTTTAGTTGTCTTTTGAAATGTTGGTATTTTACATATTATTTAAGGTTACTTGGTATTTGACACTTTTATAACATGTTTTATATGGATTTTGTTATATTTTTTTATTTTTAGCTCATTGTATTGTAGGTGATGGATTTGAAGACATGAGATTTAGTGCAACTTTCACTATAGTTGTTCAATTAATAATATTTTAATGCAAATTGGAAGATAAGAAGATGTAAAAAACTTTATAAAAGATTTGAGAGCTAATTTTAACTTGAAGCTGTAAACAAAATGGAGAAGTTAGTATAGTAGAGCACAATTGACAATAGAGTTAATCATAGACTATCATCATACTAGTTATTGGTTTATATGAGGAAATAGTGTAAAATTGGCATTGATTACATCTTAGCGTCAAATGCCAGTTATAAATGACCTCACAATGGGTCAGAGTTCTAGAATAAGACCAATAATGATGTTGTAATTGGTCCAATGCTGGTTGTCGAATACAATTTATAAGGACTTGTGATTTCTCATGTTCAAACCTCTAAAATTCTATTTTTGTAACCTATTTATAAATACTTGTATTAGAGTTAAACTAGGAGATTTTAGTAGTCCTTTAATTCTTTTTGGAGAGACTTTTTATTTGGTTTGGAGAGTTTTGTTTTTCTATAGCATTAAAGGAAGATTTGGAGCAAAGATTGGAGGAGCTTATGACATTTTCTCTTATTCTTTTCTTCTACTCTTTTCTTATATAATGAGATTGATTTGTTTATATTTATTTTTTATTATGTTCAATGACTAGAAACCTTAGTTAGGGTAAAAGATGTAGCTTGTAAGGATTTGTTCATGTGTTGATTATTTTATCGGTAGAATTTATTTTCTTTATCTTAATATTATACTTACAATTAACCATTATAGATTCAATCTTAAGGGCTATATGAAAGACTAAAAGGTGAAGTAAAATTCATGCACTAGGAGAATAAACACTTTAGTGTTCTAGAACAACAGGAACCTAGACTTTAGTGATAAACATATTAATTAACTATATTTACTAAATTTGATAACATTAAATTACATATTGATATATTGTAGCCTATTAGATATCATTGTATGCCTCTAAAGATGACATAGATACCTTATGTTAATTATTATTTTAACCTAGATAATCAATTATGTAAGGTAATTGGAATTCTATATAAGAAAACCCCAAATCCCTAACTTTTGTTATTTATATTTCTTCATTACTTTCTTTGCTTTGTTCAAATCACTACGAACTTACGCAATTATATCTACACTTGCTTCTGACCTTTGGTGGGTCACCTGGTGAAGACACAATCACATTCTTTAAGGAATTTTATTCAGTGATCCAAATACTTTAACTTAATATGCTCATAGTAGATGAGCTAAGGATAAGGTGTTTTTTTAATACTATATGAGAGATCGAGCAAGGACATGACTAATCTCAATAAAGGTGGATTCTTTTAAAAAGTGGGACCAAGTGTATGATGTGTTCATGCTGAGTTTTTTCTACCAAATAAGACCATGAACTGAGGATGTAATTACAAAGTTTTACACATAATTAAGGGAAGCTTTTTCATAAAACCTAGGAACGATATAGAACTTTTCTTAGCTAGTGCCCTCATTATTAATACTCATTATGATTGGCGATGTAACTTTTCTAACAGGGCCTGACATTAAGATGTTAAACTTTGGTAGATACTATGATTCAAATGA
Organism: Erythroxylum acuminatum; assembly: GCA_026284645.1. Lineage (NCBI taxonomy): Eukaryota > Viridiplantae > Streptophyta > Magnoliopsida > Malpighiales > Erythroxylaceae > Erythroxylum > Erythroxylum acuminatum. Next base: position 3,679,993 of record JANKOD010000004.1, on the reverse strand, counting down.
CAATCTACACAAAAACTACTGAGGAGGCAAAGGAGATCACAAATATATTAGCATGAAATTCATCAATCGAAGTGGCATAGGGGAAGTTGAAGGCTTCCCTCTATAAGATGCAAGTATCTTCAAATATAGCAACGTAAATAACAAATCTTTAGAGTTAATTGAAGATGATATTGAGTTGTGACATGAGAAACAGGGAGGCATGTTACCAATGTAGCATATATGGGCACTTAACTTATTTATGTATGAATGTTGAGCCAGCTACAATGGGGAAGCAAACTATATGGCTACCTATGGATGAAAGCAAGTGATACATAATGACTTCTTCTATAATACATATAATCTGAAATAAAGAAATCACCCAAAAATTTTTGTAAAAAGAGCAAAGAGTAGTTGAAGCTGTATACTAATGAGACTACTTGGGTACCAAATTAGACCTTAATTTCAGCATCCGCCACCTTACAACAATGATACAGAGGCGATATTTAAGCAATTTATATTTTATATCATTGCATAATTAAAATGAGTAATACAAACACAAAGTGCATACATATATGACTTTAATGAACACTGGCCAATGTGGTGTAGCTAACTCGTGTATGAATTCAAAATTTAGAGGGATAAGTAGGTTAACTAGTTAAGGTGGTGAGCAAAAGAAGTAAGGGAAAGCTTTTAAGTAACACCGAGTTAAACTCTAAAGACCAATTGTGTGTTATCACATTAAGGAGTGATAAGACATTTGAATATGATGTTGCTAAAGATGAGGAATTATAAAAGTCGAGAAAAGATGGTGAGAAGCTCGAGAAAAAAGGAAACAGTAGAAGATTAATACCAATCTTATCAATATCTGATAATGGTATTGATTTGAAAACCACGAGATAAGAATGAAACAGAACCAATACTAATCACGAATAAAGACTCATTTCTGTCAAGACCTAATTACTATCAATTCCATATCTTAGAGGCTTAATACAAAGACAAACTAGGATAAATTCAATAAAATTTTAAATGTCTTTATCAAAATAAAACATCAAAATGCCATTTACTAAAATATTAACTTAGATGTCATCATATGTAAAGTTCTTAAAGGAGATCATCTCTAACCAGAAGAAAATAGAAGAGTATGCTATGTTGCCTTTAAAAGAGGAGTTGTTGGACCCCGAACCTTTCTTGAAAGTTAAGACTATTAAATGAGAAATTGTTGGAGATTATTCATATGTAGAGAAAAGAAGAATTTATGAAATTGAAAAGAAATGGAAAAGAAAGTTTAGTTACAGGATGGATTGTATGAGAAATTTGGGAATTAAAAGCTGGAAAATGTAAGTTCGTTGAGCATGCTTTGGTGTTTTATCCATAACTTGATCTCTAGTTATCCAAATGAGATTATTTTTTATCTGGATTAAACTAGAGAGACAAGGCTACAAGTTGTATGAAGGAATTAAGTTCTAATTCAGCCTCTAAGATTGTCAATTTTCGGATGGAAGTAAAGTGCTGGAAAATGTGTTAGCATAATGTCAGTCCGAGATGTTTGGACTATAACTCTTGGTATAGTGCACCAAATTTAATGATTTTGGTGGCATTATGAAATTAAGACAATAGGGAACATTTCTCTAGAAGGAAGTTTTGGCAAATTCCTTCAAATTGATGATTAGAAATTTGTCCTAAAGTAGCATGAATTAAAATGAAAGTTCAGGGGCAAATTGGGAAGTCTACTTAGAGAGTTAAGTTGCAAGGCTAACATGGAGGGGCATAAGGGTATTTTAGCAATCATTTAAGTGACATGGCACTAGAAGACATAAGAAGTTGTCGTTTTTGGGAGAGGGAAGCATGACCATAGGAGAAAAAAAGAGAGAGAAAACAAAAGAAAGGAGAGAAGAGAGAAGAAGGAGAATCGGTGGAGAAAGAAGAAGAAGAAGAAGCAAAGCTAGGGCACGATTTTGATGGATTTCAAGAGGGGTTTCGAACTAGTTTCAAGAGGGAAAAGATGGAGGAGCTCAAGAGCTTTACTTTGAACCAAGAAATTGCCGAAAATGGAGGAGGAAAGAGGTAAGAGAAAG
>JANKOD010000004.1:3632328-3643370 GCA_026284645.1 Erythroxylum acuminatum | reverse complement strand
TATTCTCTTGGGCCTAATTTATTAGGCATTGAATAAATATATGTGGATATATTTATTGGGCTAGATTGAATTAAGTTATCGGGCTTATATTATATGAGATATAATATGAACCGAAACTTATTGGGCTTCAATAATTCCTGATAGGAATAGAGATTGGGTTTTCTCTATAAATAGAAAAACTTATGTCTCATTAGATGAGAGACGAAAATCCTAGCCACCTAAACCTAGTTGGTCGTTCTTCTTCCAAGAGAAAAATTGTGCGGCGTTCAAAAGGGTTTTAGAACGTGCTAGCACACATTAGCTGTTGCCTGGATCGTTCATTCTCGTGTGGATACCGGTAGAGAACATTCGCGCATTGCAGTGTCTACAAATCTGAAAAGAAACAAATATCAATCCGCGTCAAGAGGTAATTTTGTACGTGTTATAATTTTCGATTATACTTCTTGTTGTGTAGTGTGGTCCATTCCGCTGCGTATTGTGAACACCCAAGCTATAGGCGATCCAACACAAACACCACATTAACTCAAATATACACCTGAAAATTTTAATTAAATCTCTATTTAAGTAAGGAGGAGACTCTTTTACTAAACAAGTGAGTAATATATATATATATATGTTTGTTATCTACTCCATTATGGAGTTTAGGTTCAAGTACATTAATTCCTTTGCAAGCTCTTCTTGTACTTCTCTCAAGTTTGTTGTACTATACAACACAGTACTACTTGTTATGACTGGAGTAGGTTCCTATTATTTTAATTACTCAGATCAAAGTACTCGTACTATTGGCAGTATTGCTGCATTACATTTAGTTACATCTTCTGAACAACATATCAGAAGATGTGGTTCTTGCCAGTTCTCTGCAAAAGGGTGCAAGTCCAGGTACTCTCTCAATCCCGATCCCATCTAATGGATTAGCATTTTAGCGTTCAAACTCTCCTTGCCTGTTTAATGTCTCAAGTACCTGACCACTCGATGTACCATTCCAATTTTATATAGGTCCTCGTGGCTTGCAATTTGCAAACCATTAGAAACTATGGTTTTGTCACACTTTTATAGTACATTTTCTTTGTTTTGTTAACTTTTCCGTAGTTTTCTTTCATTTTAATGTGAGGATAATTACAACTAATCTCTTAGCATTGGGAGTGGCAGTCGCTTTTCTTTTGTTATGTAATGGAACTCAAACTTAAACCAAGTCTGCAATATTGATAAAAAGCATCAACATCTATTTTCGTATATATAATTTTAAATAATATTTGAATTAGTTTGAGTTAGAGAAATCTAAAATCTAATTTAATAAATAAATGTATCAAATATATGAATTCAAATAAATTCGTACATGAACTTATTAAATTTTTTGTACTCTAATATGATTTAATGTGATTTTTATAAATATGTAAGAAAAGTCATACTTCTTCATAGAATTGTACATTTATTTTGAAAAATACATAGGATAATTGCTAATTATTCGATTAACTTTGATTTGTTAAAATTGTAATTTAGTGTATCATATCACACAATTCGACTAAGTATGATATGTCAGGCAGCCACATAAGCACATTTCTTCTTATTGGAAACAAACATTTTCCTTCTCCTTAATGTGTCCTATTAATAGGCCACTGAGATGGGCACAGGGTGGCTGTCCCGATTCTCAGTACCACCCTGTGCCCTCTCCATCTCATCCATTCATTAAATATTAATAGGACACAGGATGACACCGAGGTAGGAATCGGGTACAGGGGATTTGATCCCCGATGAGATTGGTATGTCAAAGAGCTGATAAAGTAGCAACTGTATGTTTTAATATGTATAGGTGCTACATCATCTGTTAGACCTATTGTTCTATTACCAAACCTCTGTTATATTGTTAAATATAGTACCTAATTCACTCTTTTTCTTTGTTTTGATTTGTTTTTTCTTTTTTAATACTCATATGCATTTCAATCACACGCCTTATCAAAATTGACTCTAAATTAAAAGTCATATGTAATCGTCAATATTTACAGGCTGTTATTATATATTATATATTTTAAATGAATTATTTATTAAATTAACAATCCAAAATAAATTATTAACTATTGCTTAAATGAACACATCAACTTGGGAAGCAATGCCATAGCAATAAGCATTGGCAGTATTTTGGTCTCCACTTGGATTTGGTGGAAGGCTGAGGCAGTTTGTCTCTAGTTGACTAACTTAATACTATAATGAATTATTGATCTCATATCTTTCTGTAATCAACAAGGCGGAGGAGGAGATTAACAGAATTGAAGAAGGGAAATATGCAGTTTTATTAAAAAAAAGATCGATCTCCAGTTCTTTATACCCACAATTTGATGATTTGAGAGGGGAAAAACAAAGCCGCGCGTATTACACATTTGATAAGCCGAAATAATCCTGGACTAGAAGAAGAAATTAATCAAAGTACCATATATGGAACTTCTAATTAATTCCTTCCATTGATGGATAATCCTGAATTAAGTCTTTAATCATTAGCATCGAGGGAGGTCTGCAGGAGGATGAGGCAGTGTCTCCAGATGTCCTTTACCATTCTTCACTATAATTGCCGTCCCTAGTCCCCATGATTGGTGTACATCCAAGTGACAATGCATAAACCAAACCCCTATACACATATCGAAAGCTTAATCAACATAACTTCAAATCAGAATATGATTGACGTGAGATTGATCATAATTCTTACCAGGGTTGTCGGCCACAAATCGAATAGCTGCCCATCCACCAACCGGAACTCCAATGGTGTTCATGTAAGGAGGGTCAACTAGATTGAACTCAACAGTTTGTGGGTTGTAGTTACCGTTACCAAATCCCACGACATAGAAGCTGTAGCCGTGGAGATGAATAGGGTGGTTCTCGGTTGAGACGGTTCCAGTGTTCTGAAAAATAATTTGGACCCTGGAACCATATTCAATCACCCTGGTCCTGGTCCCGTTCACTGCATTTGTGTCATGAGGAGCATTGTTAGGTGCTCCGTTGACGAAGTCGTAGAATTTCAGAGGAGCTCCAGGGAAGTCCTCAGTGTAGTAACCTTCAAGTCCCTTATAGTAAGCTTCCAACACTGAAACTGTTGGCTTCACGAAGCTGAAATTGTTCATGGAAGCGGCGAATGTTCCGTTATTAAGTCCCTGACAGTTCTGCTGCGGTGTTTTGGACCGACATTTATTCACGTTCAGGCTAATGGTTACAAACAAGTTAGTGTCGATTTCCTTTGGAACGTTAGAAGTGTTCAGGCCTTTCAGGCCACTCATGATTGTCTGAACAGCTAAATTATTGTTAAAACTAGGTAATCGAGCTGGTGACGATAAGCTGTCAGTAACTGCACCTAAGTACTGGAAATACCCAACAGCTGAGATGTTCTGGAATGGGATACCCTGAGCTGACATGTAGGGTCCCATGGCCATGGAGTATTTTCCAACAGGTTGATCGGCGGTAACAAGGACATTAATGGTCTGTCCGGGTCCGAGCATCACACGGTCAGTGACCAATGGCTGAGTGTACTCAGAATCAGCTTCGACAATTGTTAACTTGTGATTAGCAATTGTAAAGAAGTTCTCCATGTTTATGGCTGCGTGTATCAGCCTCAACAAGTAGGTTTTTCCCGGGACCACGTCTATTTTATAGAAATCTGAAATTGTTACCAAAAGCTTATTATTTACTAAGTCCTTAAAAGAGTAGCTGAGGTAATAAGGCAATAAATCAAATAGTGACTAGTGCCGGTTGCTTATGGATATGATTTTATAAAAAGACATTTGACTTAAAACAAAGTAAGTTAAGTTAGTCTCTACCTCACGTACTTGGTCATGATGACCTGTTGCATTAAGGTCTCGTCGCGGAGGTAAGATCTTTTGTCCAATATTACTCTGTCTTATGCTGTTCTATGAAATCTTAGTCATTTATTTTGCGAGACACACGCGAGGTTCGGACTCACGCAAAATTTACATAAATAAATGACTGAGATTTATTGAACACAATAGAACACCATAATATTAAACAGAAGATCTGGACTCCTCATCGAGGGGTTAGATATATAGAAAAAGAGTTAGCTTTTCTCCTTTGTAAAGTCTTTGCTTTTCCCTTTAGGCCATGTATTGAAAATTTATGAGAAACAAGTTGAAATTGTAAGTAATTTGGAAGCTCTCACCGTTGGCAGAGCAGTTGTAGTTGGGGCCAGGGTGACCATTAATCGTGAATGCATCTGCCGGCGGAGGACCTCCTCCGCTTGCCAGGACTTGTCGTTCGAGCTGGACAATATCTTGGTTCCAATACTCCCCTAACACGTCAATTCGAAGTAAATTAATTAAAATTTTCCATATCAAGTTAAGTTGTAATTAATATGCCGTAGTTAACTAATTTGCACACCTAGGATTATGATGTGCTCTTCATAAGGGAACTGAAATGGGTATGGGACCCCGGTCTTTGGATATACAATAAGAGCACCATGGACTGTGGCTCTTAGCCATGAAAAATGAGCATGCCAAAAGAACGTGCCCCTTTGCTTCACCATTGTGAACTCATATGTGAACTTTTGACCGGGTTGAATCGGACATTGAGTTATATAAGAAGGTCCATCGAACCAGCATGAAAGTATTTGCCGGACACCATGCCTGAAAGTTGTCAATCATAACAAAAGAGAGCTGGATTAAACAATTACAGTAACTATGAAGTTGCTTTATCTTGAAAACCTACAAGAGCGTACCAATGGATAGTGGTATTGTAGGGTGACTCATTCGTAACTTGGACGATTATTCTATCGCCTTCTTGAGCGTAGACTACAGGTCCAGGATACATATCGTTGACCGCCACAATCTGGTTGGAATTGCAGAGCTTCTTGACCGACTTGGTTTGTATCTATTTATAATCATCAAAAAATTAGCAAAGCGCAACACAAGTTACGAGCAGTACAAGAAGAAGCTTGGTTAACTAGAAACCTTGAAATCGTAGAATCTGGTTGATCTCCCACCAGGCCATTTTGCAAGTTCACCAGACCATTGTGATGTAGCATGAACAGTGTTACAGGCAAAGTATAAGAAGCAAAACCACAACATCATCAAGGAAATGGGTAGATAGGCCATATTAGGGAGATCAGAAGGATGAAGGTAGGAGGAGAGTTGAAGGATGATGAAGTCTCATGGGGTGGCAAGGGAATGCAGATTAATAAGGGAGTGAAGAGCGTATTAATTATATTATTTTGGCCAAGAAACTAGTTGTTTTGTGAAGTGTTTGTATCATATTTTGTCAGCTTTCATGATTCCTCTAACATGGATTCGTGATAATAACGTGTTGGAGGTGTTATTATTCAATGTGGGGAAGGGTTTAGCCTTTAATTTCTTTCTTTTTTCTTTTTGCAAAACAATATTTCTTTTATCATTTTACAAGTCCTGAAAGATATTTCGATCAATCATGCCAGTTGACTGAATTCTGCAGACACCTGCTTTCTAAACGCCCGTGCCTTAGTTCTACTGTGTAACAGCTACTTAAACTATTGTCAATTCCTCCAAAGATATAAAAACGCCATACCGATATCTCAGCTGCTATAAATTTCCGTAACATATCAATTTGTGATTCACTATGTTTGTTGAAGCATTTTTGGTAATGAATCAGAAACTTGATTACATTCAAATGTTATAGTTTTAGAATGTGTAGAGGAAAGGAGATTAGAACGTAACCAACGTTTTCTTAGTTCCATGTTACTAAAAAAACTTAAACCTATAACAGAACAACTGCGACGTCCATGAAAAGTCTCTCTCAACGCATGGACGTTAAGACCTTTTCTTTATTCAGGTTTGGTTATTGTCCCCTTGACCCGCAAGGTTTAGCTAGCAACTAAGAACGTTAAATTGAACAATGAAATGAAGAATAAGAAAATCCAAAAGGATCTGTTCATTCATGATGACATGCAAAAGAACCCTATTTTATAAAGACGACGGGTAGGGTTTGTTGGTTGCGCTTTTCCAGGACATTTACTTTCACTCAATCATAAGCTTGGATGGTGCACGCCTCTCCAACTCTCCACCTCAACGTACGATTCAACTTTTCATGGTTTCCAAAACGTCATAGTACATGTTTCTGATGGCAAAAGAGAAAAAGAAAAGAAAAAGAAGGTATACCTTTCTTCAATCTTTTATCTGACCAGGAACTTGTACCTCTCTTCCTGATTAACTAAAATATAAATCATAATTAATACATCCTAATTAATCTCTCCCAGACTCAAACTTGATGAAGCAATTATGGTTGCATATTAACATGACAATATAGTACTGTGTGGGACTATCTAATCATAAACAAGATTCTAAGACCACCACTTGAAACATGGTTCCAATTTCCATTACATTATAGTTTCTGTCTCAGAAGCTCTTGTTAGACCCAGTTAAGATTGTTTTTTCTCTGCCTAAGTAAACAATCTACCTTATAATGCGATAAGAACTAAACTTTGACTGTGTAAGAACAAAAGTTTCAGGAATGAAGAAAAAGAAAAAGGGTGAATTTTGAGAAACTACAGGAGAATTCGACCAAACTTGAGCCACTATGATTGTGTCCGTTGGGCATGATGTTTTAACTTCATATTTACTTTTCAGGCCTGCCTCTGATGTTGTCAGGAACTCTTATCTCCTGATTTTTGTTTTAGCAGACTGTTACTTCCCTTCCCTAGTCTATCCTAAGACTTGTCTTTCATTCTTTTTGTTCAACTACGAGCTCTTTTAAGAATGTTTTAGTATGCATCTGTGGATTATTACAATAAATTGTAATTTAGGTGGATTAGATTGTGATTAACACGAATAAAATTGTGATAAACTATATCCGAACAATTTATATCGTATTGTCCTGACTTGTTCTTTCGGTAGGTATGAGATTTCTGTTTAGAAAATCCCTTGTTATGTATATAACCTCTTATTACTTTTTATAAAATTTACTGAATTATCAAAAAAATAATTTACACCGTAATTATAACATTATAATTACAGATACAACTATAATTTGAAATTTAATTCTTTTTGATATAAATACTTAGAATTAATTCTTTCTTGACTACTCTTAATGCAATCCAAGCAATGTAGTCTCTACCAGCTACATCTTTTGGGGAACAACACAGGTTGACTTGAAGAAGAAGAGAAAAGGATTTCGGAAAAAAACAAAGAACAGTGAGAATAGGTAAAATGCAATTTGTTAAATAATATAAAAAGAAATTAGATAATGTAAAATTTTACAAATTCAATATTAGACATAATGAAAATGTCATCACATAAGACATATCGTTCAGATTTAACAACGCGTGTATGATATTGTCAGATTTTTGTTTAAAATAGCTTAGCATTGAACATAATCGATAACGTTTGAACCTTAATTGAGCAGGTTAAAGTATTTGACTCTAAATTGATCAAATCTGAAAAAGTTTAGTCCAAATCTGACCTCTTACTTTTGTGTAACTTTTTAAAATTCATTATCTTCTTCTACTTCTTTTGTTTAGTCTTATTGTGTTCTCCAATCTTCAAATTTTCTCCAATCTTCAAGTTTCTACGAAAGGAGCTGCTAGACTAAAAAGTCCTACATAATGCGCCTCTTCTGTCAGGATCTTTTGTCTATTTTTTTCTGTCCCTATCCTATCTTATAAATCTCAGCCATCTATTTATGTGAGATCCGCATAAATAAATAGCTGAGATTTATAGAACAGAGTAGAGAAAGGAGAAAATGGACAGAGGATCCGTCCCGCACCTCTTACAACCAACTTTAATTGTTTATAACTTTGTAATTTAAAAGTTATAGATTCCAACCATAGCTTGGACCTTTTTGCTGTCTTTTCATCTTCATCTTGATTTTGCAACCACCCATCAATTACCAAATATCGCAATAAGATATATGGATTGCATTAGCATTAATATTATAGTATTGCATGGATGTGCTTGTACGAACCAATGGTTCCACCTTCCCCCATACACAAGCTAACTACGTATTTTATTGTTTAGAGTAGAAATTGATGTATATTAGTATATTGATTACTATTATGTAGAGACAAAACTTTTAGTTTTGAAGAGTTGACCCTTTAATTCGTTTAAAATGACTGTGAATGCTATGTGATAACTAACCTAAAATCAAGCTAGAAAGTTTCAAACCCTTGCCAAATGTGTTCACATATTTTTAAATTTTTATAAAGTAATCTTAGTTACAAATACAACAATAACAATACTCAGTATGAATTCGCAGGGTCTGCGAAGGTTCAGTAGTATACAATCTTATTCCTAATTTTAGTTACATTGAAATTTAGCGATCCGAATTATTCCTTTAGCATGTTAATTACGATAAAAGAGACGGTTTTCGAATGACTTATGCTTATAATTAGCATTTCTAGAGCTCCACTTGGTTATGCAATTGCCTCATTTTCTCTGATATTTCTTAACGGTACTTGAGAAAATAAAAGGCTTTTGATGAATTAAGTATAACTAAGATAGGATAAACGATGATTCATTGAAGATATAATTAATTAGTCAATTACTAAATTCAAGGCAAGTATCTTTCTAATTTGAGCAGGTACCGGCATTGGAATCTCTACACTAAATTAAAGAGACAAGCAATCGATGGCATGCTCAAGATTCAGAAACATCTTGCTTCACATGCGAAGAAAATTAGATGGGATCTGCCTTGTATGAACTGAAGTAGTAGGTAAGGCAGTTTGAAACTCGGCGAGGTAATAAGCTCAAGTGAACGAAAATTGGGACAATCTTTCAAAAGAAAGGTTGGGAAAGGACGAAGAGAAGCTACTGCTACCTCTGTTTTATTGATAAGTCATGCTATATGCCTATACAGCGAAGGCGGAGCTATTCTTTTTATACAAGAGGACAAAATTATGATTAACCTTACCCTACATGAATACAAGGGGATAGCGGCAGCTGTTGTGGAGTACGTTTGGAGACCAGAAACAGTAGTGCATCTCCAAACGATTTCTTCCCATTTATTCGAGATTGGGTTGATTTTTTTTTTTTTGGTTACAAAGGATAAAGAGAGCAAACTATTCCACACAAAACAAAACAAAACACCCCACTATTGTAGTGTTTTGTGTTATAAAGTGTTAGTGAATATATAAAACTAATTAAATTGATCTCACATAACAGCCTAAGCTATTGTGATGAAACGGTTACTTAACATGATATCAGAGCCTTTGTGACCAAATGATCGTGAGTTCAAATCCTACAACTCACCTATTATTCAGCACAAGGTAGAGTGAGCCTGTGCAAGTTTTAAGCCTAAAGGGCTTTCACTTGAGGGAGTACGTTAGTGAATATATAAAACCAATTAAGTTGACCTCACACAACAGCTTAAGCTATTGTGGTAAAGCGGTCATTTAACATAAAGCTCTTTGCATGTCGCGGTGGATGAACTCCATAACTACCATCGGAAGCTCCTGAAGTGTATGCAAACCTGGACTAGATATTAAGGCTAGAGAAGTCAGACTATGGGCACACTGATTCCCTTCTCGATATACATGTTGAAATTACACCTCCCAAGTTCGGTGTATTAACTCCCAGATACTTGACACCAAAAAATTATCCTCAAACAATACTATATCATTGTAGTATAAGTTATGCAAAAAAAATGATATTTTAATTTCAATCATATCAAACTTTAGACAACGTGATCTTAATTAAGTTCACATTGAATTCTTTGGTCTGAACTTGAGTCTATTCATTGGTATCTCTATTTAAATTTTTTGGTTTATTTAATAATCTATTCAAAATACATAAATTATTAAAAGTATTAAAATTTGTATTATATATAAATGAAAAAAATAATTATTATAAGTTTACTATAATAAAAATCACTTCAATGTCATTTGCAAATTGCCATTTCAAATTAGTCCAATCTCTTTGGGCTCCCATAAAGGTAATCAAAAGGCCGAGGCATCGCATTAATCCAATCTCTTTGATCACTCGTAAAAGGGAACCTGCATGCAACGTTTCCATTTCAAGCTAAAGGATGGGGCCCGTGAAGGCCACGTTAAGCCTTTCTATTTGTTCACATGGTCCGTCCTAGGAATCTGGTCTCTGGAGGTTGATTTGAACACAGAAGCCTGAAAGCCAGGAAAATGCTCTTCAGCTTTTAAAGCAGATTGGTTAATGAAATACACTTGGCTGAATTGGTTCGTTGAAGCGAACTGAAAGGCAAACCAAGCCAGCCAAGGTCCTACTGATATTGCAGAATTCTGGGTTTCTGGACCTCTGTGAGGTGCGTTCCTTCCCAAGGAAATTGCTACTTCCAAAACCCAATTTACGATGGTGCACAAAACAAGCTTTTTTCACTCAAAAAAGGCAAGTTTTTTGCAACAAACCCTTTGTAAGTAACATTATTTTGTTGGCATAAATGCACTCTGCAGTGCACAGAAACCATGCTCTATAGTAGTAGAAGTGAGGACAGGTTACAGACCAGCTTTTCAATTTCTTTGAGGTACAGACTACAGAAGAAGTTCCTACTTTTGTATGCTTTTCTTTTGCGTTGAAATCTTAAAGGATGCTTTGCTTTTTGTTTCATCTCCCAGTGATCTGAAGGTTTCATCGAAAGGATAAAAGAAAAACAGAGTTACTTACTTGAGAACTTGAACATATCAACCATGGGATTTCCTAATTGTGCACCAAACAGAAGAGGTGAGACGAAAGGCACAAGTAGGAGTTTGAAGGGAAAGCGAGGAAAGCTATACCTTATGTGGCGTTGTGTGTTGATATTGGCTTGCTGGAGAGACCGTGAAGAGTAAATATTACAGTCTCAATATTTTCCTGAGACATAAGCAGTGCTCCAACTTTACCTGTTTATGTAACGTCTCAAACTTATACCATCTGGGGTCCTCAGTCGCCTCAGACTCCATACACCTTTTCCCTCTTTTTTGTGGAATTCTGTAAGCTTGTAATGGTTAGAGCATCAACCTAAGTTGGTCTTATAACCCCAAACAAGAACTCCAAATTGCAGAATAAGATCTGCAAATTGCTTCGAGAGCAAGCATAAGAATGAGTCCAAATTGATATACTACTTCTGTTGCATAAAAC
>JANKOD010000004.1:3600749-3617068 GCA_026284645.1 Erythroxylum acuminatum | reverse complement strand
CAACCAATGATATCTAACGTCATTGTGTTTAGTGCGGGATTGATAAATGAAAATTTTGCTTAAATCCATAACGAAAAAATCATGTACTCATCTTGTTTGACATCCAATTTTTGGAGAAATTGCTTCACCTAAAGCATCTCCTTTTGAGCTTCCCAGGTTGTAACATATTTCATCTCAGCAGTAGACAAAGTTATATATTTGGGCAACTTAGATTGCTAAGAAATAACTCCCCTTGCAAATTTGAATTAATATCTTGAGATCGACTTTTTGTTATTGAGATCATCAACCATGTCCTCATTTATGTATCCTTCTAAAGTTAGCTCACCAAATCCAAAACTCAAACACAATTTAGAAGTGCCTTACAAATATTTGAAGATCTACTTCGTTGCTTCCCAATGTACCATTCTTAATTGGATAAAATCTATTCACCGGTATAATAGCGTGTGCAAAAAGACATACACTCTTTCTGCTTTTCGATGGTAAGATAAGTTCTCTTGCTTAACCTCAAATGAGTTGTTAATGGTGTACTCACTAGCTTGACATGCTTCATAATGAATCTTTCAAGTACTCGTTTAATGTATTTCTCTTGTGTTAACTATAACTCTACAGCCATCTTGTCACAAATAATCTCCATGCCTGAAATTTGTTTATTAAGACCCAAATTTTTTATGTCAAAGAAATTGGACAAGTATTCCTTCAAACTAAAAATCATACTAATATCTTGTCCTACTATCAGTATATCATCCACATATAGGAGAAGGATGATGAAGATAACACCAGAGAATTTCCTAATACTCGTAAGGATCAGCTACTGATCATTTATACCCATTGCTCATCATAAATGAATAAAAATTTTTGTACTACTACTTTGGTGCTTGTTTGAGCTTATAAAGACTCCTCTTCAACTTGCATTAAAAGTCCTCTTTCCCTTTGACTTTAAACTCTTTTGCTTGCTCTAAGTAAATCTCCTCTTCCAAATCATCACGAAGAAAGTAGTTTTCATATCAAGTTACTCGAGTTAAAGATCCAAACTAACAATTAGTCTTATTATTATTTATATTGACGTCATCTTAACACCCCTCTTTTAATTGTATCCCTTTACCTTCAATCTTGCCTTATACTTCACTAGCTTATCACTGTCATTCTTGACCTTAGACACCCATTGATTCTTTAAGGCCTTCTTTATTTTAGGAAGTTTTACTAGTTCATAGGTCTCATTCTTCTTCAATGAGTCCATCTCCTCTAGCATTGTCTTGAGTTAAGAGTCTTTGTCTTCAAGTGACCATACTTTTTAGAAGTTCTTTGGCTCCCTTTTAATTAGTAACTAGGAAATATTCCAAACTAAAGTATCTTGTCGAAGGTCTATTCACTCTACTTGACCTTCAAAGTTAGACATCATCTAATACTTGAGCAGGTTGCTCCTTTTGCTCATAATGCTCACTAACCTCTTTTACATCATCCACATAATGTGTCTTATGTGACTCTTCACCATCAGAGTACCCTAGATCATTATCATCTTGTACTAGCTCATGTTCTCCTTTTTCACTTATAAGCTAATTAATGAAAGATAAAATAGGGGTAGAATATGCAATAACGAACGACAAACTATTGGAAGTAGTAATGTCTTATTTGATGCAATTTGCACTCATCTCATACTTGTAGAAGATTACATCCCTGCTTCTAACAACCTTTTGCTTTTCTAAGTCATAAATCTTGTATTCGAACTCCTCATTAGCATATCCAACAAACACACAAGGAGTAGTCTTCAAATCTAGTTTTGATCTCTGCTTGACATGTGCTTGAAGCCTTACATCTAAACACCTTCAGATGTGAATAGGTTTGATCCTTTATTTTCCACACTCTCTTAGGAATGTCAAGCTTCAAAGGAACTGGAAGAGTTATATTGATCAAGTATATAGCGGTTCTAACAGCCTTACTTTAAAAAGACTTCGGTAGTTTTGACATATGAAGCATGCACAAAACCTTCTACATAATGGTTCTATTCATCTTCTCGATAGTACCATTGTGCTTTAAGGTACCAGGTTTCGTCTTCTCATACCTTATAACATATCTTGCATAGTACTCTTTAAACTTGTTGGAGGTATACTCGCCTCTATTATCAGTCTAAAGATATTTTAACTTTCTTTCTGTCTCCCTTTTCACCATGACATGAAATCTATGAAAGGTCTCTAATACTTGGCCTTTTGTTTTCAACATAAAGACCCAAGTCTTGCGTGTAACATCATCAATAAATGTAATAAAGTACTTGTTACCACCCAAGGACTCCACCTCATGGAAGCACAGACATTAGAGGACACCAACTCCAACTTCATCTTCCTCCTTGTAGACTTCTTAGAAAGACACTCAATGCTACTTTGTAGTTACATAATAATCACAACGGTTGAGAGAAATCGTAATCTTCGCAGGTTAAATGATCTTCCAGCAAGCAACCAGATCCCTTCTTGCTAACATGTTCCAAACTCCGGTGTCACAAATCCGGTGAAATATTTTCTTAAATAACATGTAATTCTCCAGCACATACCTTCAAGCATGTAACATACAAGGTGCAACACAACTCACCACAAGCAACTATCATTTCTCCTTTAAAAAACTTCTACTTGTCATTCTCAAACATATGCTAACGTAACATCCCTCTTAATCAAGTACATTTGCATAAAGTAAATTGAGTTGTCAGTTTGTAATGTGTCATGCACCTCTCAAAGTCAACATACACCTAACGTCAATTTGAACTCAGATGTCTCCCATACTGATGATGCTAGCGAAGCTCTAATTGCCCATCTTCACTTGTCCAAAATCACTACTCTTATAATTAGTAAAGTATTCCCTCTCTAGAAGACAATAATATGACACCCTTGTATTGACAAGTCACTCCAAATCTGAGTGACTAATGTGGAGACACTTATTGATTGCACAAATCAACGACATTTCATCATATGTACTTAATGTTATAGCAAGAGTGTTGTTGTCGTCTCCATCCTTCTGATTATCTTGCTTTTTCTAGTCTCTCTTCCACTTGTAGCATAACTTTTTTATGTGACTAGATTTGGTGCAATAATAACACTTTTGGTCTCCTTGCCATCTTACGACTTTGACCTGTTCTTCATCTTGTCTTATCCTTGGAACCTCTGCTTTTGTTTCTTTTTATATTTTCTACCACAAGTTCCTACATGTTATTGACACTGATCTCTTTCCTCCTAATCTCCTTATTGAACATGCTTTCTTTGATCACATCCAAAGAAAGCACACCATTTGGAGCGGGATTGTTGGTAATCACAACTAAAACTTTCTAACTATCCGACAAAGAACTCAATAGGAACAAAGTTTGTAATTTATCATCAAGGACGAAATATCGTAGTTAACTTATTGATGATATCCTAAAAATTATTAAGATGCTCCAACGTTAAATTCTCAACCTTCAACTTTAGGTTGATAAGTCTTTTAATCAAGGAGACCTTATTGTGAGTCATCTTCCTCTCATAAAGACCCTATAACATCTTTCACAACTCAGAATGATCCGTCTCTTAAGATATATAGTTAAACATGCTAATATCAATCTATTATAGTTTCCAAGATCTTTCACTTCATCTTCTCCCACTCTTATGTCATCTTCTCCCACTTAGATGGGACAACATCTTATGTTCACATCGATTAGATCATAAAGATCCTTGCAATAAAAGAGATCTTTTATCGTAGGTCTCTAAATTGAGTAGTTAGTCAGCGTCAACTTCATCATAAAGTTATTGCCACTCTCCATACATAAGGCTCTGATACCACCTTTTTGTGATTTCAAACAATAACACTTGAGATCATTTAACAAATAACAAATTACTCAAATGATATAGATGACAACAAGAAAAATTGGATACATGATTTTACCAATAATAAATATATTAAATTCAATAATAACAAGATATAAACTATAAAGGTTTCAAGCGAAGAATACTTCACAAAACAAACACAACTAAAAATTTTCTAACTCTTTTATAAAAACTCATCTTTAATCTCTAGAATTGAGTATAAATATATATATATACACATATTAATTCGTCAATATATTTTAACATACAGGATTCTCCACTTTACGATGACCAGAGAAGGTCATCAATGTAGGTAATCAAAATTATTTAAACTCTAAAACTCTTATATGATCATTTGTTAATGTCTTATTTAACTTTTTTTCTCTCAAACTTATCTTAACTCTCAAAAGAAAAAGATTTTTTAGCACACTAGATTAAGCACAATTTTATTTCTTTTGATTTGTGAAGACTGTTAATACTTTCGGATTCCAGATTTAATAGAATGGGACTAGATATACAACACAGATGCAATGGACAAATATTTTCCTTTCCATCTCCGCGACAAAGAAGCAATATATATAACTATCAACTAATTGTTTTACAAGCTCAGAATATAAGCCGTCAGCAGCATGCCATTTCTAGCACCAACCCCAGCAGCGGCGCAAAGCCCCACAGACGGCGATGGCTACGAAATAGCACTCTGGAATTTGCCTAATCTTCCCGGGAAGCCGCTTCTTTATAACTGGCTTAGAACCAGCACTAGGATCATTCGGCAGTTCAATACCAATGGCTTTCCAGTCAACATTTGGAATGGATATCTTGGTTCTTCAATTTCCATCACCAATGCTAAGATAGCTTTAAAGCTCAATCTAGAAGTCCGCATCCGCATATCTGTCAAAGAATAAACAAAGAAACTTTTGTCAAACAGAAACCACTGAAAAGGGTGATTCAAGTAGGTTGATAAACAGCATCAGAATTCAATTTAAGAAACCTTAAACTGAGCAACGGAAGAAGAGAAAAGTACGGAAACGTACAGTGCCAGAGGGAGGGAGATGACACTTGGAAAGCGGAAATCATGAAGCGCACCGTTTCCGATGATAATAAACTTTTGGATTATATAATGGCAAAACGGTAATTTGAACGGGAAAGGTGGACAAGTTAGGTAAGAACCCACTGCGACTTGACCCACCGTTGGGGAGCGCAAGAGGGACGTTGCTGGTGAGAGAAGCAAAGCTGCAAAAAGACTATGTTGTGGATAGCGTGAAGCCCAAGAGAGTTCAGTTCAGTTCTTTAGAGTTTTAGGTTGTGATTAGAGAGTTTCAATGGATTTTGTGTGTCTGTTTCTTCCATTTTTCCTTTTGAGGCTGGTCATCAAATTGAAGTACCCTGACGTCTTGATCATGAGAAGTCTCCTCCACGCAACCATCATTCGCCATTATCACCACCACCATCCACAATGATCGAGTTTCCTGTTTAAACTTCTTATATTCCCTCGGTTGCTTCTTCTCTTTTCCACGCTTGTGTACGTACGATTCCATTTTGTCGAATTTTCTTTTTCTTTGTTGTGTACCTGATAAGAGCCTTTCAACATTTTGTTCATAACGATACTGTTAGCTTCGAGACAATGCCGGGTATATTCTCAGCGAAACCCACCTCACCGAGTCCTACTACTTTGGGACAATTTTTTGTTCATCAAAACGACATTAAAACCCCGTCCCCACTGCTAATACGGTCTCCAAACCCTCGAACCAAACAGTCTACGCCGGAGAAGCTTCCCGTCAACGAGTCCTCGCTCGATAATCGCGATCTCGGTCCGTTCTTCTTAAAGCTCGCACGTGACACAATCGCTTCTGGTGAGAACCCGAACAAGGCCTTGGATTACGCGTCACGTGCGTCGGTATCCTTCGAGAGATGTTCGGGTTCGGGCCTGGACCTGGCTATGAGCTTGCACGTGTTGGCTGCGATTTATAGCAGCTTAGGCCGGTTGGAGGAGGCGGTTCCGGTTCTGGAGCGCTCAATCGAGATCGCGGATGTTGTCAACGGGCCGGATCATGCGTTGGCCAAGTTTTGTGGGTATATGCAGCTGGGTGACACGTATTCTTTGCTCGGGCTGTTGGACCGCTCCATTTCTTGTTACGAGTCGGGTTTGAAGATCCAGGTTGAAGCTCTCGGGCATTCAGATACCAGTATTGCAGAGACATGCAGGTAAATTCCTTAAAATCTCAATCTGTATACACTATAGGTGAACATAGATATTGAATATTGATGATCATAAACGGTAATTACAAGGTTTAGTGTTTAATAAAGTAGTCTTAAGTGGCAGGTACTTAGCAGAGGCATATATTCAAGCAATGCAGTTTGAGGAAGCAGAAAAGCTTTGCAAGAAAACGCTTGCAGTTCACCGGAAGCGCAGTGAACCAGCATCCCTTGAAGAGGCCACTGATAGGAGGCTTATGGCTCTTGTTTGTGAAGCAAAGGGAGACTTGGAAACTGCCCTTGAGCACCTTGTGCTTGCAAGCATGATAATGATTGCTGCTGGTCAAGACAATGAAGTTGCAGCCATTGACGTTAGCATTGGCAACGTTTACTTGACCTTATGTCGGTTTGATGAAGCTGTTTTCTCATACCAAAAAGCTCTAACAGCCTTCAAATCCACACGGGGAGAGGATCACCCTTCTGTGGCCTCTGTCTTTATTCGTTTAGCAGATCTCTACCACAGGACTGGCAAGATAAGAGAGTCCAAATCATACTGTGAGCATGCTATGAGGATATACGCGAAACCGATCCCTGGCACCGCAGCTGAAGAGGTTGCAAGAGGATTGACCGAAATCGCGGCCATCTATGAAGCTTTAAATGAACCTGAGGAGGCATTGAAGCTCCTAAACAAGGCAGTGAAGTTATTCGAAGGCACTCCTGGACAGCGCAGCACAGTTGCTGGCATAGAAGCTCAGATGGGTGTGATGTTCTACGTGGTGGGCAAATACGGGGAAGCTAGAAGTTCTTTCGGAAGTGCCGTAGCAAAGCTTCGGGCCAGTGGGGAGGGTAAATCAGCCTTCTTCGGAATTGTGTTGAATCAGATGGGATTGGCTAGTGTGCAACTGTATAAAATAAATGAGGCAGCTGAACTGTTTGAAGAGGCAAGAATGATATTGGAGCAGGAGTGCGGCCACTGTCACTTGGATACTCTCGGAGTGTGTAGCAATCTTGCAGCAACTTATGATGCCATGGGGAGGTGCTAAACGTTCCATGTCCTTTTCTGTATCTTTTGTTTTTTGGTACAAGTAGGTCAATGATAAGCCTCTTTATGTTCCGGATTTACCCACAACTTCCATTTTCTAGAATTCCCATATACTGACTTTGATGATATCATTCCATGTGAATGAATATTCTGGGAAGCTGCTGTGTTGAACAAGAAAATTTCCCGTACCTTTTGCAGGGTAGAGGATGCAATTGAGATACTGGAGTACATCCTCAGGGTGAGAAAAGAAAAACTTGGGACAGCAAACCCAGATGTTGATGATGAGAAGAAACGACTAGATGAGCTCTTGAAAGAAGCTGGGAGGTCTAGAAGTAAGAAAGGAAAATCTCTAGAAAAACTACTGGACTTCAAATCCCGCACGATGGAGGCTACGAGGAGATGGTCTGGATTTGGTTTCAAAAATTAAGGTCAAGAATGTCCCTCATGGCCTCGCCTCTCAGGGACTATTCTGGTTGTAATAGAAAAGATAAAACATAATGTTTAAATGAAATTTATGTTTTACCGTTGCATCTTTTGCTTCTTCAATTCATGAATTTGGTAATTCTTAACAGATTAGTTCTCACACACAGAACAGAGTATCAAAAGAATCCCATTTTCTATGTCGTTAAATTTCCCAGAATCCAAAGAGACAACACCAAAGTACAAGAAACAGGAAACAGAGGAAGTACCTCACAGATGCCACTGGCGAGATAGTAAAAGAAAAACCCAGAAGAGCAAATGAGAAATTGTTGTCATCTGTCTGTCAATGAGATAAATCCCAAATGGAGACCGACCCTGCTCTTTGTTCTTCATTTGTTAAATGCGAATGAGAGTATAATGTGCCTTAAACACCGACCACCGGAACATGTTCAAACTGAACTCGTTCATCAGTAAAAACTTTTCTGATGAGGTAAAACTTGTTGATAGGTGATTCTGCGCCAAGGCGACGACAAACGTCAACAACAAAAGACCTCGACCATTTTCTGCTGAAGCCTTTTTGAAGTTACCTTTCCTTATTTTTCCTATATCATACCCTATTATCTTCATCAAGTGATGACGACGTATGAGGTTGAAAAGCGACAGAATGGTCCCGTGAGGCGTGAAGTTTACAGCTTGCTAGTTGCTACGGGCGTACAAAGCTTAGCTTCAATCTTCAATGATACATTATAACTAACATTCAAAATCCTTCCCAGTTCATCTTATTAGTTAATTATTCTTCCTCATCTTTCATATTTACTTGCTTTCTGTTGTTACTTTCCCTTAAGATTCTTTATTGATAATAATAATATATCAATCTCCTTAAACTATAGTGAACCACCGTCATCATGGTTACTTGCGGTGCAGTGACCAAATTCACGCAAGTGGAAAGACATCCTTTGATGTACTCATGAGATGACCGCTCTTGAACTTTATCTTTTAAAAGAAAAACAAAATGACGTTTTGTGTTACTCGCCAGGCTTTAGACTGGGTCGGGTCATAGCAGTCCTGGCCAGGTCAGGCGTAAAATTCTAAACATTTTCTTCAACTTTCCTTCCATGGGAAGCACCGGAAGCGAAAGAACCAAGCGGCGCGTGATTAGGACTTGGGATTTTTCCGCCGTGGCCGTATCTATCAGCCATCACGTTCGTCGCCTTGCCTTCAAGATAGGTGGTCTCTTATCTTCTAAATTGGGGGCTCCACTAGTAATTTGCCACGTTTAATTCCTGTTTCTTCACTAAGTGAATAGAAAAAAACAAACTCTCTGGAAAAAGACTCCGGGTTAAAGGAACGGTGTCGTTTCTTACATTCTCCTTGTTTTACGTCCCTGCTTGGTTTTCTGACTAAAGGACCATAACTGATGAAGGATAAAAATGAGAATTTACATATTTATCCTCACCCCAATCAGTTTTTACAACTCTCCCGCTCTTCTCTGCAATTTTCTCCCTTTTTTTTCCGCTTTTCTCCGTAGATTCAGTTCGATCCATATCCTCCTCCCTTTTGGTCTGTCTTCTCTTCTCTTCCTCTTCTTCTTGCGTTTCTTTATCTAATTTTCTCATTATCCATAATTAATCTAATCCGATGCATATGATATTTAATTGTGGTTTACCAGTTTTGCCTTTTCATGTTTCTGATACGTGAGGCACAACGACGTTATGAATGTGTGCTTGATTTAGTTACAAACGAAGCCTTAGATTATGTTTATATAATTGTTGCGCGTTTATCGTGTTATCTTTCATCTGTTCATGTTTATTCTGCTGTTTTTCTGTCTGGGTAATAGTCAATTATCTTTTTTATTTTGTCCGTTTGTTCTCCTTCTTGATTTGTTGGATAGAGAGAGATATACGTTAGTGGTCAATTTTGATGAGAATCTATTTAATCTCCAGTTTCGTTTGCCAAATTTTGGTCGTAGCGGAATAACTAGATATCACTACCGTGTTTCTCGTCTTTTCTGAGTTATGATCTTTTTGGCTTTTGTTCTTGTGCAAATTGTTACCCGCCCTGTCGGAGTGAAGAGAGTGCTCTAACGACAATTTAATCGTGATTTTAGGGAGTTGATTTTGTTGGTTAGTGAAAGTTAGTTTAGCTTGATTTTTGTTTTAGGATTGGGAGGTTTGTTAGAATCCAAAGTGAATCAAGGGTGTCTGCTCTTATGCGTATACCAAGTCCACCTGGGCCTAATATGATTAGGTGTTCATTTTGGCGTTCAAGTCTTATTACTGATTTTGGTTTTCAAGCTTAACTGTTGCTAAATTCAATTCCTCTATAGTGCTGATCTTGTCATGATGTAGGATATGAGCATGGTTTGATGTGCCTTTTGTGTATCTCAGACTGATTTTTGTTCTCAGACTGATAGCTATCTTCATCTTGGTTGGAATTCTTATATCTAGTGAAAATCACTAATAAAGTTAAGAAAGTAATAAATCCATAGCTAAAGATTTGACTTTTTCTTCCTACTCTTATGCCTACAATAAAGAAGTCTATTGAGCTCTTACTGATTCTCTACCTTAATGGATTGCTTGTACGATGGATATTTTTGTGGCATTTGAAGCATCAATTTTTCTTTTTTTAAGGTTCACTTTTCATTCGCATGATATGCAAGATCTATCTTCACCATTTTAGCTATCTCCTCTGATTTTGTGTCTCTGTGAATGGTAATAACAGCTTCTTGATGGTAATAAAGTTTCTTGTGTGCAGCAGATGTGTCAAATAAAGGAGAGTTATGGCAGCAGCAGAAGCAAGGGCAGTTTGGCAGAGGGCAGCTAATCGGTGTTTTGTCCAAGAAGATGCTAAACGAGCTCCTAAATTAGCTTGCTGCCAATCCTCATCTTCATTATCTAAGCAGGTTGAGGGAGCACCAACAAGTGCAGCTGACGTGCTCGATGACCACGCTGCTGGCTTCATGCCTCCTAACAGGAACCCTTCGTGTCCCAATCTGCTTCCTGATACAAGATGGTGGCTTCAGTTGCAACCTTGTAATGTATACAACAAAGGGTTGACTTATGAACAGCTCATTTCCCTAGAAGCCGAGATGGAAAACTTGAGAGCGGGGATTGTAAAATCACCCTCAAAATTTAGTGAGGTTTGCTCACACGATATTGAAGACAACAATTATACTGAGTCTTTTGTGAAAGTTGACGGTAAGATTTCTACTGATAACATGGTGAAGGATATTGAAGCTAAACAGCAAGTAGAAAAAGCTTCATATGATCAAGATTCTCTACAGTTTCTTGATTTTAAAAAGACGAAGGACAACTCCAAGATGATTGAGATTGATAATGGATGCCCCAAATACAAAAGAAGCAATGACTGCTGTTTTGATCCAGAGTCTCCATGGATTGCTGATGAAAAGAATTTGCCATGGTGGCGAACTACAGATAAAGAGGACTTGGCCACATTGGTTGCACAAAAGTCACTTGATTTTATTGAGAATTGTGATCTCCCCCCACCTCAAAAGATGCACGTCAAGAGATACCCATGTGCTTGTCCCGGATCTTCTGGTCATTTTGAGCTGCTGGCATCATCTCTAGATTGGAAGGCACAAGTTGGTTGTATTTCCAGTGAAATTATTCATTTAAAGGGCTGTCCCAGTTCTGAAAGCATTCGTACTTGGACTGAGGGAAACTCACAAAGCGGTTCGGACAAGTCATTGAGGTATTTGCTATACTATAACTTCTGTTTTCTTTTACTTCTAAAATTATTTACATCAGTGTTCCATGGGTATGTTGACCATTTAAATAGACTCAGAATTCAATGCTTTGCATCTGAACGACATATTCCTGCTTGCTTGCTAATGCCACATAGTTTAGTTTATTGCCAGGATGATAGAATTTGTAGACTTGTACATAGGATCTCTGTTGATGTATGTATTCATATATGCACATCTATGTTGTTATAAGTTCCTGAATTTATTTATGGCAACCTGCAACCTTTAATTACAGTCATATTGCAACTCAAAAGGATACCACAGGAAGTGGACAAGCTTCTGAGAATGATCCGTGCAAGGCTCAGTTACTGGAAGCACTTCGTCATTCTCAAACACGTGCCCGGGAAGCAGAGAAGATAGCGAAGCAAGCCTGTACTGAGAAAGATCACGTCATTAAACTCTTTTTCAGACAAGCGTCACAACTATTTGCCTATAAGCAGTGGTTCCAACTGCTGCAGGATACTGACAAGCCAATGTCCTCTCTCTTGCCTTTAGCTCTCTCTAAAGGTAGGAAATTGCACAAGAACTGGCAGAAATCCGCAAAGAGTAAGAGGAGCAAGCGAAATTGCGGAACAGATGCCAACACTTATGCTGTAGCATTTGCATTGGGGTTGGGTCTTGTTGGCGCTGGTCTGTTACTAGGATGGACAATTGGATGGATGTTGCCCTTTTAAGAGTTTTGGTGAAATTGCTGCTTCTTGTAACAAATCATTAATCTGGATATGCATGTACATATTCATGTCTAGTTCTTTTTTCATAATTATTTTGGGTTCTCGTCACTGCTTATGTTTTCCTGATCTTCTTTTTTCATGTAATTCACTTTCTCTTTTGGTTTCTGTACAAATTGGGATGAGGGATTGTAACATCTGTATATGGAAATTCTTTTCCAGTCTCCCTTTGATATTGTGGATAATACATGTTGCTCTTTGTACCCTCTCATCCTTTGTCTCTCTCGTTCTTTGAAGCTATTGTCCTTTAAGATTTACCTTATTATACGCCACCCAATGCATTTTTCTACGTGAAGCATTAAATTATGTTGGTTGCACCAATCCTCAATCCTCAATCAAATACTTCTCTTTTGGTTCCGTTTCCCTTCAGAATTAGTATAGTACTAACAACAGATGAGAAAAGGTCAAGCAATGGAGAGATGATGAAAAAGACTTGGAAAATCTTGTTGCGGACTTGCGGTTGCGACCTCATAGAGGAGCATTGAGAGTGAGAAGGCCCAATGTAAGGAAAACCCAACGTCAGTAGGAGGAGTTAAGAAACATCGGCAGTCATAATGTTGGGGTGATCCCTTGAAACAGAAACAGAAGAAAAAATGGCCTTGATGGAGAAACTGAAGATTTTCGTAGTGCAAGAGCCTGTCGTAGCAGCTTCTTGCCTCATTGGTGGCGTTGGTGCGCTTTTCTTGTTAATTTCATTCGTCTGTCTATCCTTTCTATTTATTCTCTCTATGTATTCGATTTTATTAATCGAAAATCTCTTATTTATCCCTTTATTTTTGGTAAATGTTTGAAGGCGTTTATGGATCTGATGTGTTCAATGATGAATGCCTTGGTTTCACATGTTTCAAAGTTGGCGAAATTCCCAGTTTCTCTTATTCAATTGATGAATTTTGACATGAGGATTATCTTATCTCTGTTCATTCAAGATCATTTGGATTCTAGATAGGTTAAGAAAAGACTTGGATAATTAGGGTATTCTTTTACTTCCTGTAACTATGATGCCTGTTTCAAGGCAATGATGATTGATCACCAGATACATATTACTCAGATGCCAAATCTGGAACTGAAATCCATTTGTTCCAAAAGCCATTCATTTGTGCAATGCACGGATCACCAGCCCATGTTCTTCTATGAAATATGTAGAATGATAGAATACTGGTAGCCCTTGTGCTATTTTCATGGGATTTCAGAGGTTGCAGAAACCACATGGATGCTAACTTCTTAAACCTCTTAACAAGTTATTATCTGCATCACATGGATGTTAGTTAACCCTTTTTTAAGTCTCTTACTAGTTATTAACGTGGGGTTCTCGTGAAATTTCAGGTCTTTTCCTTCCAGCTGTTGTAAGACCAATGTTGGATTCTTTTGAATCAGGCAAGCAAGTCCCACAGCCTGCCCTGAGTGATGTGAGTACTTACACGTCGCCTTGTTAGTTATTTTATGACTTACGAATGATCTTTTATAGTTCATTGCTGACACCCATGGACTATAATCGTTACTACCCCATAGGAACGAGATGATTATGCATGCAGAAACGATCTTAGTTTTGTTTATGACCATTGGGACTCGTGTGCTGTTGGCTACACAGTCTGCAATAGTTTCTACTTGCTTATCCCTTTTCTGCTCAAAGCTTGATTTTCTTCTTTATCTGGTCAAGAACATTATGGGCATTAGTTAATGAATTTAAGATGTAAAGAGTGGATATGAATGAAAAGGAAAGGAGGATACAGAAGGATTATATGTAATCCCTGAAATATGAAAAGAATAAGAGAATTCATATTCAAGTTTCAGCAATGTTTCCTGAGCCCATTGATGTACTGTGCTTGAGAATCTAAGGTTACCTAATATCTACACTAACCTTTTTGCAGGTGCTCACTGGAGTGAGGGGTAAGAAATAGCGATGAATCGGTTTCGATGAATTACGTAGCTAAAGTTGATACATTTCCACCTGTCTTTAGTCTTCATACTTCCAGTTGCGATGAGCAGCATGAAATAATCTGTTTATCCTATCAATTGTTGGAACATCGGAGAGATTTCTAATGCCGAGGTTAACCTTTTTTGGATTTGTCCTCTGAATATTTCCTCCTGTTTACTTGTAAATGAATTTTACAGTAAATACTTCAATGGAAATCAACTGTTCTTTTTTCATTTCTGTGAACTCATTTCATATTCACATGAATTCCCAGATGGAATTCCCAAATGGAATACCAGCCGGTCCTTTGTTTGCTGCACTAATGCTGGAGACTCGGGGTTCTCTTCTTTGTGTGAACATCACTTACTGCAGGTGCCTCCATTGTTAATATGATGGGATTTTGAGAAGTTACATTGAATTCGAATCAACAACCTTTGTAATGTGTTGCTAACAGTTGTGCAATAATTGGAACACTATTAAATCCTGGCATGCATAGATTAGAAGCAGTAACCAAAGAAGAAAAGCTCAGTCTTGAAAACGACATTAAAACAGCTTGCAATCCATAGATGCTTATACATAAACATGTACATTTATGATTCTTACAACATCTAGCAGAAGGGAATACAGGAAACTAATGACATATATTAGTCTTGACTGAATACTTTCAGACAATCTTTTTCTACTAAGAACAAGAACTGTTCCGTCTGTTGGTGACTCTGACGGCACATTTTTTGCAATTTTATTCTTGGAATGTCTATCCTAACCAGGCCAGTTTACCTCAAAAGGTCCAGTAATTCTTGGCACGCAGAAAAAAGATTCCCATCAGGCAAACAAACAAGGGTCGTCCAAGGAACAGAGCACGAGGTAGCAGCAGACCGTAGCTGGCAACGATGTGATATACCACATTGACATGTCATTGCCATAATCATACCACAGTAGTTATAAAGAAAGTAAATGGACATATGGCTCTGTGCCCCTCCTCCAATAATAGTCATGTCGCAAAGCTTGCCTTTTTTCCTTTCCTACCCTTCCATGGCACCACATGTTTCAACCCCTCGTAAATAGTCACCTACAGAAAAGTCAAGATAGTTCAGTTATTGTAGCTTAGAATTGGCAAAAGAAGTGATGGAAAATTTTGGCTACAGGTTGGTCAATTGTTTGCAGGAGCAGAAGTTCGGACACAGGAAAAACATTCCTTGGTTCTGAGTTTCCCTTTGATTCTCTTCTAATAAATAGATTCTTGCCACTCTGATTAGAAGAACACTATTAGCAATAACTAGAGGACATGAGTTGAAGATTAAAATAATATGCCCTTATCTCCCACACAAAGATCGCACATTGTTTGATGAAGCAGTTAAACGGAGGAATTATAAGCAAAATTTTCACTTAAAAGATGAGTTCAGACATGAGAACTAACCCAGAACGGAGACCTGGCATGGGAGAGAGCAGAGAAGCTTCCAGACCTTGTAATCCTCTTAATCTTAGGCAATTCGTTGCTATTATTATCTTCTTCTTCATTGTCAGCTTCTCTATCGACAAACGATGGAAAAACATGGCTACTTCCCCCAACAACCTCTCTTTTAACCTTGAAAGCTCTCATCCCCCAACGCCATGAACCAAAAAGACCTCTCTTGTAGTCGTTGAGAACCATGGCACCAAGTTGATGTCTTTCAGGACTGCAACAACTGCGAAACGAACCAAGTATCTCCCTTCTTATAATTCTAAAAGAAGATGACTGAAACCTTGATGATTTGCCTATGTAAGGACCTTCCAGCACAGTCGTTGGTGAGAACTGTTTAGCAAAGTAAGCATCCATAAGAAGCCTTGGAGGTGGCTCCAGGGACTTCAGAGTGAAGTCAATGGTCTTGTTTGCTAGAATTGTGCAGTGTCTTGGCTTGCCAGGTTCTTCTTCCCAGTGAAATGGGACAGAAGCTGAGGAGTAGAATGGTGGGGTTATCGCCCCTGACGTCTCTGGTGATTGCATTAGTCCACGTGAAAATGGGTTTGAGAGTAGCGGTAGTCTTGGTGTAGAGCTTGACTCTGGTTCTGTTTCTTCTGATCCCATCATCACTACCAATCTCTTCTCTGTCTGAGCTGCGTATGTTTGGTGGGCTTTCTTTGCTTATGTAGTGTGACTTTGTACTTGGAAACTATGTGGAAGACAAGGCAGGTGGCTCAACGGAGAAAAAGACATGCCTTTCTAGCCATCACTCAAGACTGAAGTTACAATAATAGGCCCATTAGTCCTTTACAGCCAATATTCAAAACAAAGATTGCAAAAGTCTAAATTTTCTGTCCAGTTTTACGGTGTCTTATTATGTTTCATAAATTTCAGTCATTTATTTATGTGAGCTTTGCGTGAGTTCCGCATAAATAAACGCGAAACCCGCATAAATAAATGGCTGAAATTCATGGGACAAAATAAGACACCATAAAACTA
>JANKOD010000004.1:3575874-3586660 GCA_026284645.1 Erythroxylum acuminatum | reverse complement strand
GGGGGGGGGGGGGGGGGGGGGGGGGGATGTAGTTTGCGTCAAAATTATGTTTCCCAGAGAGCACTTGTACCTATAAAGCTTTCGGTTTGACAACTAGAGACCAGCTAAGTTTAGTAAGGAATGCATCATTAGTTTCTCTAATTCACCTAATGCCAAGACCTCCCAGCTCCTTAGGCTTGCAAACGTCCGTTCAGTTGACTAGGTGTATTTTCTGTTGAGAGCGAGACGAATCCCACAAAAATTGTCTCATGGCTTTTTCCAGATCATCACATAGAGTACGTGGCAAGTGGACTGTCTGCATAGTGTAACTCGGTATAGCTATTAAAATCGATTGGGTCAGAGTGATACAGCTAGCAAACGACAGGAGTTTGGCAGATCAGTCGGATAAACGTTGATGCACCTTATCGAGTATGTATTGATACGTGTGTTTGCTAACACGTTGATGCAGAAGAGGGACTCCAAGATACCGGCCAAGATTGTTTGTCATGTGGAGTCCTAAAGTGGACGGCATGACGTATTTGTTTTTAAGATTGTGTCATGGAGAAGCAGTGAGTGGTTTTGTGAGGTTAGGATTGAAGTGATATAAATATTTTTATTTATTTTTAAAATAATTTATATGATTAAATTTCTTAATCTTTTTATTAAACTTCTATCATATAATTTTAGCTTAAATAATTAACTCTTATAGTTATTTTAATCTAATTATATATTTATCTTATATATATATTAGAATTTTTAATATAAACAGGTGTACAAAAAGTAAGTGGTTGCATTATAGTTCTACTTGGTTTTCATGTTTCTCCTTTCAAAGATCCATAGGAGAAGTATAGCCGTCGTTCTTTGAAAGTGATGACTTTTCTTTTCTTGGTTCTTAAGTTAAGACAGACTTGTTGAAGCGTATTAGCTTTTAAGATATGTTTAAGAGCTGTTGAAATTTTAAAGGAAAACACTAATCTAAAGGAATAACATAATAAACGTAAACACAAAGTTGAGCAACAGTCATTTGAATTCTTTTTTATCACTATAAATCACTCCAATAATCCCTGTATTTATAGGGTTACAAGGATAATAAAAACTGCCGAAATTTATTACATGTATTTATTGTAATTATAACTGCCTAGAATTTATTCAGCTCACAAATACCATTTAAAGACATGTAACCATTGCACATAACTAAGAATTTAACTTTGAATTAGGCTTCAACAAGAGCGTCACTTATTGGTTGACAGCACTTCATCAATGGTTAAATACAATGACTTAAAAATCAAACCGACTGGTTCTACCGAAAATAGTATGACTTAAAAAGCAAGCTTGAGGCAGCTAACAGATAAAGTGGCAACAGGCAAGAGAGTGTCCATAAAACAGTGCTGCTTTTCTTCTTTCTCTTCTCCCGGTCTTTTCACCGGTGAGTGATCGATGAAAGCGAAAGTATGTTTTTCGCGAGCTAAGAAAACCATGGAACATGAAGAAAGTGGTTATGTACAAGAACGTCTTGTCTTTTACTTCAGTTTTACTATTATCTATTAAGTACGATTCACTCACTTGTAATATTAAGTAACTCGCAAGTTTTCCTTTTCCTTTTTTTTTGTTACTTTTGTATTTCGTAAATTATGTCTCAAATTTAAGAGTAAAATATGTTTCATTTTTTAATTTTATCTACTTAAAATTATTTTTATGATTTTAATGACTAAAAATGTTATACTATTAAAAATTTTAGAAAATTTTTGTTAACT
This sequence comes from Erythroxylum acuminatum, assembly GCA_026284645.1. Taxonomy (NCBI): domain Eukaryota; kingdom Viridiplantae; phylum Streptophyta; class Magnoliopsida; order Malpighiales; family Erythroxylaceae; genus Erythroxylum; species Erythroxylum acuminatum. The sequence continues at coordinate 3,584,927 of JANKOD010000004.1, read as the reverse complement.
ATGTTTCAACTTATTTTAATATTATAATTATCTAATTTTATTTCAATAATAATTTATATTAGGGGTTCCTAGGAATCCAAAGCAAAAATGAAAAAATTAGTATCTTAAAAACTAAATCGTACCTAATCAAAAATATTTTATTAGATTTATTATTAGTTCATTAAATAATAGTAAATGGTAATGTATTTTTTAATAAAATATTCAATTTTATTTATTATTATAGTTTTTATTTATAATTTTATAATAATTTAATACTGATTTAACTTTTAAATTCAAAGCTTTCATTCAATTGATTCTAACGTTCAGTCCGATTTTTAAAGATTTGATCCTAAAGGCGGCGAGGTGAATCCTTCGCACCAACAATTTATTGTACACAAGCCCAACTGTGAATCGTCCCTTTCTATTTAAAATGCAGCCACTAAGAAATTTAGGAAGTCCCATAGCTGTGAGGCTTAACAGACAAAGAAAACTGTGGATACTTCCACTAGTTGGGTAGAAGGTGACGACCCTAATGAATCGATTATGAAGGTGGCTGTTAACTATATCAGCGCTCAAGAAAGGCGAGGATCGAAAAGACACTAAACTGGTTGAAAAAGAGTAGTTCCCAATAAGAGAAAACTCCATAAATTGCTTTGAAGGAAGATCAAAGCGTTGACCCTTTCCTGAACCAGAAGGGGGAGGGGTGAGAGAATTCGTATTCTAATTGGATATTTTCGGGAACAAAGTGTGGCTGGCCCGGTCGTGCTAGGCCCAAGCCCAAGCTCAACCTCAGAACGGCACATGGGCCGATCGGCCCATTCTTCGATGTTGACCTAATTCTTACAGGTATTTATTATATAAATTCATTACCTCATCATAAAAAAAGTACGATTTTGGTACCCTGACATTCTTTATTCAAAGCCACAAAAATTCTCACAAAAAGATTAACTTGAGCGTCGGAGGGATTTACCGGCAGTCAATCCCCAGTGTGCCTTTACTGTTTTGCAGATATTTTTTAACTAAAGTCAACCAATTTTATAGATTCAAGCAACAACGTCCAGTTCCATCAAAATCAGACGAACTAAAGTGAATTGGTCGGCTCTCTAAGTGAGGAGACAGGAAATCCAGCTTAGAGACGGCTGGACAAAGGTCTGAGGAAAGAAAAGACGCTTGACCAATAAGAGAGGAAATATAGGGAAAGTTCGGTAAACCCGAAGTGAGTCTTACGCATGCATGTCATATAAGGTGATGCCAAAGCTTTTTATATTTTAAGTATCATTTATGGACGTCCAAATAGATTAATTAAACAAAGTCAGCGTCGTTTTCCAAATACTTTTTTTTAAATCATAAAAGTGAAAAACAACCCTTGAACGCTAATTAAATTAAACCTAAAACATTTGAACTAATAAACACATGAAAGACAGTCTTTACCAGGTTTGGGATTATTACCCCACCTTTGATTAATGCAAGCTCTAGTATACATCAAAAAAAAAAAAAACTTTCTTATGAGCAAACCCACAACAGGACCCCAATGAACCAAAGCCCAATCCGTTTAGAACAAACCCAAAGACCAATAACTAGTGCAATAGCAAGACCAATACTGGTGTTTTGTTCTCCGGAATGCAAGGAACCAACCAGAAGAAAGCGTAACACCCGACCTGGCTTAAATCAAAGACGATCAAGTTCTCCAATTTGCATTTGACGGCAAGCAACCAAAATTTGACAAAGGAAATAGGAAATTTTCGCGTTTAGTAATCGCAAAAATCGCTCCATACAAAACCCAGAAGTTCCCTACTCGGTATACTGGCTCTCTTGAAAAACACATTCTCTTCCATAATGAAGAGTTTAATGACTCTAATTGCATGCAAAAGCCGTTGTAACTTATCAACTCAATAATGACAATACAAGTGCACAAATCATTGACAAGTGCTTACTGGACAAAACTTGCACAACTCTTCCAATCGCCTAGGAGCGATATCAGAACCCAGACGACCACATTCCTTAACTATCATCCGCATTTTAGTATTTTAAGCTCAACGACGCTGACAAAAGTTCCCGTGGACCAAATTCAACCAGCTGAAGAATCCACTCACAAATGCACGTTGAAAAGACTAGTTGAAATTTGATGACAAGTACCTTCTCAATTACATCAATAAACATTCTGAAAAGGAACATGAAGCGGATGTAAGATGTTTCTTCCGGGTTCTGATTAGATAAAAGAGGAGAAAGATCAAGCAAACATGCTCCTGTTCTAATAACATTGCAAATGAAGTGGCATAAATTTAATACTTTTGGCAACTTTTGCAAATTCAAGATAATTAAAAGTCATCTCTCACTCTAGGAATCCCAAGTAGAATGTACCAGACAATAATCAAAAGAAACAGAAGTATCCAAGCAAGTCTCTAAGTTTCAACAGAGCTTTTCGACCCATCAGAGTGAATGGTGTATCCATTTTAAAATCATCGAACTCATCAACAAAGTAAAGTAATCCCTAGTCAACAACTATCATAAAGACATTACACAACTAAGAACAAGTTGAAGCAGTTGAATCCATATACACTTATAAAAGAAGGAAAAATAACCCAGTTACTATAAGAAATATGCATACCAGGATTATGTGTGTTTTGCATATTCTCATGCAATGCAGGACCATATGAACAAGGTTTTAAAGTATTTTCCCGAACTATTGAACTAACAGAAGGACCAAAAGTTAAGACATGAGAATAAAATGTCTATGTTATGAAAACAAAGGAAAAAACATTATTTGAATAATAAATAAGGAAATAATTCTACCACCAGAACATTGTATAATTTCTACCATTCAGTTACAGGAGATCTACAAAAGCCTAAGGTGCAATTTTGGGGGAATATATTGTCCTTTTAAAGCATTTCCTACATAAATGTAATACTATATCCCAGTGCGCCTATCGATCTCTCATTTAGAACCAGAGAAATATATTAAAGTTCTAACACATTAACAATGCAGTACAAGCATATGGCAGATTAAACAACAATGAAATTTATAAGGCAAAAAGAATACCATGAGGACAATATCCATAGGGAGATGGCTACTTACTCAAACAATAGTGCAATTATAAGTGCTACAAAACTGCAGCAATGCTGCTTGATTTGCTGGATCAAGGTTTTCACTGATGATCTGGGGGTACCTCCCAGGTGAAAGAGAAGCAAGCTTAGCCAAAGAGGTTGCTAAGAATTCCCTTGGATCCTTAATGTCCTTTAGAGGATCTTCCTCCTTTTTCCCAGCATTGTAAAGATTGACAAAGGAGACAGTGTAACCAACAGTGTCAGCAATATCTGGCATTTCTGGTTCCTCTTCCACCCTATTTTCCTCTGGTTGTGAGAGAAGCGTAACAATGCTGTCCAACATCTTTCCCCAGTGTCTGACAGCTGCAGCATCCAAAAGGTTATGAGATTCACAGATAAGTCTGGTTGAGGCAACTGCAGTCAATTTAACCTCAATATGCCCAGTAATTAACTTGAGATTGGGTATCCAGAACTGCTCCAAGATCATCATAAATATATTGGGTTGAACTGAATTCATTGTATCCACAATGTTTGCAGAACCATGCTTCACCACAAAAAGCGACATGAAAATCAAAAATGATTTTACAAACTTTACTGTACGCTTATTTTGCAGTCGTGTAAACAGGGCATTCCAAATGTGAACCATATAGGGAGTAATGACCCCATACTCAAGACTCTCAGTGATAGTGTTAAGTACATAGAAACCTTGCTCATCTGTGCTTGGGGAAGAGACAAGCCTGTTAAATATTCCAAGCACCTGGCTCAGTCTTCCCTCCTGGTTAATTTCATTGGGGGCTTTCTGAAGGAAAGCTTGAAGCAGACGCACAAGTGCAGGAACGTTTGAATTTCTTTTCCATGTATCAGGAGAGAGAAGAAGTGTGAAGATTTGCATATAAGTAGCTGAGATGGGTGGTCTGTTCAACTCCACAAGTTGAGCCAAAAGCTGGAATGCGTAAGGCAAGAACTCAGTCACATCATTTGCCAAGATCAACTGAAGGCTGGGAAACAGACTTTCTTCAAAAGCACGTATGAGACTGATGTCCCTCTCGCATGCTCGTCTTACAAGAACAGCCACTGACTCAAACAAATAGTGGTTGAAAATTGGATTCTTTGGATTCTTACAAACTTCATTAAGAATTGAGGTCAATCCGGCAATGCAAGGCCCTGCAATATTGGGGGAAATTTCTGCCACTCCTAGAACCCGCATAATACATTTCATTATGTATTGATTCTCCTCAGACTCTGGAAACTTTAAGGCATTGAAGAGGTTATTCATCAACATCTGCAGAAATGGAGTTATATCAGCTGCGGCATACCTCGCTTGCCCTCCGTCATCCTTGACTAGCAATAGTTTCTCTATACAGCTTGCAGCATAAGAATGAACCACATTTGATTCTGCATTAAGGTACCTTACCAAATCTGGGAACAACTGAATAGCAAGAGTCTTTGGTATGTGATACCTAAACATAGTAAAAAACTTTAGAGCACCAGCTTTGAGCATTGGATATCCATTGACATCCTGATTCTGCAATTCAGGTACTATAACAGAAGCAAAAAAGCTCTGAACATCAATAATGTCAGTCGAAACAGAAGTACCCCCAGCTTTCTTAGTCGCAAGAGATACAACCAAGTCAATTGCACAATCCTTGTCCTTCCAATTTGCTGCAGGGTTTGTAGCATATGAACCCAACAAAATCAGTATTTGAGCAGTAACCACGTCCGTTACTTGCTTCTTATAATTAGTAGCAATCCCTTTAAGCAATTCACATGCAATCCTCCTTCTAGTCTCAAGATCACTCCCCTCCATATCCCTCCTTATAAACTCAACATAGTTCATCTCAAAAAGCTCCTCATCATCATCCCTTAATCGTACATTAGGGATCACAATGTTTTGACATATCTGCGGTATGACTCCCTCACCGGCAAATATGCTATGGTGCACACTTGCACTCACAGTAGTTAAAAACTTGATTGCCGTAACAGCTAACCTGTCATGGGCAGAAGATTGTGATACATTTCCTAACAAAGTCCAAACGGCAAGCACAAATTCATTCAAGTAACCCTGAAACTCCTCCTCATTCTTCTCCATATATAGACTAATATTTTCACACACCGCAGCCCTAAGATCATCAACAACACTCAGACCATCCGCACTACTTTCCAATACTGGATAATTACTAGTTAAGTACTTCCTAAATTCAGCCATCCACTCGCTCATATGATCCTCAAAAAACTCGGGCAATTCCTGAAAATTCAGCGAAAAGAATATTCGACAACAAAGCCTCTGTGACTCAAACAAAGGCTTTAGCGTCACAGGAGACGCATTGCCACTACTTAGAGTCGTGTCAATCAATGAGGCCGTTCTGAGGAAAATCTCTAGCAATGGTGCAGCAAAATTATCGAGACAATACTTCAAATCAAGCAAAAGATCATTAGTCTTATACTGGTAACGAAATTTCTTGAAGATGGAGTTGGCCGTACCAAGAATACCGTTAACAGAGACGTAATTGTTGGATTCGGAAGCCAATTTCAGATTGGAGACCAGCTCGGGAAGCAAAGAGGTCCATGATTTGGGGAAATCATATTTGCCGATAAGAGAGAGCGATTCGCTGAGCTGAGGCTGAATGCGAGGAGAAGAGTTCAGCATTAGAGAGACTATTAACGTTTTGATCTGATTCTTCACGGAGTCGGGGATCGGAGAGAGAGGTGAGTCCGGAGGTGGAGACCACCGAGACCGCAGGTGGTTCTTGAAGTTGACAGCGGCGGCTTGTCGGATCTGTTCGTCGACTGCGGGATTGGCAACTAGTTCAAGAACGGCCAGGCCGTACTCGGGCTTGTCGGAGAGCTCAGCGAGGTTGGTTTCGGCGGCGCGGCGGGGCTCCGGCAAGGGGGAGAGGGTGTCGAAGAAGCATCTGGAGAGGAATTCTGGGGTCCACGCCATGGTTGGTGTGTCCTAGGATTTTCTCGAAGAAGCTTCTAGGGTTTTGTATTGAGCAAATAAAATTTGGGTTGATGAAAAAACTGAAATGTAGCTTGGAGAGAGAGTGAAGGTGAGAAATTGGAGGGACTTTGAAAGATGAACAGAAAGTTAAATGTTTTTTCAATTTAAGACACTACAGTAGCTTTTGCCTTACATCCACGCTTCAATTGGGCTACAGTACATCTCTTATGTATTTTCGAATTTCTTGGGCTTCGTCTCTATTCCGGCAAGGACTCGAAGTGAATATGAGCACTACTTGCTGGGTTGGACTTAGCTTGAACATCATTGGGTTTTCCCAAACTCTCAAGTTTAGTACACTATCCAATTTCTTTTCCAAGCATAGGGTACTTTGATAAAGAAAAGTGGAATTAGCAGCCCATAAAAATGTCTATAGAAATATGTGCATACTCGCAAGTTAATAGTGGCAGAGATAAGAATGTTTTGCTAGATATGCAACTAGACTAAAGGAAATAAGGTCAATAATGTAATATTAATAGATAAATTAAAGATGACTAATACTAATAAAAAAATTAAGAAAAATAAAGCTTAGATTGATCGGGTATGTTAAGAGGAAATATCCTGATGTTTTAACGAGAAGATGTAAGAAGATTGTATTTAAGAGCTGTAAAAAAAAAAAAAGAGTAAGGCCGAATAAGAACAAAGGGAAGATGATCAAGAATGGTTTTACTTTGTTAGAACTTTCAATAGAAAAGTTTGACGTACTACGATACGAGTAAATGATCTCACATAAAGAGATTATTATCTTTCTCATAGGTATTTTAAACATTTTCTTTCAAGTCTTACGACTTATATTTAGCCTCAAGTTTTAATATATAATAATTTCCTTTTAGTTATTTAGCTTTAACTTTTTCTTACTTACATTTTCTTATATTGACTTGTTTATTTTATTTTATTTTATTTATTTACTTGTCTTATTTCTTGTTTGTGTATTTATTTACTTATTTTATTTTTTATCTATATTTATTACCTTAATCCATATTTATTGTGTTATTTATTTTATTACTTATTTTTATATTTTTATTAGAACATATTTTATTATTATTATCTTTTATGTTTATTATTATTATTTTTTGTTATTACTTTGTTATTTTAATATGTATCTTTTATTTTTTATTTTATATCAGTATATTAGTTACTTATTTATTCAGTATATATTTTCTCCTTTATGCGGGACTATCAGAAACAATCTCTTTATTAATTAGGGGTAAGTTTACGTACTTTTGGACTTCTCCAAACTCTACATTTAGCAGGACTTCTACTAGAATGTTATTGTTGTTGTTGTATTATAATTATCTTTTGTCTATTTTATTATTATTACTTATTATTTTAATATGTATCTTTTATTGAATTTTTATTGTTATTGTTATTTTATATTTTATATTATTTATTTAGTGTTTTATTTCATGTGGGTTTATCGAAAAAAATCTCTCTACTAGTTAGAAAAAAGTTACGTATTTCTGGACCTTACTAGATATCGCTTTTTAGAGAGGGTTGTTATTATAGAATCATTTCTTGTTTTAGAGTTAAATTAGTTCTCTAATTCACTTTAGAGCCTAAATAAAAAATAGCATGTCTTTGAATGAATTGGAGAGCTGACTTAATTATCATATTATTAATAGGTGAGCCCTTCTTAATTGAAATTAGTAATTATGTTTATTTAATAGGTAATTATGATTTTTTATAGCCCCTTATAAAAATAAGTACATTTAAATTAACAAATGAAATTAGTAATTATGTTTATTTAGTAGGTAATTATAATTAATTTTATAATAATTAATGTAAAATACTGAGATTAAACTTAAATTTTGATTAAAAAAGATAAGAATGAATCCACCTTTAAACTTAAGATTGAATTAAAGGATAAATCAAATATACATGATGCTTGATGTCATCTATTCCCGTATTGTATGGTAGTATGGTTTACGTGGATAGCTGTCAGTACGATAAATAACAGTACTACGATATTCCTTTCCAAGGCGAAGAAGAAGGAGTCCAGATTTCCTGTCTAATATTATGGTGTCTTATTGTGTCCAATAAATCTAGCCATTTATTTATGTGGGGTCCGCATGAGGCCCGCGTGGGTCCCGCAAAATTAATGGCTGAGATTCTATGAAACAGAATAAGACAGAGTAAAACTGGACAGAAGATCTGGGGTGAAGAAGAAGACCACTTGACTTCTCTCCACATTAACTGTCTAAACCTAGTCAGTTTAAACTTTTGTTTCATCACTTTGTGGTCTCGGCTTTGAGACTGCTACCAGAAACCGGCCAATGTTACTAAATGACATCCCACCTTCCACCCTTTTCTCATAAACAAGCAACTCTACTATTTCTTTATCAACTCAGTTGTCTGATAATATAAGCAAAGAAGTTATTAAGAGTTACAAAATTATAATTTTACAAAAATGATTCATCAAAAGTGATGATACGTTAATATCATTCAACTTATTAACTAGTTTATTATCTAATAATTTATCTAATATCTACTTAGAGGATGAGTCTCAAACCTTCGTGATCATAAGATCACACTTTTAAGTTACAGAAATAACCTTTTTGTAACGAGTCTTTTGCACTAGGTATGTTGACTTATGTAATATCTACCTAACGAATGATCGTAATTTGTAACAAATTGTTGGTGGTTAGTTTCAGGTTTAGGCTCCATATCTTCTATTGATATATCTTACATTTTTTAGTGATCTAACATCGGATGGTTCTCATCTAGACATAGATACAGGAGGGAAAGAAAATATCTATGAGGGAAAGAAAAATGGTTGTGTGATCCTACGTACCAAAAGAGAAACTTATTTTGTTCCTGCTCTTAGTGGGGTTAAAAGAAGTTCCTATATAATGGCTTTTAGTTAATTACATCTATAGATTTTGTGCTTCTATGGAAGCTTGATATTGTTGCGAACGTATAAGAACTGATTTATCCATTAAACTATAGTCCTGCAGTGTTAGCCCCGAATTTTTTTTTATGCTAATAAGTATGATTAGAAGGTAATTAAGCATGATTAGCGAATTAGCTAGCA
>JANKOD010000004.1:3551103-3565940 GCA_026284645.1 Erythroxylum acuminatum | reverse complement strand
ACACCACTGACCCTTAAATAACTTTATCTTTATATATATTTATATATTAAAAATAATTTTTTAAAAAAACTTGGGGGACCCAAGTCTCTACATGCCTCCGTCACTGATCACGTGCCATTTTTACGTGGCAGAAATATGCCATGTAGACGCCAATAAGTGATACGACATCATTTTTATGTGGATAATTAAGGTTTTTAATGATAGATAGAAAGTAAAGGAACATATGATAACAGAGGTATTATTAGATATTTTTAAAAGTTAAGGAATAATGTGATAATTTGTCAGACCATTGGGGGGTCCTAAGAATTTAACCCTAATTTATTATTGCTTTTCAGGGATAAAAACAAACTCTTTGAACTTAATAAGAGGAAGAAAGAGTTTATATTGAACATAATCAAACCTTTTTTTAGCAATGTGCACAAAGGTGTAGTGGTAAAGAAGGTCGTATTTTTAATTCTAAAGGAAAAAGTTTTATTCTATTAAGCCACTACAACAATTCAAGTGGCACAAAAAATGCCTTAAAAGAAGAAAAGGAAGCTAGATGAAACTCAACTATTAAAAAAGATGGTCAGGTAAGCTATCAAATTTATGGAAAAATGAATCATATTGCTAGTACACATTCGATTATTTACACTAATAAAAGGATCTTCCCCAAGCCTTAGTATCTCTCACTTTAAATAAAGAAAACTTACCCTTTTTTATATATTCAACCACAACTACTTATATGACAAATGATACAGGTAGTACATCTCAATTTAAATTATATATAAAGTACATTATATGGTTTATATTGGTTATAAAAATAAATTGCCTATTACGCATATTAGAAATGCTCATATTGGAAAAATGAAGTTGAAAGATATGTTTGTGGTTCTAGATTAAAGAAGAACTTAGTATTTGTAAGCAAGGACACTTAATATAATTTTTGTATTGTTAAATTTACCTCCTTTGGTTTTGTTGTTCAGGATCATTACAAGAAAATAATAGGAAAGGGGAAAAAGCAAGTACAAATTTATACCTTGGATCCAAGACTTTAACAAGCTTTTAGAACAAGTAAAGGAAGTGACTCATTCTCTTTATACCACCAATGACTTGGTCATCTAAGTTCAAAGATTTTAAAGAATATCATTGATGTCAAAAACTAGAAAGCTACTTCATCAATTTGTGTTAGTTGTCAACTTGGAAAAGCTACAGACTTCCTTTTAATTTAAAGAATAAAATATTGGACTTTCCTTTTGAAAAGGTATATTGTGATATTTAGGGACTAGCTTGTGTTACTTCTAATCATGATTTTTTTATTTTATGTTATTATTTATTGATGATTTTTTAAGCTTGGCTTGGCTTTATCCTTGAAAAGGAAATTTGGATTTTATTCTTGTTTCCTCAAGTTTCAAAAACCTATAAAATATTAGTTTAATAACAATATCAAGATTTTTCAATGTCATTAAGGTGGAGAATTCAATTCCAATGTCTTTCTTACTATTCAAACGATTATAAATTTATGTTATACGTACCTTGCCCAGGGACTCCAAAATAAAATGAAGTTGCAAAACTTAAACATCACCATATAGTTGAGACATGATTAACCATGTTGTTTAATATAAATTTGTTATTATTTTTGTAGACTGAATTTTTCCTTATTGCCACATTTTTAATTAACATGATGCCTTCTTAAAGATTAAAAATAAATCTTTATATTTTAAGTTGTACCAAAGAGAGGAAAATTATGATGGCTTGTGGGTACTGGGATTTTTATTCTTTCCTTCTCTGAATCGTCAAAGGGGCCATAAATTCAATAAGAAAAGTTATCGTTATATCTATATTAGTTACAATTTAATACAAATATCGATGTTATGATCCTTGCTTAAAACAAATTTACATATCCAATCATGTTATCTTCAATGAAGCAAATTTCCCTATCGTCCTTTTAAACATGAGGATCTCTCCTTATAATTGGAGTTGACATAATTTCCTTTCCCAAATGAATGGATTGAAGTTTTAAATAATGTTCTTTCCTCAACAAATATTCAATACAATCAATTTTATTCTTAGCATTCTATTTTATAGGTTAATTTTTATAATGATGGAGATGATGCTTCTGATAACTCTGTCGATGAAAGAACCATTAAAATACCTCCTGATCTTTTGGCACCACCATTTGATATTACCACTAATATTGTGATAATGATAATGTTCTTCAATAGAAACATGTTTCTTTTTAAAATACTAATGTGATCATATGTCCTCAGTGAGATCATCATCCTCTAAGTTATTTGAAGGATTATGTTTGGTCTCTTTTCAAGATAAAATTTAAAATAAGCCCTATACCTCGATTGGCTCTCAAAGATCCTTGATAGATAGATGTCATGAATAAGGAACTTCAAGCCCTTAATTTTTTTTAACAAGGGAATAGAAAATACTAGGAAACTAAAACAAACGCGCATCCCTTGGTACGCCTAAGCGCAGGCCACGAGGGTAGTGCACCCCAGACAAATCATGGTGTAAGGCATCTCAAATAATCAATGGCGGATCTCGTAGATACTGAAGTCCTGGCCTTGAGGAAGCTACTAAGGTAGCTAGTTGATCAGCATACTGGTTTCCCTCCTGATGGATATGCTGGATTTGGACCTCCCATGTGTGGTGGAGCAACCCTCAGATACCTGTCAACAAAAGAGAAATGTTAGACGTATCGCCATTGGAAGTGGAGAGGATGTTGATTACTTCCAGCGAGTCCACTTCAACAACCACTTGGCGATAGCTGCTATCCCACGCCAAACTAAGCCTGGAATGGACCCCCCATAATTCTGCCTCCAGGGGCGCACTCGTGCCAATATGTTGAAGAAAGCCTCCACACCAAAGGCCTAGGCTATTCTGCAATAGTCCTCTAGCTGCAACCCAGAGGGATCTAGGGCTTGCGGTGCCGTCTGTATTCAGTTTGACCCACCCCTCTCATGGTTTAGTCCAGCCCACAAGTGTACCCAGTGGTAGGCTTTGTGCCTGAAAAACTCAGTTAGCCATCGAATGAGCCCTGATGATCCAAGCGCCATAATCCATGACAAGGCGAACTCCTTCGAGAGGCCAAACAAAGTCAGTGTCAAAGATACTCGCATTCCTCTACTTCCAAATAAACCAGCAGGCAGCTCCAAAGATGAGAGCCCAGTCAATTTGATTGAACTGGAGATGCTGGGGGAGGTTTTTAACAATCCACATCTCCTCATCAAGATGGAAAAAATCCCTAGGGAGAAGGTCAGAAGGGAAGTTATGCCAGAGGGAGGTCACTCGAGGGCAATCCCGTAGTGCGTGGAGAGTAGTCTCTTCCTGCTCACAAAGTAGCAACTGTTGTCCATTGTAAAGTGGCCCTTAACCCGCTGATGGTTTGTTAATAATTTCTTTTTAGCCAACAGCCAGAGGAAGGACCGAATACGCTAAGGGTCGGGCCATTTCCAAATAACCTCCCAAAGTCGGCTCAACTAATGTGTGTTGGATTGCTCGATAAGGTCATAGGCGAAAGCTACAGTGAAATCTTGGGGGTAAGTAGGGCCCCAGACCAATTGGTCGTTGCCTTCGCCAACGCGATGCGGGCGAATGGAAGCAATCGTCATACAAACGGTGGAGGGGAGATAATGTTGGAACTGAGGCCAGTGCCACTCTCCATCCTCACCCAGGTAGTCTGCCACGGTAGCATTAAGGTTACTAGGCGGCATATGGTCAGTGGCCACTAAGTGTAGAAGGCCCAAGTCTTCGACCCAATTGTCGAGCCAGAATAGAATACGTCTCTCGTCCCCGAGCTTCCAACAGGCCCCTTGCCTCACTACTTGCCAAGTCGCGGCTATCCCCCTCCAAATCGATGAAGCTCTTGATCGGGCCATCATCGGAGGGAGGTGAGTAGCATCCAGGCCATACTTCGCTCGGAGGATCTGAACCCACAGTGCATTAGGTTTTTTAATGAGATCCCATCTGAGCTTAGTCAAGGACGCATCATTGGAAGAATGAAGCTGCTTGATGCCCAGGCCCCCGACGTTTTTGGGTTTGCACACGGTAATCCAGTTAACTAGATGGACTTTCGTCTGACTATCGTGGGCCCCCCAGATGAAGTTCCTCATCAATTTTTCCAGGTCGTCGCAAAGCTGACGAGGCAGCCGGACCGTCTGCATAGTAAAGATGGGGAGGGCAGCAATGACAAATTGGGTTAAAGTAACCCTACCTGCCAAATATAACATTCTATATTTCCAGCCTGCTAATTTTTGCCGAGCTTGATCGAGTAAGTACTGATACGTATGGCGAGTAAAGTGCTCATGGATCAAAGGAACTCCCAGGTATTTGCCAAGATTTTTCGTACTATGGACATTTAAAGCCTGGCTGATCCGCCGAGCTGTGGCTCTGGGAACATTCTTGGAAAAGAAAATCTAAGTTTTACCTTTGTTAATGCGCTGGCCCGAAGCTATGCAGAAGAGGTCAAGGGTTCGGTCCAGAACTTGGGCTTATGGAACAGAGGCTTCAGCAAACAGGACTAAGTCGTCCGCAAAGAATAAATGCGAGACTGGGGGTCCCTTGCGACTAAGCTTGAGCGGGAACTATTGGCCATGGCCCACTGCCCTCTTTATAAGATGCCCCAAGCGTTCCATGCACAGAACAAAAAGATAGGGAGATAAAGGGTCACCCTGACGGATACCTCGAGAGGGATAAAAGGGTTCCGATAATGTACCCTGTCAGTTGACTTGCATGGTAACTGTCTTCACACACTGCATGATTACTGAAATGAGGGTACTCAGGAACCCTATATCAGCAAGAGTGTCTTGGAGGAAATCCCAACGAAGGCGGTCATAAGCTTTTTCTAGGTCTACTTTTAAGGCAAAGTATCCTGTCTTTCCCTGCTTTTTTCTGCATTGTGTGAATGGCTTCCTGGGCTATGATAATATTATCTGTAATATGCCGGCCAGGAATAAAATTGCACTGGTTTTCCGCCACAAGGTAATCAAGGTGGCTTTTTAATCAATTTACAATGATTTTTGGTGATAAGCTTATAGAGCACCGTACACAGGCTAATGGGCCGGAACTAGGTAATATAGGTTGGGGTTGGGGTTGGAGTTTTAGGTATCAAGACGATATGATTGATGTCCGCTTCCCATTTTTCAAGTCTGAAGATTGTCAAGCCCTTAAATTTAATCATACATACACACTGGTTTCTTATCCCTTAAATGTTAATGTAATTAGATTAAAGTGGACTTATCATATACAACAACACGAAGATGGTTTAATTGATTGATTTAAAACTTGAACTAGTTACTTAAGAATTTACGCAAATATCTGGTGTCAACTGTAATAAAACTTATAGTCTTGTCATTCACCACACCATCATTTCTTTAGTGATTACTCTTTCTACATCTCTTAATTAGTGTACATCTTAATTTAATGTGAAAAATACATTCTTATATTAGACAATATTGTATGTATACAACAACCTCCTAGTTTTTTTCCTTTATGTCCATAAACTAGACCTATGTGTGTCTTCTTCACAAATCTCTTTATGGACTTAAATAGGCTATATGAGCATGATTCAGTAGACTCTCTCATTTCCTACTACATTTCGAGTTTTATTGTAGTAAGGTAGACTCTTTTCTCTTCATTTATCATCAACATTCAACAATTATTTTGCTTCCTATCTATATTGATGATATTTGGTCACTGATAATAATGTTCTATTTATTGATACTTTCATTCATTAGTTAAGTTTTGAATTTACAATCAAAGACTTTGATGCAATTTTTCCCTAGGAGTCGAAGTGAAACAATTTGATGAAAGAGTATTGCTTTTACAAGTCAAGTACATCAAATACTTGCTTTCTTGAACAAAAATGGATGATAGTAACCTAATATTTCTCCTATGTCACTTAGGGATAAGCTTAACACTTTAGGTGATGTTCTTATGAATGCCACTTACTGTAGGCAAATAGTTGAGGCTCTTCAATATTTGAAATTCTCTAGACTTAATATCACTCATTTTATCAATAAAGTTTGCCAATACTCTAATAATCCTAATATGATCGATCTTTAGGCTACTAAAGTACTACTAGATTTTATATATTTTTCGGTGTCAATTGCATTTCATAGTTTTCTAGAAAGCAACTTGTTGTTGCTTTTAGGATAGTTAATGGCTTTTGTTATAGCTGAACTCACTAGGCTTGCTTTCTTACTTCCTAATGTTGGGATTTGTCTATTTAGACCTCCATAATTATCGTATGACAATCTTAACATACTCTACATGTCTTTTAATCCCTTATTACATGCTTAAAGAATGCACATTGAGATAGATTATCATTTCGTTCATCGATTTTTTTTTTGGGAAATTAAATGACTTTAAATGTGTTTTCTACTCTTTAATTAGCTGATGTATTTTCGCAAACTATTTCCAATGACACCATTCTATTTCTTTCATAGTAAGTTGAGACTTCATTCATATTCCCTCTTCATGATGGGGCATGATAAGGAAAGGAAACATGAAAGTAAAAAATTTTGCATGATGATGAAGGATAATTAGCAAAATAATTAAGAAAAGTTGACCAACCATTAGAGGAAAAATTAGAATATTTTCTTGTAATATTATGTATACATCTTTCCCATTTTATGTATATTCTCTATTTCTTATTCACAAAGAGAGAGAGAGATGAAAGGGAAACATAACAAAAACCTTAAAAATCAAACGTTTTTCAAAGACTTCCAAGAAAAGATCTGCATTCTTCCTAAAACACTTTAGGATTATACTTGTGTACATAAGTTGTATACAACAATCTCTAGTTTGGCAAAAATACTCTTTATAAGTTAGGGTGTAATCATATCTAACGAACTTAGACAATAGTTAAATTTGAGTTGTGCTTTAACTTCTCCTTAGTTATTGTCGACAATATAAGCTGCATCTTATAGAAAGTAAGAGCACACTTAAAATATCTTCCCAACCAAACTATGTCCCAGATTGTATTTCTTAAGGAAACATTTGTGCTATACAAAGTGTTTCTCCTTACACTTGGATACAGACTATTACACGAACATATTTATCTCCTAGGAAAACATCTTCGCTCGTTAATATGTCCATATCTCTAGTTTATGTCTTCACCTCTGTCTTTTAAATAGTAAAACACCTTGAGCCACGATCGTGTATTAGAGCATCTTTATTCAAAGACTTTTAAGAAAATCATTCTTTCCTAAACAGTTTAAAACTGAACTCGTGTATATTCTCAAGTGTTGTCAATGCAAGGCCAGAAGGCCTACGTTCCTTTTGTATTCAAGTACGGAAGGACGATTCGCAATCTGTTACTGCCTCTGTCTAGGAGAGGCATGTATTATTCGATGCCAGATCCTCGGAGCAGCTGTGTGGCTGATGACGAGCTTTGGAAGTCGGTGTGTCCCCCACAAAAGGGGAGGCTGTCGACGCTTAAAAGAAGACCAGCGAAGGACGTACCAGTTCATGAATCACTGTCGTAGCATTGACAACGTGGGTAA
Source organism: Erythroxylum acuminatum (assembly GCA_026284645.1). Classification (NCBI taxonomy): domain Eukaryota; kingdom Viridiplantae; phylum Streptophyta; class Magnoliopsida; order Malpighiales; family Erythroxylaceae; genus Erythroxylum; species Erythroxylum acuminatum. Next base: position 3,558,444 of record JANKOD010000004.1, on the reverse strand, counting down.
TATTGGCTTCGTGGTCCAATATTAAAGGTAGGTCCTGGACAATTGGTCTATACACACTCTACCAAGTATGAACGTGTTCCTGTCTTGCATTTACAGTACTACTGGCACATTCCACAAAGCAGCCATTTTAATCGGGAATCAAATTCTCCGTGCTTATAACCTTGTACTAAAATATTGTTCCGTACGATACCATTCACATAAATATATAAGACCAGTCGTTGTCTGTACAGATATGTAATGATGATTTTAACACCATCTTTTCTTTCTGACGTCCCATGCATTTTGTTAGCTGTTGGATCAGAAGTTAGTAAGTTATAGCAAATCTGTTCAATTCGGTGAAGTTGGTCATTTTAAAAACTTTTGAAAAAGGTTGAAGGTGTTAAGTGATTTTAAAAAATAATAACTAATCTCCATTTTTAAAATAATTAATTAAAACTAAAGATACATTAACAGTTATAAATATTATTTATATCAAATTCTTCATTTGAATTTAAAATTTTAATTTAGCAAATAATATAATTAAAACTATTTCTTAAATACCAATCATTATGCTGCGAAAATATGTACCCAGGTCCATACGCAAAGATAACAATTTAATAAATGCGGGACTTATATTTATTATTGGAGTTGAGGAGGAGAGGGTGATACAGTTGAAGGGTGGGTCGTGTCGAGCAACTTTCATGGTGATGAATGCATGTACGGTACGGCTGAGGGACAGTCTTCGATTACATGACCCCAGTTGTAGCTCACACCCAACGTTCCATCTGCCGAAACTGGAACCTTAACCCATTCATACACACAAGAATTCATCAGCAGTTCTATCGCCTTTTTTCTTCACAGTTCCAAAAATGAACAACTCCAGCAATGAGACTGTTCGAATGTTGGAGTGTATAAACATGCAGACTTACATGTATTATAAAATTTAAAGATCTAATTCTGCAAACAATCCATGCCTACAGGAAGACTATTGTATGGCGGAGACTGACATGCTCATGTAGTAATGAATGAGTGATGATTATTAGGTGTTCGTTATTAGTGAAATCAACCAAAAGGAAGGCTAACTACTTGATTTCATCTTAACATTAGTAATTGATTACTACATTAAGATAACCAATTGTTAGCTGATTCTTTGTCCAAAGACTAGATTCGATGTTACTCTATTTATCTTGAGATGGGTTGTTATTATTGAGATAGTTAATCACTATTTGGTTATGGTTACATAAATATGTGAGATGAATGTTCTTTGATGTTCTTTGTATGGCTGATATTGTTAATGCTTCTTCTGTCACTGTCACTGTCACTGTCTCAGTTAACAAAATTCACGGTATTGGGATGTATGGATTTAGACTTTACATTACGAGACTTGCACCTCTTACAGATCAAAGCTTTCTTTAAGGATTGGAGAGTTTTTTAAAGTTAGGACTGCTCTAATCGTGTAGGTCTTACAATCATGAAGAATGCTATCTTATAGGCGTTTTTGGATATAATGTCTAAGGAAACAATTGCTAAATGGTTCGTCGACACCTTTGAGGATTGCTTTGCCAAAAGTAATAAGACAGAGACAATTGCATTTTAAGGAAACTTGCACGGATAATGGGAGCATAAAAGACTATACACTTAAAATGTTTCATCTTGCGATAAAACAAAAGACACTAAAGATAAAGTTGTCAGAAGATTTACTTGTTCATTAAGTGTTGATATCTCTTCCTCCACAATCTAGTCAGTTTGAAGTGAGATATAATTGTCATGGTCAATATGCTCATCTGTCAATTAGTGCAAGAGGAAGAAAGGATGAGATAAAATAAGGCTTATAGTGCTCATTTGGCATTAACCTTTTCATCCTATGGTAAAAAGAGGAAGAAGAAGAAAGGCAAAGAAATTCCAATGTTGAAACCACTAGAGAATCATAAGGATATGTCTTTTGCTCTTGTTTGTACTAAAGTTAACTTGGTTTCGGTATTAAGATATACGTGGTGGTTGGATTCTGATGCTACAACTCACATAATTATATCTATGCAGAGTCGCCTAAACTGTCGAAAACCCAGTGATGATGAGAAGTACATTTATATGATGGCAAAAACTTCGGTGGAAGTTTTAGGCATAGAGATTTTTCAGTTGATATCACTTACTGGATTCTATTTAGAATTAAAGAACACATTTACTTATTAGAACTACTAATTTATGAAGCAATTAAAAGTTCTAACTCTTATAAGTAGATTAATGACATGGGTGAGGAAATGCAATCTATAAGATATAATAACATTCAGGATCTTGTCTCATTACCTGAAAGTGTGAAACCTATTAGTTGTAAATGGATTTTGTAAGACCAAAAATGACTCATAAGGCAACGTGGAGAGATATAAGGCTTGTATTGTCACTAAAGGATTTACTTAAAATGAAAAAATTGACTATAAAGAAACTTTCTCTCCTATTTCATCGCAAGAATCTTTTAGGATTATTATGAAACTTGTGACATATTTTGATTTTGAGTTATATCATATGAAAATAAAGACATATTTTTTCAATAATAACATTGACTAAATGATTTATATAAGACAACCGGAGGAGCTAACTTTTGAGAAAAATAATCAATTGGTTTCTAAACTTAAGAAATCCATCTATAGACTCGAACAAGTTTCTTGTCAATGGTACAAAAGTTTCATTAGGTTATTCTCACATTTGGCTTTGAAGTGAATGTTGTTGAAGATTGTATATACCGTAAGTTTAGTGGGAGTAGATTCATTTTCTTATTCCTATATGTGGATGATATTTTGCTTGCCAGTAGCAATGTGAAACTGCTTTGGGAAACTAAGACATTTCTTTTAAAGCAATTGAAAATATAAGATCTAGGTAAAGCATCATTCGTAGTAGGGATATGGATTCACGGTGATCATTCAAGAGGAATTCTAAGATTGTCACAAAAGGTTTACATCGAGACGGTGTTGTAACGACTTGGCATGCGAAATTATAGACCTCGTGACACCTTCATGAGTAAAGGAGATAAATTTAATATGAAATAGTGTTCAAAAAATGAGATGGAATCCAAGTTTATGCAAAATACCCCCTACGCATCAACGATAGGGAGTTTGATGTACGCACAGGTCTATACCTATCCTCACCCCAGATATGTTGTAGGAGTGCTTGACAAATACCAAAGCAATATGGGAAGAGACCATTGGGTAGCGGTCAAAAGAGTCTTTAGATATTTACAAAACATTAAAGATTATATGCTCATATATAGAAGATCAGATAAACTTGAGATCATTGAATTTTCAAAATATGACTTTGATAAATGCCAAAATAGTCATAAATCGACATCAAGTTATATATATTTTATTATCCAAATGTGCAATTCCTTAGAAGAGTGCCAAGCAGACACTCACTACATTTTCTAGTATTGAGGCTAAATTTGTTACATGTTATGAGGCATTCAATAATGCTATATGGTTGCACAACTTCATTTCAAGACTGCAAGTAGTCAATGGTATTGAAAGTCATTTAAGTTATACTATAGAGCAACAATCTTGTCTTCAAAAAACAACAAGAGCACTTCTAGATCAAAACATATAGGCATTAAGTTCCTTGTTGTGAAAGAAATTAGAGTTTATAGTAGTTTTGTTTAGTATTGAATTTATAAGAACGAACTCCATAATTACAGATCCGCTCACTAAGGCATTGACACCGAAGGCCTTTCATGAGCATATTATGCATATGGATGTTGTTACATTTGATGTCATTTGATTTAGTGGAAGTTCATGTTATGCTCTATATGCTTGACATTATACTTAATGTAATCTCATTAATGAAATATTCAATTCTTTTTTAGTTTCTATGGTTTATTCTGAACTCTGATATCATTTAGTTAAGGTTGGACCAGCTAGAAATAGGCATATATAAATCACATAACTAGTAATTTTGATCTTACATGTCCACATTTAATCTATGTCAGTTAAGTTGATGCATGAGTTCACTGTGGGTTTAATTGCAACATGGCAACGATTACCCCTTTGAACCTTGTGTTAATGAAGCTAATGGACGAGATTAGTTTAGATGACATGTCTTTAGTTTTTTTGCGCATAAAGATTGGTTATAGAGATTTGTGCAGTGCAAGTGAAAAATTGTTAAAATTTTAGACTATGCACTTATGTGCATACAACATTATAAATACATATGGACATGTAAACGACACGCATTGCAGTAAATAATTGTGTACATATTTCTATTATAAAATTTATAACCTAATTAAAGTAATATAACTTTTTTAATAGTCTATACTATCTAATTCAAAAGTACGGAGATTAATATATAAATTTATATGTAGAATTCTTAAGAAATGATGGGCTAAATTGGTAACTATACCCATAAATTTTATAAAGTGGAAATGATCCTTGATTGACGTATCTGAATAATGTGAAAACTTCTTTGATTTAGTTTTTACAATAGTTTCCATCTATCATTTTTGTGTGTATGCGTTCAATTGGAAGACCACATTCTTCGGAACTGTTATGATCATTGTTAATACTCTTCCATTTCTTAATCATAAATTTAGGTATGCTTCTGCCAGATCTTCTGAAGCAATACTCTAGGAACAAACAAATCCACTAAGTAATAATTGAGCTAAAAATAAGAGAGAGCCAATAACAGAATATAAACAAAGTAAGACTCAGTCAATGCAGTATCCCAACATCTTCTTCACTCATGCAGCTCATACAACCCTTCTTGGCTCGTAACAACTCCTCCCCTGTGGGCAACATCCTTGTCCTCAAGGATAAATTGCGGATACTGACGAGAAAAGCACTATAAGTTTTCCCAAGTGGCATCGTCCACAGAGGAACCAGCCCACTTAACCAAGACTTCAGTTTTTGGACGATATCTTCCCTTTTTAATCACACGTCGATCCAATATCTTTTCAGGTTGAGGCATAATTTGGGCATCCTCTAAAACTGGGGTACATTCGTGGAAAGGACTGGTTTGTTGCCTAAGTGTTTGTGTAAGAGACTGATGTGGAATACATCATGTATTTGGGACCCATGTGGAAGAGCTAGATGATAGGCTACTGAACCGATTTTCTCCAAGAGTTTGTAGGGGCCAAAAAATCGTGGGGACAACTTCATTAAGCTCCTAAAGGCAACAGAGGACTGTCTATAAGGGCGTAGCTTTAAATAAACGAAATCTCCCACCAGAAATTGTACATCACAATGTTTCTTATCAGCATGCATCTTCATCTGGTTTTGGGCTATCACCAAGCTTTGACGTAATTCCTTCAAAATGACTTCTCTGTCTTTCAAGAATTCATCAAATGCTTGCACACGGGCAATCCCTGGAATGTAAGGAAGCAACGAAGGGGGTGGCCTACCATAGACAGCTTCAAAAGGAGTGACTTTGGTTGCTGAATGTATGCTAGTATTATAACTGTATTCAGCCCATGGTAATCAATCGAACCAAGAACGAGGTCGGTCTCTTGCAAAGCACCTTAAGTACTGTTCTAGGGTACGGTTGGTGACTTCTATTTGCCCATCGGATTGTGGATGGTAGCTTGAGCTCATATGAAGGTGTGTTCCCTACAACTGAAACAATGCTTTCCAAAAATTGCTCATGAATACCTTGTCCTTGTCACTAACAATGGAATGTGGAAAACCATGTAATTTAATAATGTTAGCAATAAAAACTTTGGCAACATCAGATGCAGTGAAGGGTTGTTTCAAAGGAACTAAATGGTTATATTTGGATAAGCGTTCCACCACAACCATAACTCTGGTATATCCTTTAGATGGAGGAAATCCCACAATGAAATCCATGGAAATCTCTATCCAAACTGTGATTGGAATGGGAAGTGGTTGAAGTAGCCCGGCCAGAGCCATATTGTCTGTCTTGAATCGTTGGCAGACTGAGCACTCGCGAATAAATTTCCTTACTGATTTTCGTAGCCCGGGCCATAAGAAGCTTTGTTGGATTCGACTAAGAGTCTTTTGGTATCCAAAATGCCCCCTATTGCCGATAAGAATTTGGACTGAGAAGAATTCTACCTGACTTCAACCATACACCATCACGTTTGACAAGTAGAGTTTGGCTTGTATTCCATTTTCTAGAGTCCAATTGTTGATAGAAAGTATCGTACGCCACTTCCTGCTTTAATGTCTCCCACCAATTAGCATGTGGCATTGAAAGTGAACAAAGTTGGGCGTGAGTTTTGCGACTTAGTGCATCAGCGCCCATATTTTCCCGACCTTGTTTATACTCTATGACGTAATCATATCCCATCAACTTGCGTAACCATCATCCCTGAGCCGGTGTGGTGATCCGTTGTTCCATCAAAAACTTTAAGCTCCGTTGGTCAGTTTTTACCGTAAAGGGTCTGCCAAGGAGATATGGTCGCCATTTGCGCACTACCTTAATGATTGCGAGCATCTCCTGTTCATAAGTCGACAATGTCAAAGTTGAACCTTTCAAGGCTTCGCTAAAAAATGCGATTGGACGACCTTGTTGTGTTAAGATGGCGCCAATACCTGTGCCACAAACATCGCATTCTACCTCGAACAGTTGCGAGAAATCAGGTAATTTTAAAACTAGGGAAGTAGTTAATACCCTTTTTAGTTACTGAAAGGATTGTTCTGCGACTGGCGTCCAAAATAATCCTTCTTTTATGAGTATCTAGTTTAGAGGTGCTGCGATCTGTCCAAATTTATTGATAAATTTTTGGTAATATCCTGCTAATCCCATAGATCCCCGTACTTCTCGTGTCGTTTGAGAACGTGGCCAATCTTGAACTGCCTGAATTTTCTTTGGGTTGACAATTACTCTAGTTTCGGATATGATGTGTCCTAAATATTCAACCTATTGAATCCCAAAGCAACACTTGGATTCTTTGACAAATAGATTGTTAGATTGGAGAATTGCCAGAACTATGCGTAGATGTGATAGATGGTCAGCCCAAGTTGCACTATATACAAGTAAATCATCAAAAAATACAAGTATAAATTTGCGTAAGTAGGGTCGAAAGAGATCGTTCATCAAATTATGATAAGTTGCTGGCACGTTGGTTAAACCGAAGGGCATTACTACGAACTCTTAGTGTCCTTCATGGGTTTAGAATGTAGTATTTGGTATGTCTTTGTCTTGCACTCTAATTTTATGGTAACCAGATCGTAAATTGAGTTTGGAAAAATACCTTGCGCCATGGGGTTCATCTAACAATTCATCAATCACCTGAATAGGGAATTTATCCTTGATCGTGATCTCATTGAGTGCTCTATAATCAACGCAAAACCTCCAGCTGCCATCGGACTTCTTAACCAATAAGACCGACGACGAGAATGGACTATGACTAGGGCAGATGAGACT
>JANKOD010000004.1:3537840-3551087 GCA_026284645.1 Erythroxylum acuminatum | reverse complement strand
CTGACCAGGTTTACGCAATTGCCCTTTGCAGAGGTGATAAATCGCCAGAAGATTGCCGGAGTTGCATTTCTGTATCAATCCAAGCGGCCTCTGAAATCTGTGATAGAAGAACTTAGAATTTTGACAGAGAGAAGAGAATCAGAAGAAGATAGTTGCTGTAATTTTCGTCCCCTTTATTCATTGATACTACCAGGCTTTTATAGCCAAAACATCAACAGATAAATTAAGCAACTAGTGGTGAACGTGGTGACCGTTAATGACCATGTTCTCCTAGACTCCTACAAACTAGGAACAAACAAATCCACTAAGTAATAATTGAGCTAAAAATAAGGGAAAGCCAATAACAGAATATAAACAGAGTAAGACTCAGTCAATGCAGTATCCCAACATCTTCTTCACTCATGCAGCTCATGCAACCCTTCTTGGCTCGTAACATTAGGTTCTGAAAGCAAGTAGTCGTTTTAGTGAGCCACGCTTAGGTAGCATTAACCAATTTTTATTTAAACTCAATCTAGATTAAAATTCGAATCAAATTAAATCATTAAATTAATTTATAAAACCTGTCTTAATAGAGTTTTTCTAATATTTTAAGTTTATTTTTATAAGAGTGAATTAATTCAAGAGATACACAATTTCTACTGTTTCCACTAGATTCTATCATTTTCTTTTCTAGAAAAAGGGGGCACGAAGAAGAGTTTGACCTTATTTGGCAATCAGTGAATTGCATTAACTATTAACTGATTCTATTAGCGGTTAACTGATAACAGATTATATTAGCTGATTTGATTAGTGGATACAATTAGTTGTGTAGTATTAACAGTTTATGTGTAAAATGACGTATGAAGGTATGACTTAAAAAAAGATTTATAAAAACATGAATATTATATCTTAGTATTTCTTTGAATATTCTCATACGAATTTAAAATTTAGATATTTAATTTCACAAAAATTAAGTTTATAACTCTAATAAAAAACATAGAACATATGATGATGATGATAAATAAATAAATATTATTATTACTTCTACTTTATTTCTCCATATTAATCAAGTTGAAGTATATTCTTCTAATATATTAACTTATTAATCAAGTCGAAGTTTAGGGTACTAGTGATTGGTGAAGGGAAAGCAACAATAAAAGAAGACTGCTTGAGTAATTTGCAATAACTTTTAGGTACAATCGTCTTTTTGTTCCTTAATTTCTCAACTGCTAGAGCAAAACGATCCTCATAGGAGCATTTTCAAAAATAGTGGATTAAGATTAATTCGCCAACTCAATCACTTGATTATTTACCCTTGTTTGGTAAATGACTGATCAGCTAGTTTTTGGCGAATTGAGAAGTATTTGGATGTTTGACCATACCAAACCGCTGATAATTATGTTTGGTAATCAGCCGATTGGGTTGGCGGATTGAACTCAATTCTTTGATTTTGAAAATGCTCTTAAGAGTAATGTTTTCTTCCAGAGACTGGGAAATTAAGGGACTAAAAGACTATTATATCTAAAAGTTATTACAAATTACTCAAAGAGATAGAGATAAAGATAAAGATAAAGATAAAGATAGTAAGTTTATTATTTAAATTTAATATTTTTAATTTTAATTTTTGAAGTTGAATTAATATCAAATTTGAGTCAAAATATACAAAGAGTTATTATTGGACAAGGAACCGAGGAATGACCAGCATAATACTCATGTCCTTATAAATCATTTTTTTAAAGTCATATCCTTATAAGTCATTTTATACATAAACAACTAAAACTAAATAATTAATTTTACCAAACATCTTTAAATAAAACAACTAATGATATTTGCTGATCAAATCAACTATATTAGGGCTCGTTTGGTAAACAACTTATCAGTTGTTTTTAAGCTTATTGACACAAGTTAGCTGGTTGACCACCTTAAAAAGCTAATGAATGTGTTTGGTGAATAGCTTATTGGTTGGCTTATTTAACTCCCAACAAGTTGATTTTAGAAAAGCTCCATAAGAGGAGCCTTTGGAATATCCAGCCAAAAATTAATAGGTAAAAAACCAATTATACCCTTCAAGCTTAGCATGAACCGTTAGGAGTCTAAAATAATTCAATGCTCATTGTCAACGAACATCTGATAACTACCTCTTCTGAAACAACTCCATTTCTTGACTTCTTCCTCTGCTACTTTTCCTATATTTCTATTCGCTGATTGTCAAATAGAGCCAAGGTCTTTTTCATTTTAAAGGTGTAAAATAGAATTTGCATATGAGATTTAGGCATTAATTAATTTATGTAATTAACAATCTTTGAACAATCAAAATTTTTAAATTTAAATTCTCATGTAAATGTATATATTTACACCTTGGAAAAAAATAAGTTGGATATAATTTAATGAAAATAACAATATCTTTGACATTGGGAATAATTCAAAATTTTTGAGTAATTTGTTTAAGTTGGTACATCTATTTTTCAAATATTTAACTCATATTGAGAAATTTGTAAGCAATTGTCTTTCAGACATGCCCTATCACGTGAGTTCGGATCTTCTGTCTAATATTATGTTGTCTTATTCTGTCCTATAAATCTCAGTCATTCATTTATGTCTAATATTATGTTGTCTTATTCTGTCCCATAAATCTCAGTCATTCATTTATCTATATAAATGAATGATTGAGATTTATGGGACAGAATAAGACACCATAATATTAGACAGAGGATCTCGTTCCCTATCACGTACTCTTTTTTCTTTCATACATGCACTATCACATTTTGTGCTTTTAACATAATCATAATTAGCGTATTGGATTGAAGACATCAGAAAAATGAAAAATCCTACATAGTGATGGTCATACTTTGTCATTCTGCCTGTGCCAAAATCAAATATGCATAGAGAACAATTAGTGGTTATTTTGAAACTCACTTTGTGGAAAAATACTATCATTTCAGAAAATAATTAACCAAGTTCTTTTTTGAAAATAATTAACCAAGTTGCTCTCTATCATTTAATTATTCCAGAGATTTAGATTAAAACTATACCGAATTCCATGTACATTAAACTTGAAAGACCTTAACAACACGTAAGATTAAGTCACCAGAATAACACTAGCTTCTAGATACACCTCAGAGACAAGCCATGGAACAGTGGTGCAAAGCTTCTCCTTCCTGCCACGTGGAATCTCCGGCGAAGCTGCAACAGCAAGAGTTCCAGCTGCGGCCATTGTTGATTAATTCCGGCAATTCAATCTCGCCCCAAAAATCGTCGGTATCTCCCTCCTCACCCTCACCCTCACCGTCCCTGCTTGACACGGTCTTTTTCATCGACGTGATAATCGCATGTGCTGCTTTAGTAGCCGCCGCCTGAATATCCCTGGCCGTACACGTGGACGGTCTAGGCAAGTCGTTGACCTCGTCAGGGAAGTTAAGCTGAGCTTTACGACCTTTGAGACAGTACGCAGCGACGTCGTAGGCTTTAGCAGCCATTTCAGGCACTGGAAAGGAGCCTAACCAAATGCGTGTTTTCTTGCGAGGCTCTCGAATTTCCGATACCCATTTGCCCCACCGCCGTTTGCGGACTCCGCGGAAGACCGGATGTTTGGAACCGCCGCGAGGAGTGTCGGAGCTCGGCCCGGCCGGTGTGCTTGTAACCGGCGGAGGAGGAGGAGATGCGGTGGTGGTCGGTTCATGATCTTCAGTGTATGGTTGTTGCTCCATTTACAATAGGAACCGTTGGCTTCTGATGTCGCGCGATATACATTTATATTCGTGCTAGACGTTACAACTGTTGACACAATTACAGAAATGTCCCTGATTTCTGAAGTCGCTGGCTTCCAATGCATGCGACAAACGTCACTCGCGTTTTGTCTGTAATCTGTAATTATCACATGTTTAAATTAGAAAAAAATCTTAACGCAATGCGTCTGATGTAAGAACGACGATAGGTTAGTCTAGTCTTAGTGAAGCGCGTAGGGGCATTGTGTGATGATGGAGTTTGGTCTGGTGGTGGACACTGGGTGAAGAAGTTGCCCTTTCAGGTAAGATCGCTTTCAAGGTGTCTAAGGAGGTGGGGCTGGTGTAGCTTTTGTGCTCCTCTTTGGGTTTGGGAGGATGGTTCACATGGTGGACGGTAGCACGAGATAACGGTGATTAGCTTTTCCTCTTTTATGGGCCTTTTCTCGTTTGATCTTTTCTCCATGAGATTTGATTATCTGTTTTCGGCGCTATTAGAACAAGCATTGATTTGGATCCATAAGGCCCATTAATAGATACACTTATTTTGTCCCAATTATGAATTTGTCTTTTAGATAATAACAATTTCAAAACTGTTTATTTTAAAATTTAAAAAATTAATTAAATGTTTAAAATATTAAATACTTTTAAATACCAATTAAATCAATTTAAAATCATATCTAATAATTAAAAAAATTACATGATCTTTTACACGAGGGTGAGCCTGCTCTTTTATAACCATAAGCTAACAGGTTCAAGTTATGGAATCAACCTCCTTGCAAAGCAGGCAATCTTGTGTAGTGTGTATGTTGACTCTTGACATGATATTTTATATTTATGAACATAGTTTTTGAACATTCAATAACGAATACATTAATAATTATATAATCAAAATGCAATTACTTATTTAAAATTAAAAAATTATATATATCAATAGAATATATCATATAATCCTTTTATTTTTAAAATTGAATTATTCTATACTTAAAATTTGGACACTTAAATTTTATAAATATATTATTACTTGAATCCAATTTTTCATTTGATTGGTGAATTAATGAATTATTGGAAATGGATAATCGTCCGTGGTTTTTGAAGATAAGAGGCATTGTCAATCCTGATTCCTGAGTCCTGAGTCTCCTGACTCTCATTGTCATACAGTTATCTTGTAGATGCCTCCAAAACTTAAACCCAGAAAACTCATGACGACGTAACATCATAAAACAATCACGTGATCAAGCATGCATGATATAGACAAATGTATCGTTATTGTGCTAATGTAGACCTTTCATTTCTTATCAAAACATAAATTCCTGCCCATTTAAGCTAAAATGAAAATTCTAAAGAAACCTAAACCAGTTGGGACGGATTTTCTATCCAATATTATGGTGTCTTATTCTATCTCATGAATTTCAGTCATTTATTAATACGAGTCTTGTGTTTATTTATGCGAAACTCATGCGGAACCCACATAAATTAATGACTGAGATTCATGGGACAGAATAAGACACCATAATATTGGACAGAGGATCCGGACTCAAACCAATTGCTTATGGCATCTATGATATGTTATTTTAATAAGAAGGGAATTCATAACGACTGTGTTTTTAAATATGAATGAAGATTTACTCGAAAACCCTGAAATGGAAATTTACGCAAAACTAACAGTGATGTGATATTTTAACTTTTTTGTTCGAAAAATTTTCGTTCTTCTTGAAAAGTAAACTTATAAAAAAGTTAGTATTTTTTCACAGAAAATATGGGTGAAAAAATTGTGCATAAAAATCTGAACAATATTCTAACAATTTATCTCGAAGTACAGTAAAATGTGCAGGATGCAAAAGTTTGGTATTATGGAGTAACTCTCTGTAGCAAAGTTGCTAACAAGATTATGTTTTAAAAAACCAAGGGACACAATGTACCGAAATATATCCGGCAAAAATAAAAGTTCTGGTTCGGATACCACTCAAGGCTGGCAATGAGAAAACTCTTTAACTTTGAGTCCCTCAGAGTGAACTACCGAACATGTGCAGTTGAACAACATTAATACTAAAGCCAGTCCATTAACAAATGACAACGAAGAAATGTTGCTTTTTATATGTGGTGACCACAACATTAAATTCACTGTCTTCAAAGATCTCCTCCAACCATAAAAATCTTCATCTCACTCACCTTCAGAGATGTCAGCTTCACTCCTGGGAAGAACCAAACTTGTAGTAAATTTCCATTTTACAACCAAGTAAATTTCCCTTGACACGTGGACTCTCCGTTTCACGATCTTCGGAGTCGGAGACCATGTTAATCCATGCGAAACATTTCACATGGTAAAGAAAAGGGACATCCAATTGGACAAGATGCACTAGAGAAGGTATAAGCAAAACTAAGGATGTCGATCCAAGAAACAGAATTTACTTCTTTCAACTTTAACCACAGGCGTTCGTAGGCGTTGGTGTTGGTGGGACATTTGGTAAAGTCTGGAGTAAGCTTTTATGACAAAGCTCTACTGAGCTTCGTCTAGGATGGCAGCAACAGTACAAGTAACATTAAAGGCATTAGTTGGATCAATTTTGCTGTACATGACATGGGTAATTCGTTACTTCTCTTGCGAATTCGTGTAGCACAGATTAAGGACAGAGCATCTAGTTTCGTTTTAACAAGGGTGAGAGAATTTGGTTTAGATTTTAGGTCTCCCATTGTGTTCAGATTTTTTCAAAGAGATAAATCACTTTACCAACACAACAATCATTTCCACCATTATTGGACCATGCCTCGGTGAATTTATTCCTGGTGAGCTAGAAGCACTAGAATTTGATATACCAGGTTTCAATAGTTCACAATATGACACATATGACACAGAATAATCAATCTTAGATATTGCAGGACCTTCTCAGCCTTTTAACTCAGTCTTTCAGGATGTTCAAAACCCAAATGATAATAATTACAACCCTAATGAAGATGAGTTAAATCAATTCATGCACAAACTTCACACATGTAAGCTCAGTCCCAGTAAACAACAAAAGACTTATCAAGTTGTACTAATAACTCAAGTGATCCAAACTCTCCATCTAATCTTCAATCATGACACGAATTAATTCGTGACAAATAATGTCTTGGATGCCTTAGATCTCAATTCTCATAATGAGATTGGTCTTTTTAGAAGTTTGCTTTTGCTTTTGCTTTTGAGTCTTTTGCTAAAAGAGAATCTTTGGAGCTTACAAACCATTATTCAAAATTCCATCTTATCATCATATTGTTTACATTTTGACAAGTAATTTACTTTTTCAAAGTAGCTTTGTTAAAGTTGTGATGATTGTACTTTAAAATTACTTTCTTTTTTAAAGTTGTAATGAGTGTGTCTCTTAGGAGTTTTTACTTTTCTAACCTTTGCTTCGTCTATAAAAGCAAGGTTTCTTCTCAGTTGTAAGTAGGCTTGAAAACGATTAGGTTGATTTCAATGAATATTAGTTTGTGTGTTTTTCATTCTCTCTAAGTTCTCCCTCTCCTGAAAGCTTAAAGTCTTGAGTAATGTTACTATCTGCCTTAGTACAGAGATAAGTATGCTCTACACTCGCCTCTTCTGAGGATCTTATATATCAGAAAGACTAAGACAGTCTAGGACTGCTTATAAAACAATGCCGCTATAAGATTAGAGTTTAACATGGAAAGAGTGAAGGTATACTGTTGCGACTATTGTTTCAAAAGGGGGAAAAGAGTTGTGAAGAAAGTAAGGTTCCTAAGAGGAAAGATGAGAGTTGTGTGTGCCCGTGGAGAGAAGGGCCTTGTTGTATCGTCCATCATACCTGGAACTTACCAATAGTCACAAGGGTTCCAGATTTGTTCCACAATAGTCTACCAGACACCTCAGTAACCTCCAATCAGACTTTGGTTAGCCGATAGTCTTGTCTAAAGAGTTGTTTTAGCTAGTTCGGGTGTCATACTTCCCTATGTGACCTTCGGGGTCCCCAGTTAGTATCAAAGCCAGCTTTCGTGTCTTGACCAGCAGTAACATTGTCTTTTGATAAGAATGAGTAGGGAGAGAGCCCATAAGTAATGGAAATACTACCCAATGACCCTATTCATTTGTCTTCAACTTTGTCTATATCTAGTTTACCCTCTAGTGTAAAACATGTGTTATCTAATTGTATAGAAAATCTTGTAGAAATTACTCATGTATCTGTAGAAAATCATATTTGTGAGTCTTCTTTACCTTTGTTGAGTTCGTACAGTATATATTCTCGTGATTGTTCTTAGACGAGAAGTATCCGTACAATATTGTCTACTTCTAGACCTAAAGTCAAGGAAATCATCTAGAGTTCCAAATTGGAACAGTGTGATCTCAGATCTATAACTGCAGAACAATACGTAAAGCTTGAAATCCTTAAAGAGTTAATCTCTCTTTGGAGGGAGCATCATCACACATCTTTATGTTGGAGTTGTACACCTTGTTCTTACATTTCATGGAAGAAAGGGAATACCTGCTATAGCCAAGATATCTCTTCTAGACACTGCCTACATCTTCTTACACTAAATTTAAAACAGTTAATCAACGAAGTAAACTGTTACAGATTTATACACCTCTAATGTCTCCACCAAAAGTTCAACCTTCCACCTCATCTACTAGGAAGGACAAAGCGCTACAGATAGAGTTCATCGCAACTCTTTCATCTACACATACTGCAGAAGATTCTTATGCTCAGTTAGATAATACAGAAGCTTATTCTGAAGCCTCTGTCTCAACATCTGAAGTCTCTACAACAATCTATGAGTCATCATCTGAACAGATCTCTAAACCGTCTTCTGATTCCTCAGCACAGCTAGCTAATCTATCATAATTATCTTAAGTTTTGATGACTATGCTTGAACCTACTGAAGTTGAACCAGAAATAGGTGAAGTAGATTCCACAGGTACTAAGCCTTTCAGACCTGAACCAGCACCACAAGTAATACCAGCTCAGCCAGTTGCACAGGCTCAAACCAATCCTACTTTAGGACCTTAGTTTACTTTTAATGATCTACCTCTAAAGAAATGGAGAGAATGACTACATGAATTTGGTGCATGGATAGATCTACAAATGACTCGACCAAATAATTCTTAACCGGATGTTTTGTCTGAGTTTACATCTCGTTTCACTGGTACTTTGCGATAATGGTGGCAAAGTATTAATGACTATTAAAGACTTCAGTATATCCAAGTCATTATAGCCGGAGCACTTCTTGGAATAATTCATAAGGAATTCATTGGTGGCTTTCAACTTATTGACAAGCAGATTCGAATATTTTGCAATGAAATGTTGTTCACTTGACAAGTGTGATATCCAAAAGCATAACCAACGTATGATGGAAAGGTACTATCTGTTGAATGGATGGAATGATGTTAATCTGCGTTATACTTTTATCTCATCCCTTCCAGATCAACTGCAACCAGAGCTACAAAGGACCATAGTTTCTTTACAGAGAGATATGGCAAATATATCTCTTGGAGAAATCTACCAGCTTACTTTAACTTCTCTTGATAAGTTATGTGATCAACATACCTTATTCAAGAACATCATTAAGGGTGGTCTGGCTCTCAAATAGGCTTGCAAGAAGCCCTATCTTCAAATTAAGTGCAAAGACAAAAAGGCTTGTGAGTGTCATAGCAAGAAGAAAGCTCATCTTTGACAAGTCTATCATAGAAGAAAGTTCCGCAGACAAATTGAAGGCTAAAAGCCTTTAAGAAAGACCTATGAGAGAAAGAATGGTTAGATTCTTCACGAAATCCTCTCATCGCCAGAAAGCTAAACATTGTTTTCTGTGTGGAAAACATGGACACTTTTCACGAACATGTTCCCATAAAACAAAAAGGATGTCAAGTTGTTGAAGCAAATGCAATCAATTATGCCTATTCATTCTTCCAACAACTTTGAAGATTTAATTGAAGGATAATCTCATGAAGACGAGGACACAAAGTTTGTTGTTTTTGTTACAACATCAGAAGATGAAGAATCCTCTGCTTTTCTAGAGGATGATTCACTATACATGCTAGAGCAGACCTATGTGAAAATAGATCATACACTAGTTCAATGACCATATGTCTAGATCCAACTCTTTCAATAGGATAAATATGATAAGCCCATTAAAGCTATCGAGTTTATAGATACTGGATCCAATCGTACGATCATAAAGCCTAATAACTTATCATCTGACGTGTGGATTTCACATGATGAATATTTTACTGCTACTGATGGTAACTCCTTCAAGATTGGGTTAATCACTAAAATCCCATTCAATTCTTTCTATAGTGTACAGTTTGGACTAAAGTTCTTAGAAGCAATCTACCTAGCTCAGACATTCTCATTGGTACGGATGTTTACAGTAAAGCCTTACCTTTACATATCCTACCTACAAGCCTTAGTTATCGATCATTTTTCAGTCCATATACTAAAATAAAGATTGTTTTTGAACTGATCCAAGCTTCTACACTTTATACTGCACTGTGAGATAAACTGTTGGAATATTGTCTTGAATCTTAAGCACAGTTTTTTCACCCGTATCCTCTGTGAAAAATGTTGACTTTTTCATAAGTCTACTTTTTAAGAATAATGAGGATATAAATCCCACAAAAGCCACACATTCAGGGATGAACCCTGATAATCTAAAGATGACACGAGATCAGTGTGCTATCCTTTTGAAGCAAGGACTTATTAAGCCCACAAAGTCGGATTAGGCCTGCCAGGCATTCTATGTCAGTAAACGTGCAGAGAAAAAACGTGAAATAAAGAGATTAGTCATTGACTACATGCCTCTGAATGCATTCCTGTAAGATGACAAGTTTCCTCTTCCAAAGATCAATACTCAGGTACTATTTCTCAAAGAAGTTGTTATCTTTTCCAAGTTTGATCTTAAGGTAGGATTTTGGCAATTAGGTATTCACCCAACCGAGAGATACAAGACTACATTTTGCATTCCCAATGAGCAATACCAATGGATTGTTATGCCATTTCGGCTTAAAGTCGCCCCATCACTGTTTTAAAAAACAATGACCAAGATTTATGAGCCTATCCTCTATAGTGCAATAATTTACATCAATGATATTCTTATGTTCTCAAAGACCTATGAGGAACATCAGGCCTTACTGCAACAATTCTTGGATCTTACTAAACAACATGGCATTATGCTTTCAGCCTCGAAATGCATCATTGGCATTAAAGAAATTGACTTTTTGGGTATGTATTTCAAAGATAGATTCTATCAACCTGGTCCACACAAGAGCTGTTACATTTTCCTGATGAACATGTCACTGTGAAACAGATACAACAATTCCTCGGGATTCTTAATTACATATATAAGTTCTTACCACAAATAGAAGCTTACACTTCATCCTTATCCAACTTACTCAGACAGAATCCACCGTGTCCTCCATATACAAATCCACCATGGCATCCCGAAACTTTTTCTCAATATCCTCTTTCTCTTGAGCAAAGTATCGTTGCAACTAATTTATCTTTTAAACATCTTAGATCTCAAGGTATTATGGTTGGTTAACCTCTCTTTGCTTTCACAAAGAAATGTAGCTAGTATACCTACTAGTGTGTCTAAAGTTGCCTCATTTGCTCGTATGAGTTTGTTTTATTATTTACATCAATTTCTTAGTGAATATAACTCTCTTAGAAGTCCCACAATGTTCAATCTTAAAGCACCTTACCTTAATGTGACTTTTCTCCATAATCCTCTTTCTGAAAACACATTATGGTATCTTTTGGCACTCTTTACCCTTTATGCTTGTGCTGTCACTATATCTCCTCTTTAGCTTTATCAACATCTCTGTGATATAAATCATGGAAGTTCTTTGTTATGGACATTTCTGGAATGGTTTCAACCACTAGATCAATGGAAGCAGCAATGTTCTATTATAATCTCACAACATCATCTATGGAAAGCTTCTGCTAGACGACAATCGACTCATTGTTTCTTTATCCTCTATCATCCATATTTAGAAACATATATTAGTATCTTTTACACAGAACATCGTGTTTAATTTTATCATACATCATTATATTGGTCACGGTATCAAAACAACTACAAACAAATATGTTATATTACATGATGCCAATGTTGAACCTTCTAAGGGACAGGTGGCAGTTGGGTTCGACAATAAGAATTTGGTACAACAAATCATTAGGCACAGCTCATGCATCACCTTGCTTCAAAACCCGCCTGTGGGTTGTCTTTCCATCCTCTTAGAGGATGTCTCAGGGTCTTCTGTCCCCGTCTATCGTCTTAATGTGTCGTTTAATTATCCTTCTGATATTAAAAAAAAATGCGTCTGGGTGACTGAAAGAGCAGTATATGTGTAGTGAGGAAAGAAAATGAGGGTGTGAAATGTTTCGTGTCTTTTCCTAGCTGTGCTCTTCTCTTCACGAGAATGTCTTCTTCAGAGATTTCACTTTCTGTAGTAATTCTAGGACTCATCTCCTATAACCTTTATTAATATTTCCTCAGTTGATACTGATATCTAATAATACTACTACTTTCAGATAGTTATTTGTGTTCATTATTTTTTGTGTGGGTTTTCGGTATTGGCAACTATTACTAAATACTTCCATATTACAAATTCTACTTTATATAATTAGTTTTAATCTTACTTAAATTGTTTAAAAGACACTCTGTGCTTACTAAAAATTTCAATAAAATCTTGACTTAAATTTCTTATTAAATTTAATCTATATTAATAATAATAATTAGTTGTCATTT
This sequence comes from Erythroxylum acuminatum, assembly GCA_026284645.1. Classification (NCBI taxonomy): domain Eukaryota; kingdom Viridiplantae; phylum Streptophyta; class Magnoliopsida; order Malpighiales; family Erythroxylaceae; genus Erythroxylum; species Erythroxylum acuminatum. The sequence continues at coordinate 3,538,653 of JANKOD010000004.1, read as the reverse complement.
TGGATTTGATTATTCAATTTTGATGCTATTAGAAGATTGTTTGATTCGATTTTGGATGACTATTATACTTATTTTTGTAAGGATTATTTGACTTATTCTCACGTCAATGTTGATAAGTTTATTATAATTGCAATTTTGACAATTTAAAAAAAAATATTGAACTAGAGTCTCGTCAAAATTTTGGAATTTTTTTTACTTAACTTCATTTCTTGAAAATGAGTTAAATCCATTTATCTATAGAATTAACAGTTTTAAAGTAAAAAAAATAAGAATTAACAGTTTTTAATGTATTAATTTAAATAGTACGTGCAGTTTATAAGCATTTAACAAAATTTTTTATCTTTCTTAATTTATAAAATTAATTACAAATCATTCAGCGTGTGAAAAATGAACTTTTAGTACATTTTTGCTTAAAATTAAAATATATTAGCTATTAATAATTACACAAATTATCATTTATGAAATAGTAAGTCACGTAATAATTTTTATTAAAACAATTTAACATAAGCTTAAAAGAAAATACTATTTTCATGCGATAAAGTATTTTATAGATTTTAAAATAAAAAGATCTTTCAAAATAAATGAAATCTAAAAGAGATCACTCAAACACCAAAAGATATATAAATATATAGGCACATCTTTTTTTGGTTGTCGTGGAGCTAACTCTAACATCAATTTGGTTCAAGAGTAATGCTTTGATAAAACTCGACAGAACCTAATACAATTTTATCGTTTAGTTGAAAGATTTATAATAGAATGAAACGAAATGGGATGAAAGCAGAGGGTTTTATGTTACCTTTCATTCCATCCTAA
>JANKOD010000004.1:3525058-3537740 GCA_026284645.1 Erythroxylum acuminatum | reverse complement strand
AAGAGACGTTTACGTAGAAAGGACATCACCCTCGTATTATTAGACACAATAAGTAAAGACTCAACACACTACAAGAAAGAATTAAGATATTTAGTGACAATTTTTTTTGGGCAAATCACATAAAACAACCCCTGTGATATACTTGATTATTCATCTTAGTCTCTGTGTTTTTAATTCGTTCACTTTAGCCCCTGTGTTTTTTATTCTCGTTCAAGATACCTCAATTAGCTATTTTCAGACAAATTTGCCCTTAGATTATTGAAATACTTTTTTTTAATCTCTTGATTCTAAGGACAAATTTGTCCGAAAATAGCTAATTGGAGCATCTTGAATGAGAATAAAAAACACATGAGTTAAAATGAACGAATTAAAAACACAAAGACTAATATAAATAATCAAATATATCACAGAGACTCTTTTATAAGATTTACCCGTAGCAATTGACGAAAGTTTCTAAGACAAAATAAACGAACCGCGTTTGTAACATAAGAAAAGAGAGGCGAGAAGATGGGTGTAATGATTGGAGTTATGAGGTTTTGTGAGAGAGAGATGACAAAAGAATGGCTGAAGCCTGAAGGAGAGGTGAGAGAAGGGAAATGGCAAAACAAAAACGTGGGTTTCTTTATATAAAAGGTGAAACAACTTATCTTAATCTTCCTTAAAAAGGACTTTAAGATAATGTTGATAAGTTTCGTATTTATTATGTTTTAAGCAATTATTCAGGATAAATGAATAAGTGGATAAGTTTTTATATAAGGAAGTTATTAAATAAAATTGACTTGAATAATTGACCGGTCTAAACTGTTTTCAATCGTATCAACCGGTCTAATTCAATTTTTAAAATAATTGATAAAACAACATATGTTAGTCTTCTTTGAAAAAGACTTTAGGATAACGTTGATAAGTTTCGTATCTATAATTAATGATTAAAGCTTGATAGATATGAAACTTAATTAAATTGATCAATTAATTTTGTTTAACAAATTTTTAATTAAATTTTTAATTTTTAATTTATGATGAAGAATAATCTTTAATCAATTTTATAATGATGTAATATTAATTAAATTTTTAAATTTTTATCCTATTATTTTAACTTTTGGTCCGGAACTAAAAAAAAAGCTATATTATTAAATGTCTTTCTTATGAAAAACGTGTCCTTTCAAGAAGGGAAAAGTCGAAGACTGTAATGTAATATCATAACACAAGCCTCCAGTCGGCATCTTTCAACTTAACGTAGCATGGCCGCCTCACTGACTACGAGGTTTTCGGCTCTTTACCGTCAGCAACTCAAGGGCCACCAATCATCAGTATCACGATAATTACCATTATTAGTTCTTCAATCTTGAGTTACCGCAATTTCAAGGGCTGCCTTCCCATATCCAGATGATTGACAACGTGAGCTAAATTGTGTTAAGATATTTCTGTGGCGTTTTAGCCTAAGCTATTGTTATTTCTAATTGAAAAAAATCGAAAGGTGACTGTTTCACAAAAATTTATTGATTGTAGTTACTTGTAAGGGTTTGTTGCAGTTACTTTTAATTGTATATGTCAGTTACTAGATACAAAGTAACCGTATGAGCAATTGTTAAATTTTCAACACAAACAAATAAATAAATAAATATGAAATTAAACAGATCAATACTGAAATTTGGTAATGTAGTTCGTGCATCTTGCTTACATTTGTGGGGCACTCACCTAGCTTAATTTTTTCACTAACGTCAATAGTTTTATACAAGGTTTTACTGAATCGACATTACTCAATTCTTGACACTATCCATCGTCCTTACTACTAGTGAAAGAATTTCACACTCAATAGTATGACTGCCTCGTACTAATTGTTGGGAAACCAGGTAGGGATCTGATCTTGACAGCAATAGAATAACCACGAAACTTTTTTGTGACTTTTGATTTCTCGAAAACCAAAATCTATTTAATTATATAAAATAATTAACACAAACCATAACAAAGCCGAAACTTAATTCATATCTTATTCTAAAACTTAATCTTTGTCATGTCGTATCCCTCGAACTGTTTCCGAAACTAATCCGTCTCAACCACCGTAGCCGCACAAGTGTCCAGCCTCTAACGGTATCCACATAACAAATTGAAAGAATTTTGTAACTCTTACAGAGATGGTTAAGCAAAAAGTGCTAGCTTTATAGAACTTAAGCCTATTTATAATAAGCTTTGAACGTTTTAGTAATTTAATTAAAATTAAATTCTAATTTAATTTAAACCTTAATTAGAATTACAAATAATTCTAATCAAATACCAATTATGCCCATATAAGATTCAATATCTCATATTAATTCTTATTTATTAAATATCTCATATTTAATCATAAAGTTTCTCAAACTTTACAATCAAGTCTAACTTGATTAAATTAACTTTGCTCTCTTCAACCGATTCTATATGTGGGACCTATTAGGTTCTTAAATATGTTGGAAATGATTATAAATTATAATTCTAATTTGTAATTAGAATTAGATACATTAAAATTTCCTTTAATTTATCTGTAATTCTCTAATTAAACAATTTATAATTATAGATCAAGATTGACGTCTAACAACGCATCATGACGACCCAAATATTTAGAGAAGTCAAAGTAGTTTTGACTTACCTTTCCGTGCATGATTTTTTCATATAATTCAATACTTTCATCATAAAATGTTCCGATTAGACATAAAGCATGAAATTAATGTCTACTATATTTTGGGTCAAATCATATTAGTTCTCCGCCATTAGCTACAGGTTCAATTAATGACATTTGTAAACTGTTTATAAAGTGTTATTTTACCCTGATCAAGGATTTCCTGAGTCAATACTACTCGAGAACAACGAATCATTCTCCCTAATTACTTTGGGTGATGAATCATATCTTGATCACACAACTACCTTCATATAGTTTATGCTACATTTAATGACTACCGATTGACCGACCCATGATTAAATAGGTCATAAATAAAATCAAAATATTGCAATCCCTACGCAAAATAACTTTGGTGACCTCAATTCAAATGATCACTTATACAATCATCACAATGAGAATTCCATAAACATATAAGTAATGTTCCAAATGAATTTCTCATATCAGGTTTGTTCGGTGAACTTGTTCTCTAACAAGCACCCACACATTTGTTTAAGTATTTCCATACTTTAGCTTATGAAATCGACTACTTCCTTCATAAGGAAAAACAAACCATGTTCCGGTCTTTTTATGTTTTATTAATGTCTAGTCTTAATAGAATAATGACTAGAAATAATTTAGGGGTAACATATAAATGCAATATGAATCTTATAATTATAATTTCATTTGCAATGTACAACTATTTCATAGACTTTATCATATACATCTCAACATATACATGATAAAGAATGTTTTTAAATTATTTTGTCACTAAACTATAATCAAAGCAATTGGCTATAGGATATAAACCAATTCGTAAAACACCTGTTAATACCCTACAACTGAGATTTTGATTCTAATCAATCTGGCCAGTGATACTAATTACCAAAAAAAAGAAGAAAAAAAACGAAGAAGAAGACAATAAGTGAAGGGAAAATCCGGTTGACACCGGCATCTGTAACATAGAAATCATTATTATCATGCAGCTATTACCCTCCACATTATTGTACTTTTTCTCAGGATGTGTCCTTAGAATGACCCACAAACAAAAGAAAAGAGAGAAGGCTAAGAAAATTTCTTCACGCAGGTCTTTGGGATGCCCTCCATGATTGCTAATAATTTGTGTCGGGCATAGTTCTATCTGAATTTTGGGTAGTATATTATGATGCCTGCCACTTCAGGGCACATGTTTACCTAAATCATCCTAAAGTCTCCATATTCGATTACACCTAAGACCGGCCTACGTCCCACCATCCCATAAAATTTTCAATGCTCAAATAGTATGCGGTGCTATTTATGTAATATATTGGCAAATGATTTTCTTTTTAAGAATAAAATTGCGTATCACTTAACCTTCCTGGAGAATCTATTGAATGTCTACGAATCTATTGAACAATGTTGTTGTAGGCAAAAGAGTTTGACAACCAAAGAAATAAACAGCTTCATTGTTTTAGGTTGATGTGGATTATAGTAAATCTGGGAAAAACGAACTATCACTCTTGTTAAATATTGGTGGAAACAAACGGCCCAGTTGGCAATTGATAGATGTACTCTACACGTGATTGAAAGCTTAGGTATGCCAAGGAAACCTGTAGGCCTTTTCAACAGAATCACCCTGTATGCCAAGGAAACTTTCAATCCAGCAGTATCATCACTCTAATACAATAGGCAGTGTAATAATACATCTTAGAATGGAGACAAACCCTACGATCATTCCAAACTCTTTTATATTCAACAATCAACGTACAATTTGCATCCCATGCTGCTGATATGCATCTCTTTTTCTCAATTGGTATTAGTCAAAGCAATTAGCAGGCTACCGAACAGATAACAGCGTTTACTGGAGATATTAAATTGCCAGCACTAGATCGAAAACCAGCAGCATTTTCCAAGCGTTCCCAAGTTAATTTTCGCTTCTCAGCCTCCACAATTGACATTGAATCTTCCTCTTCCAACTTGCGTTGGCAGGATAGTGCTAGCTGTTCATCCATTTCACAGAACATCTTCTTGACATTTTGTGTCAGATTAACCACTGCTTGGTTCCAGTGATTTTGAGTATTCCTTTCAAGAGCTGGAAAGACAAGAGGCATGACTACCTGCCGGTTTTGAGTAATAAGATTGAAAATGTGCCCATTGTTCCACAACAGATGAGCTCGTTCAGCCACCTGAAAAGAGTGCATACAAGTTCACAATTGTTCTCTGCAGGCTTTCATGGTTCCCTCTTAGAACAACCACATGATATGTAGAAACAATCCAGTGATGTGTAAAAATTTGGAATTAAAAACTGTAAAATTTTCTTTAACGAAAACTTTTAATTGAAAACTTCTCTTCCTCTTTTCATCCTTAATTAATTTTTTCGTGATGACCAGATAAATACATAGAAGAATGCCACTATAAGGATGACAGAAGGGTCCACAAGCTCACAATCAAAATCAGTTGATGTTATCATTGTAGATGTAAACCTTAGTTGAGGAACTATTAAGCATCGTCTTTATTGTTAAACCAGCTCATCCATCACTTAAAAATTATATCTTTAATCATACTTGAGCATTACAAAATTATCTTGTACATGTTCCAATTTACTAATTTAAGCTATCACGTCATGCTAAGGTAACTCAAAGTAGAAGTAAATACAAAGTCATTTCTCCAAGAGAAGAACATCTCTTGAAGACAGGTGTAGGAGAAACCTCGAACTAGATGAGATGCATATGGCTTTCAAAGTGAAGATCATAATAGCTACTAACTTGAGTAAACCTATAAGCAGCAAGCTCAACACTAACAAAGAGGTGCTTACCTGATAATGACAGCTATTGAGGCAAAATCCAATTCGCCGAAATAATGGCAGCATGATCTTTTCAAACTCATCCGAACTTGTCATTTCCAAGATCTCTTCTAGCTCACTTATGAACATCAACTCCTTCTGGCTATTTGTCACTGGCCAGTACTTTAGTAGTCCCTTAATCACATTACCAGCCAACTTTGCATCCTTCTCTACAAACTGTACAACACAATATGTCAACTGTTGCTGATAAATACCCAAAGATTTTGGCTTATGTAGAGGAATCAAAGCCCTCCACAAAAACATCTTGTGCTCTTCTTTCAATGGTAAGGCAAACCCACTAATAATACTCCCAAAAATCTCCAACAACTCAGCAATTCCATTATGACGCTCAGTTTCAAAAACAAAACGGTAAATGATATTGCTAACTGATTTTCGAATAAATGGTCGGTGTACCATAAACTTCCCATATGTCCTATGCAGAATGGTTTTCAAACAATCTCTCTCTCTAGGATCTTCGGAGTCAAAGAGGTCAAGTAATCTCGAAATAAATGAATGATCAATATACTTCTTTGCTGCCTTTACATCTACAGCAGTAATAAACCGAAGAAGTAAATCATAGACAATTTGCAAATGCGGCCAAGAGGGATCAAACATGGGCTCTTCGACATCTGCTTCCCCACCTGTGTTATTAGACCGACACTTGGGTGGGAAAACTCTGAACAAATTTACTGTACACATCTTACACATTGCAGCTATTGCTGGTTCAGTGAACTTTGCAGACCCAGAAGAAACATAATCAATAAGCTCAATTAGGGATTGATGTTTGAGATCATGCTGATTGTCATTTTTATCTGATTCAGTGAAATCAGAAACCTCACAGCAGAGGTTTAATTTACTGACAAAAAGGCTCTGCTTCTGAACATTTGAAACATCTTTGAAGGACAGATGGGGCTCCACTGCCTCCACTCCAGCCATGATGCCTGATGGAAAAACAGCAGAAGATACCCTCTTAACAACATTCAATCGACTAGAAAAAGAATTCCCGCTACTTGTGCATGGAATTCCACTGCCCAAGTTGGCAGGATTACTGACAGATTCATTTCCTGCAGAATCCAATGGATCAGACTTAGGGGACTTCCGAGGGATTTTGCTTAGAATTTGCTTGAGCATGTCAGTTGCAGCAATTCAAGGCCGGGCCAGCACCTAAACCACAGTTTAAACAACTTACTAATTATAAAGAACACCTTGCTAAATTATTTGCTTTTTAATCAGTGAAGAATTTTATCGAAATGTAGCAATCTATCATAAGATCTGATGGTTGCAAAAGTCTAATAAAGTATCTTCGGAACATATATCATCCAAAAGTCAAATTCTTGGCACCGGAGGAAATTACTACAACTAATACAAATCAAACCGACCACAAAAATAAAATAAAATAAAGGGTAAACCAGACATCAACTGAAAGGAGACAATGTCAGCCCCATAAACAAATGCACGAGTAGGACTATTTGTTGAAAAGGCCTCTTAAGTAGAAATTCCATGCCAGATTGCGGATAAGAAGACAATGCCAAATAAATTGTAAGTAGTAAGAACAATTATCTGCCACAAATCAAATTAAGACCATGGATCTGCATGTCATGCTGGAAATACAATACACTGGAAGCAGTATAGTAATTCACCGGAGCATTATGTAAGTGCATTGTCGGCAAAAAACCAAACTCCTTCGAGAAAGAAAAAAAAAAGGGGGGGAACTTTCCTTATCATACAGAGTCACACACGAGTTCCAATCAGCTTATTTTTGGGGATTCTCAGATCTAAATTCACAATCTCATAAACAGGACCAAAAACAATCCTCTACCGATTCACTACCGTCCTCACAGCATATCATTGTAGTCCTAAAACTAAACAGCCGAACAAGACAAACAAATCAAACCCACATCAATATGATAAAGAGACGATTGTAGTAACCTGTGTTTAAATCTCTACAGGTACAGCTCAGCTGCAAAAAGAGTGAGATCAGGAAGAAAGACACAGATCTTCAAGCAAAAGAAACGAAAATGCCGGAAAGATTGTGGAAGATGGGAGACAAAAGGAGGCTACTTTATGGTAATTGGAGAGAAAATTTGGTGATAGATCTGAGTGAAAGATGAGAGAAAAAAGGGGTGTCCTCGATTGAAGAGAATAAGAGATGGCATTTTCTTTTGTTTTGTTTTAGCGAGAATTGCTTGCAGGTACCAGTTACCTGAATAATTTGATTGATTGATTGATTTAGGTTTAGTTAAATTAATCGAGGTTAACATGATCAACAGAAACTTTGGGTCCACTTCTGTTTTGTTGCCCTCTACTCCTCTCCTCAGTAATCAATATAAAAGTGACAGTAAAGCAAACCAGGCCTGGAGAGCAGGTACAAATCTCACTTAATTTAAAAGGCACGTCAGTTCAGAATTCAGATCAGTTCAGCACTACTAATATAAATTGATCTTCAAAAAGTATCAGCAGTTGTTCCAAATACGAGTTTGGATATCTTCATAAATTATTTATGTAAATAGAACCTACTTTTTGATCTTCATTCCGTATCTACCTTGTATTTACTGTATATTGGTGGCTTTTTAAAATCCGTTGTCGTTGCTAGCAGATTTTGGAGGTTCGACCGGACTGATCACTGATCGATTGAGTTTATGTAATTACGCCATGCTTAATTGAGGGGTTGGTAACGGAGCATGATAAAAGGTAACATACTTCCATCGTTTGGTTAAGAGTTTTATAATAAAATAGAACAAAATGTAATAGAAGCGGAAAGTTTCATGTTACGTTTCATTCCATCCTAAACAATGAAAATGAGAAATCTTTGATTGGGGAGGTTTAGGATGGAATGCAAACTAATAAATACATACTATTTAATATACCATCAATAATTTTTCTTAATACCAATTATTTCTTGTAACCCTAATCCCCTTTTCTTCATACTCATTTATTACGGTTTACAAAAATTATATATAATTAATAATATTTTATATTATTTCTCCTTATCCTAATAATAATATTTGTATATAATTAATAATAAAATAAGAAATTTTAATAAAATTTTATTATTGAAAATAAAAATATAAAAATTTATTCTTTAATTTTTTGTATATATTTCTATGTAAATAAAATATAAATAAATTATTTTTAAATATAAATCACATATAATAAAATAAAATAAAATAAAATAAATAATTAATAATGATATTTTTATATAATTAATCATAAATTGTATATAATTAATAACAAAATAATAAAACTTTTATTATTTTAAAATAGAAATATATAAAAAAATTATTTGTCATAGTTGTGACTTGAGCTATAACTTTTTAATTAAACATAAAATCATAGCGTTAAATCTCTTGTAATAATACTTTTAATATTAGATGCATAATAATTATTTATTATGCATTACATATCATTTTATCCATATTCTAAATAATATGTCACTGCATTATATTACGAATCTTATCATTTTTTTCAATTAACTTTTCATATATTACATTTCTGTCACGTTATAAACAGTATGATCCGCTTGGCAATTAGAAAGTTCTGTTTTATTCTTATCAAATTTGTGGGCCAAAATGTACTGGATGGTCCTTGATTGAAAGGACAAATAATAACTAGTTATATCCTATTCGTTGTCACTTGTTTCTTGGTCCTTAATGTCGTTATTCTTTTAATGGGTGTGGATCCTCTTTTTCAATTTTACTAACTTTGTCCAATGATAAAAAACGACAGTATCTAAATTTATGTCTAGTAGTTGTCCAATTACAAAACCCTTCCTGCAGAAGAGGAGGAGGTTTGGGTTGTGTCATGGCCCATTATCATGCATACTTGCCAACTTCAGAAACTGGACAGTGTCACTTTTCGTAACGATTTGGGTCCACTTATCAGACGAGCGAATTGTACACTACCTTACCAAGTTGCAGCAGAAGGATACCCAGATTAACGTTTCTTCTTCGTAAACGCCGATGCTGGGTATGGATCAAGTGCATTGAGGCTTGAATTCCAATTTAAATTACTTTTGTAGGTCATGTGTATTTATCCTTCAAGTATATTAAAAAAATTTAAATTCATTTATTTTGCTTTCAATTAATAAAAAACGTGTATATTTTTTTTATCAAAAACTAAAAATAAGAAACCTAGATATTTGAACTTGAACATATATAAAAGAATATATTGAATTTGACATTAAAAATTAATCCTTAAAGTGACTCATATTAAAAGATAGTTAGGAGATTTAATAATTTATTAAAAGATCTTTGAACTTTTAGCTCATTATGTTGGAAGTTTTAAAACTTACAGATGGTTGTCAGTTTTTTTAAGAATATTAGGGTTCTATCTTGGCCTAATAATTTGTCTTCTCACAAAATACCTCAGGTATAAAAAGTGAGATAGAGATTTCAAGGAAAGAGAAAGATTATTGTGAATCCATTCTACATTATTGAACAATGAAGATAGGTTAGTATTCGAAAGCTTTATTTTTGTATACAAATAAAAATATTAATATTAATCAGTATTTATGAGTTCCATTATTTCTAGATACTATTATGTTTCATGAAATTATCAACCTGCAATAGTTATTATCATACATTCGAAGCCCTTATTTGTTATGATGATTAATGGACTGAACTTCTCTGAATGGAGTAAACAAATCCAATTTTATCTTGAAGTTTTAGACTTATATTTGGCAGATAGAACTAAGAAACCAAATGTTTTGGATGTTCTGAGCACTAATGAGCAGAAAAACCATTTTAACAATTGAAAAAGATTAAATAAATTGAGTCTGATGTATATAAAGATGACAATTGCTGACAATATTAAGTTTGCTCTTTACAAAACTGAAAGTGTTAAGGAATTACTTAAGTTTATGGAAGAGTACTCCCAAACTACCGGCAAGCCTCTTGCTGCAACTTTTATAAGTACATTAACTACCATGAAGTTTAATGGATCACATGCTATACAAGAACATGTCATTAAGACGACAAATATTGTAGCAAGACTTAAGTCATTAGGAATGGAAGTTGATGGAATCTTCCTTGTGCAGTCCATCTTGAACTCATTGCCGTCTACGTATGATCCTTTTTAAATGAACTATAATACAATGAAAGATAAATGAAATGTGCATGAGTTGCATGGTATGTTGGTTCATAAGGAGACTGGACTCAAGAGCCAAGGAAGCAACTCCATTAATTATGTCAAGAATTAATGAATTGGTCAAAAAGGTGGAAAGAAGTATGAGAAGAAAGTGAATGAACCCTTGAAAGTTAGTAGGGAATCCTCTCATATCCATAAGAAGGAACATGACAAATGCAGATGCCATTTGATAAGAAGGTTGAACATTTCCAAAAGTAATGTTCTAAATGTAAGACATGGTTTAAAAAGAAAGTTCAGCCTAATGCTTATGTAAGTTTTGAAACAAACCTTGCTGAAGGCCCTTTTAATACTTAGTGGATTGATTCTAGTTATACTACTCATGTTTCTAATACCATGCATGGATTTCCTAGAGCCGAAACCATAAGATCAAATGAAAGATTTGTCTATATGGGCAATGAAATCAGAGTTCCAATGGAAGTTGTTAGTACTTACTGCTAAATCCTAGACACTAGATGTCATTTGGACTTTTTTCCATATCTTTTTATGTACCTAGTATATATAAGATTTAGTTTATTTATCCAAACTTTATATATCTAGACACTCTTTTAAATTTAGTATTGGTAGTTTTAGTTTGTACAGACATAACCGTATGATTGCTGATGGTGTACTGTGTGATGGTTTGTATAAATTAAACCTTGATGTTGTTTATGTTGAAACTTTATGGACTTTGAATCTTAAAATTGGTATCAAATGTAGTTTGATTAATGATAGATCTACTTACTTGTGGCACAAGTGTTTGGGACACATATATCCAAAAATCATCTTCAAAGATTAATAAAGAATGAAATACTTCTTTAATTAGATTTTACTGAACTTAATATTTATGTGGATTTTATTAAAGGCAAACAAACGAAACACATATTAAAGAAATGACCCACAAAAAGCACTCTACTTCTTGAAATAATTCACACTAATGTATGTGAACCATTTTATGTGCCTACTTTTAATAAATAAAAATATTTAATCGTGTTTATAGATGATTATTCAAGTTATGGATATGTTTATTTGCTACATGATAAATCTTGGGTTGTAAATATCTTGGAGGTTTATATTAATGAGGTTGAAAGGCAATTAGATAAAAAAAGTGAAAATAGTCAGGTCTAATAGAGACGGTAAATGTTATGGTAAGTATGATGATAGTGGTCAAAATCTTGATCATTTTGCTAAATTCCTTGAAAGACATAGTATTTGTGCATAATACACAATGACAGGCATATCACAACAAAATGGTTGGACAAAAAGGTGTCAGAGAACTTTGTTAGATATGGTTTGTATTATGATGTGTAATTCATTTTTACCCACTTCTTTGTGGACATATGCTCTAAAAATTGCCATGTACTTATTGAATAGAGAAACTAGTAAGGTAATTCCAAAGACTTCCTTTGAACTGTGAGCTGGAAAGAAACCTAGTTTAAGACACCTGAATGTTTGCGGTTGCCAATAGAGATTAGGCATTATAATCCACAAGAAAAAAAAACTTGATGCAATAACAATTAGTGGCTATTTCATTAGTTATCCAAAGAAGTATAAAAGGCATATATTTTATTGTCCTAACTGTACTGGAAGAATTATGGAAACTGTGAATGCTAGGTTTATTGAACATATTGAGATTCGTAGGAGTGAAACAACACGTATAGTGGATATTTAAGAAATGGGAGAACAAGTCCCTATGGTTGTGCAAGTCTTTATGACTTGTACACATACTTAAGTTGTTATTCCACAAATTATTAAACCGTCTAATAATCATGGAGCACAACAAATTAATGAATACGCTGTTCCTAATGAAATTGAATATGGAGTGAATAAACCTATAATGGAATCACAACAAATAGTATTAAGAAGGTCTCAGAAAGAAGACCAACTAATTATTATGACTATGTGGTATATGAACACGAGCCAAAAGATGAATTATTCATAGGCCACAAGGGCTTGCACAACCATAGATGCAATAAAATATGAGTTTAAATCTATGAAACATAATGGTGTCTGGGACCTTATGGAATTGTCGGAAGGTTATAAAAAGAATTGGTTGTAAATGGGTCTTTAAGACCAAACGTGCTTTTCTTGGTAACCTAAAACGTTGTAAGACT
>JANKOD010000004.1:3486882-3501783 GCA_026284645.1 Erythroxylum acuminatum | reverse complement strand
CACGACGGCCTGGTGTACCTGACCTGCATAAGATAACACAGACGAAGATGGTGAGTTAGGCCATTGAAATTGTTCTTCAAAGAGGGACAAATTTTGCCATTTCCATAAAAACCAACAAGTAATGCAAAAAATGAGCGACCAAGCATGCCCAAAGACAGGTTGGTGGTTCTGGAGATTAGTCGTGAGCCAAACCGGGGTGGACATGGTGAAAAAGTCAGGAGAAAGGAGTTGAGGCTGGAAGGCTTGCCAAACTATCCAGGCTCGGCTACAGTCTCTCATGACATGTAACGAGTATTCAAGAAACTGACAATGAGGACATTTTTTGTTCGGAGCGAGGTGCTAACGAACCCGTTGTTGATTTGTAAGTATAGATAAAATTTAATTGAATATATTAGTAACATCGTAACTGAACAAATCCTTTATTCCGGTCTCGTCCCCTGCCTAAACAGTCGATGTTTGTTTAATACCGTATTTAAGGAAACTCAGAACTAAAACTAAGCTCATTCCTCCTTTGCATAAGCAAAACATGTTGTTCAGACTTCAGAGTTCAGACTAAGAAGTAACTGTTTAAATAAATGTTTTATGATATTATTATATTGCAAAATTTGGAATTGAAGATCAACCGCGTGATTCTCAACGTCTTTGACTGCTCCCATCCCACTGGGTCCCTGACATGGAAATTCAGCAGCACCAACAATCTAGTTGCGCAGTGTCCAAACGTACTCTTAATTGGTTCGAGTTCGCGAACCACGCTTTGGTGCTTCTCAATTTGAAACAGAAATAAAATTTAGTTTCAGTTTAATTTAGTTTTATTAAAGGATAAAAGAAATAGTTTTTTTCTCTAGTTTTTTAATTTTAATTCCTTTTAAATTTTAATTTTTTCAGAAATTTCATTTTATTATAATTCTATTAGAAAATCGCAACAAAAAATACGTAATATGGATATTAATTGTAAATTAATTAAATATCACTAACATAATAATCTAAATAGGCTTTTAAACTCGAATATATTCAACTTAAATTAATAATTTAATATAACTATTTTATTAATTTAAATCAAGATTAATTAGTTCAGTTTTAGTTTATTAGCTAAATTAAATTGAGATATAAATGACATTTGATTAGCGCAGGTCTAATGTTTATATTACATATATTTCGTCGTTATTTTTTATCCGGAGAAATTTTTCTAAAAAGCTAAAAATTAGAAAATTGGAAAACAAATTATGTTTATTTCTTTTATCCTTTATTAAATTTTAAATATATATTTTTAATATAATTTATTTTTAAAAATTAGTATATTAATAGTTGGCTTGATTTTTCCGGTGATTCTGACTGAGAATATGACTACATGCTGGTATTGTCGGTTGATAGGCTTCGTCCGTTTTGCCCGCAAAGTCAAACTTAGAAGAAGCACTTGCCTATTGTCCAATGACCTTTTAGTACGAACAACGCGTGTAGAATCATTCCGCTGTATGACCGACTTCATGCATTTTAGCTGAAATACAAATGTATACGTATGGCTTAACAATAAATGTTCGATGGCGATTATTTCTGACGTGGCATATTGAAACAAAGAGGCGCACGCCGAACACGTGAGCACCCATTGTGTACGGTACAAAGCGGAAGTAAATGTAAATCACGTTCTGCACCTCTATTGGCGTGACTATCACGTGCTCTTCACGGATTTTTCTTTTTAATAAAATATCTCAGTTTTCTCTCTTCTAGACTTTCTACATGTTTCTCTTCCCTCGAGGATAACAGTGGAGGGATGATAGAGGAGAGAGGGACGCGTGTAACGAACTGCCTCCCTTTGAGCAGCACGTGGTGCGCGTGTTGAGTTGATAAATGACACGTGGGTTGGGTCATTTGCTTTGATAGAACCTCACAAAACGCGTGATACGGTTAGCTGGCGAATTGAACCGAACAGTGCAGTGGTTGAATCTCGTGGGACTGTGGACCGTCTGTCACGCACGCACCACCACCGGCACGTGGAAGAAGTGACGTAAAATGTGTCATCTTGCCCTTTCCCATGCTATTATTATCCCCACAAGTTAGGTTAAAACTTAAAACGTTTAAAACCTTGTAGTTTGAACTTTCCTTCAGTTTTGTCGCCCTAAACTTAGATTTACCTAAAATTACAGTGTCATACTATTTCAACCGATTCTAACGGATAGGCTTCATTTAAGTTGATTTTTTGTAATTTCAATAAAAATAAAACCGCAAAAATAGAACAACATACACCCAACCGTCACTTTCAACTGTAAATTTTCCTTAGAACATACTCAACTAGGCCAGACAAGGATGTCGCTCACAACTTGATCAAAAGCATTTCCTTTTATTTATGTTTTTCTTGAAAAACCTCAGACTTATCAAAACGTGTTCCCACTGAAGGATTCTCTTTTACGTTAACTATCAACGGTCATGGGCCGCAGGAATGAATCCAATGGCTGATATTTAGTGATTTACTACTGCTAATACGCGATTTACTTTAAATCAACATTAGGACGGCCCACTCTGGTCAACCTCGTTTTTACCCTTTTTCTTTTTGATAGAAAGCTACCTGTACTACTGTACTAGTACGGCAAAACGTGTAGAGCACTTACACATCTTTAATGAGATTCAAAGAAAATTAATATATATAACCAAATTGGTAATTATTATTATAATATATATATATTTTTAAACTTTCCTTAATCATGAACTGTCGTTTTAATGAATTTACCATGGCATGTAGCAGAATAAACGTTAGGAAACGGATAGCTTAAAAAGGGGTACCATTGATTTGATTCGTTAAAATAATAAGGGCATTTTAATATAAATTTAAGGGATTTCTTTAAATGGTACCTTAATCAGATCGAAGACATTTCAACCTTTCGGAGCTTTGACAAGATTGAAAAGTCTAGAGAATGGAGATTTCGTTTGATTAGATACAATTAAGAAAGGGAAAAAAAAACCTATTACCAATATTATATTATCAGTGTATTAATTACTATAAAAAATGGTAATTAACTATTTAAAATTTTATTTTTTAATTATAACCCGGTATAACGTTAATAATATGACTTGTCACGCCCTCAAAGGATGTAGCTTGATGGTTGAAAGCGAGGCTTGACTTTGGTTAGGTCTCAGATTCGATTCCATGTTAGTCCATCTTGTAAGAGCTTGGGGTAGCCGGGATTTTACCTGTAGGTAGAGAACTAGTTGGGCCCTCAATAATGAGGTGCACCCGCTTGACCTACCTGTGGGGTGGTGCACCAGTTGGATCCTCGAAGAGGTGTGCTTGCTTGACCCACCTATGAGGTTTCTTCAAATAAAAAAAAAAGACTTGTCACATAAGATTAATAAATCTTTATCCTTTAAATACGCAATAACCTGTAAATCACACCAATCGAGTACTCCATACTAAATAAATTCTGTACAACATGTTTAATCGAAAGAGCGTAGATATGTAGCAAGTTATGTCGATAAAATTAACAAAAATACTAATGTTAAGTTAAAATTAAAAGAATTAATAATTAATAATTTTAATTGTTATTTTTAAAAGTTTAAACTATAATTATAAAATTGAGTAAATTTTAATATATTTGTATTTTTTTAACTAATTATGCAGATGGAAGATCTGAGGGGTTTTGAGCAAGTAAATCTGAAACTGTAAAAAGCAAAGTAAAAAAAATGTGTCGAAAAAAGACGTAGAGAGTAAAGTTGAGTAGATCTCAGGTGTTGTTTACTGGCAAGCCTTTTTTTAACCACGCACACAAAATCATCGCCGACTACTCCTCAACGACCAACAAATCCTTTTTACTTTTTTTTTAATTCATTTTTTGTTTTAATTTTTAACTAGGGTTACTTTTATAGTGTGACATCTAGTTAACCATTATCTAGTTGGTGGAGTTAAGGAGTTAGGGAGCACAAAGACGGGACATAACATACAAACTCCATTTCTCTTCATCTCTCTCTCTCTCTCTCTCCCCCTTCTCCCATCCTCCATACTTTGGTTGGAAAGAGAGCAAAAGCCCTTTTGCTTGGTTCCTTATTGTTTGCGAAACTAACCTGTTGTTTGCTTTCCGGGAGAATTTGTTCCTCAACTGAACAACTGTCACTTTCCCTGTAAAATTTCTCCCACCCACGATATTTTCCTTCCTCTTCCATGCTTCAACTCTTGCCTTATGATCCTAGTTTCGTTGCTTTAGCTGGTGTGTATTTGCCCTCTCAATTCGTTTGGTTTCTGCATTTCTTTTGCTTTACTTTTTCTGGGTTTTCTTTGTGAGTTAGCGGAAGTGTTGGACGGCCTGAGATCTGGATTTTATTGATGCAGTTTTAAGGGTGAAGCCATGTGGGGGTTCTTTGTTTCCTGAATGCATTTGGTTTGTGTTTATAGATGTCTTTTACATAACATCTTTTCAGGGTGGTCTTAGTACTGGGATTTGATTGGGGTACATAAGTTGAGAGCTTTTTGTTTGGTGGGTATTTCCATTTTGAGGCTAGAGATGAAGATTGAACTGGGTATTTTCGGTGTTCCATGGGACGATGAAGATAAGGCGATGGTTTCAGCTGTTTTAGGCTCGCAAGCCTTTGATTATATTGTGTCCAACTCTGTCTCGAACCAGAATCTCTTAATGGCCATTGGCAGCGACGAGAATTTACAGAGCAAACTCTCTGATCTAGTGGAACGACCCAACGACTCTAATTTCAGCTGGAACTATGCGATATTTTGGCAGATTTCTTGTTCTAAATCCGGTGATTATGTTCTTGGTTGGGGAGATGGGTCTTGTAGAGAGCCAAGAGAAGGGGAAGAATTCGAAGCCATGAGAATTTCCAATCTGCGTTTTGAAGACGATCAAAAGCAGAGGATGAGGAAGAGAGCTCTGCAAAAGCTCCACACTCTGTTCGGTGAATCAGATGAGGATAATTATGCTTTGGGATTGGACCGTGTTACTGACACTGAGATGTTCTTTTTGGCGTCCATGTATTTTTCTTTTCCTTGCGGAGAAGGAGGACCTGGTAAATGTTTGGCTTCCGGGAAACATGTGTGGATCTCTGATGCTTTGAAGTCAGGGTCTGATTATTGTGTGAGGTCGTTTCTTGCTAAGTCGGCTGGAATTCAGACAATTGTGCTTGTGGCCACAGACGTTGGCGTTGTTGAATTGGGCTCAGTTAGATCTATCCCGGAGAGTTTTATAACAATTCAATCGATAAAGTCGACCTTTTCGAGTTGTAATTCCGTTGTCAGGAGCAAGCCCGTGGTAAGTAATCGGACAGTATCAGGTGTTACTATGGCTTTCCCTTTGATCAACGAGAAGAAAGATGAGAATTCTCCCTTTTCCAATTTTGGGATGGTGGAGAGAATTGAAGGAAATCCAAAGATTTTTGGGCAGGATATTAAGAAATCAGGTCATGGTCATGGTCATGGACATGGATATAGGGAGAAACTTGCAGTTAGAAAAATGGAAGAGAGGTCTTCATGGGATGTTTATCAGAATGGGGGTGGTAGGCTTGTATTTCCTAGCAATCGAAATGGTCTACATGGTGCAAGCTGGTCTCATGGTTTTGGTTCGAAACAAGGGAGTCAGGCAGAGGTTCTTGGCTCTCATACTATTGTAAATAACGTACAAGACGCGGCCAATGGTGTTAGGGAAGAGTTTAGGCTTAACCACTATCAGCCGCAGAAACAGGTGCAAATGCAAATTGATTTTTCAGGGTCCAGTTCAGGGCCTTCTATCGTTCCTAAGCCAATTGCTGCTGAATCTGAGCATTCTGATGTGGAAGCTTCTTGCAAAGAAGAGAGGCCAGGGACTGTTGATGATAGAAGGCCGCGAAAACGTGGCAGAAAACCCGCGAATGGAAGGGAAGAACCTCTCAATCACGTTGAGGCAGAAAGACAGCGACGAGAGAAGCTAAACCAGCGATTCTACGCGCTAAGAGCCGTTGTGCCAAATATTTCCAAGATGGATAAGGCTTCCTTGTTAGGAGATGCTATTGCTTATATCAATGAACTTCAAGAAAAGCTCAAGGTGATGGAAGCAGAAAGGGAAAAGTATGGCAGCACTTCTAGGGATGCATCAACTTTGGATTCGATTTCAAATGGAGAAATTCCGAGACGGGCTGCAAACGTTGATATTCAAGCTTCCCATGATGAGGTTATCGTGAGGGTTAGTTGCCCTTTGGATTCACATCCTGCGTCAAGAGTTATCCAAGCATTCAAAGAGGCCCAAGTCACAGTTGTCGAGTCGAAACTTGCCGCAGCAAATGACACTGTGCTACATACATTTGTGATCAAGTCTCAAGGATCCGAGCAGCTTACAAAGGAAAAGCTAATGGCTGTGTTCTCCCGCGAATCCAATTTGTTTAAGTCATTATCATCAGTTGGATAGCATTTTAACATAGTCCATAGGATTGTATTCAGTGAAGAAATCATTTTGAGAGCTTCTTCAGAGGTTTTGACACTCTGCAAGGGATCCTCTAGAAGTAGAATAACTACCTATTGACCAAGTAGGGCAGCAAATTTTCTATGATTTGTTTATAGTATACATATTCTGTTATAAGGAATTATTCTGGCAAGCTGAATCATAATTTTTAGGTTTAAATTTACCACCTATTGTCTTTAGTTGATTAGAATTGCAATCTTCATTTTTGTTGCCACTCCTGGGGCTTTTTGTTCAAGCGATTAGTCTCTCTAGTCATTTTACTGTAATGTGAGCACACCATTTTTACTCAGAACATGCGTACTCACTGCCTAGCCCTCTTGGTTTCTGATTCCTTTTCTGCAAATTTTCTTGCAGATCATGTGGGTGTCTTTATCTTTTTATGCCATTGTAAGTACATGTGAGGGTTATTACTTTTCTCATGAGCACGAAATGAAGTAACTGGAGTGGGGCATTTCATTTGTTTTGTGTTGAGGGGAATGTTTCGTTGGAGGAGATTTTGTTCATCTTTTTTGTAACTTTTTTTTTTTCCTCCCTCTTGACAAAATGGAACAAGCAATGGAAATTGCCAAAGCAAAGATTCCTGGTTCAGCTTTGCCCACTTTCCTTTGTTCTCGTTGACAATCAAATAATGATTCTTTATGTGAACATGGAAAAAGAATAGATACTTGTTTCCAAAAATTCAGTCCATCCCTTTGTTTTTGCTTTCCACAAAGAGACTAAGGTATCTCCAACTTTGCCAAAAAAGAATTTTGCCCAACATCACTTTATATATATATATATATGAAAAATTTGTAGCTATCTTATACCACTAGGGCTATCCTAATCAGAGGGCATACGAGGTGGCGTTATTTACGCCAATGAATCATTTGTGAATATACCAGTCAAACTGAAAGATAGAACAGGTCCTTCATAAGAGATCAAGATCACTTCTTTTTAGTGGGCATCAACTATCAGTGATTGCTAATTAGGAACGTGTAATGTGTATTGAGGAAGAAAGTGTAAAGGACAAAACTTCATTGAAATCGAATCAAGGACTTTGAATGAACTTGCCAACCTCTCTGAATGTTGAAGGAACTTCAACTTGTCCTTCGGTGGTCCATCGGAATCCGCGTTGCAGCTGCAGGTTAGGTCCGTGAGGTCGGACCAATGAGATGTGAGATGAGATGACAAAAAAAAGCATGTGGTCCATGTGTACGCATTGAAGAAAAGGGCTGCCTAGTGGTGTGTGGTACGACTTTGAAAATTTACAGGAAGTGAGATAAGACCGTTTGTTGACTGTGTTTGCATTGCAACCCTTTTGAAAATGGGGGGTGAAAGCTGCCTGCGTACATTTCAGATTCAAGTCAATCGGCTCATAATATCTTTTGCAAGTTCCAATAGAGAATCTAATATAAGAAGTTAAAAAGGAACCAGAACCAGATCCTCTGTTCAATTTTACTCTGTTTTATTATGTCTTGTAAAATTTCAGTCATTTATTTTGCGGGACCTATGCGAGCTCCACGTAAATAAATGGCTGAGATTTGTTGGACACAATAAGACACCATAATATTGGACAGAAAATCTGGACTCGTTTAAAAGCATCATTTTATTTTAACCCCCTTAAGATATTTTCAATTATTTACAATTTCTACCTGAGGTTCCCTTCGGTTCAAATCAAATAATTAATCGGATAGAATTTATTCTCTTCACATAAGAGATAATATCTTAGTATTCATTTTTTAAAATATTTAATATTTTTTAAATTTTAATATTATATGTTTGATTATCATATCATATTTTATTAGCTCAATTGATTAAATAATATTTAAAATTAACGTTTTAAAAATCGGACTAAAAGTTAAACCGGTAAGACAAAAAATTTAAGGTTTAAAAGGTTAGTCAGTATTAGATTTTTATAAAATCGATTGAAGATTGAATAAAATTGAAGAATTTGAAAATTAGTTAAAAAATTGTCCTTACTCACTGAAAAATTTAAAGTTTAATTGAATATGATTATTAAATAAAATTTAGTTGATTTATTGTAATTTAAAAATTAACTGATTAATTAATAAAATAATTAATTTTTAATAACAAAAAGTTATTAAACTAAATCAAACTAAAAATTAGAAATCCAACCGAAAAATTAGTCAATTTAAAATTTTTATGTTAAACCAATCAAATAAGTCTTAATCTAGTTGTATGATATTTCTGTGACTTAATATTTTACAAAATATATTCTTTTAAATTGAATTATTCAATTTGTAAAAATTTAGATATTTAATTAAAATATTTAAAAATTATATTCTAAAATAAGAAATCTATAAAAAATTATAACTTTGTAATTTATTATCGTGTTAAAATGTTGAAATACTATAAATAAAGAAATCGGCATTTATTAATTGTTTAAGTTAAATTTTTTATTAATTTAACATAAAGTTGTATTCGTTCAGCCTCGTATAGGTTTTCGCATTCCTTTGAACCTAATCATGGGTCTGTCTTAATACATCAAATTCTCTGTTTCAGTTACGATATTTTATTTATATTTTATGACTCTATATAAATGTGTGGATGAGATTTAATAAAACATGATAAAATTACGATGATTTGTACATTATTACGATGATAAAGAGTTGGACATGTGCAAGGATCATATGGGATGGGACAACAATGAAACATGACTATCTGAGTTGAGCTTTTCGAAAGAGAAAGAAGCAAATGGCCTAATAAAGGGGCCACCAAGCCCATACGTTGCTTTAGCCTTTAGCTTCTGTCCGCTATCACCTCATTGTCGTCTTTATTTCCTTCTATTTATTGTTTTTAGACCTTCTTCCTTTTACCTTTTCCAAGTACCCAGAGGCCACCCATGGTCACAAATCAAACCTTCAAGATACAAATCTGTCTACACTCGAGCCACGATTGAATTGAGTCTCTTTATAATGAGACATTTGAACATTTCTTTCAAGATGAAGTTTTGGGTGAAGAACTGTTATCCTCAGCGGTGAACTAAACTAAACTAAACACCGTCTGGTCTAGGGCCGGCTCTAGGCTTATTGATCACGTGGTCAGCTAACTAGTCTCCATCCCTGTCGTCAAATGTGTCCCCACGTGATTGGACTTGAACAGAATCAAGAACCCAGACCTCCGTGGTCCTATATTTACTTAGCTGGGCAACCCTTGTAGTTGGCTGCTAATCGGTAACAATCTTCAGATTGAACAGCAGTTGTTGGACCAGAAATATCTCCAATCCAACTTCTCGTAGTTTTTGGTTGTTAGGTGGTAACCATCTTATTTTTTCATTGAGGCCAAACTAAACCTGCAACCTAGAGATATTTTTTCATGGCGGCCGAACTTAAGGTTGTATTTGAGAGAGAGAGCTGTTCCTGATGAGGGATGTATGAATTCTGGAGAAGATAGAAACTATGGTGATTCCTCTCAACTGCCCGGATCCCATTAGTCAAAATAAATTTGGATCTATACTGGATATCGCAAAGTTTTGTTTCAAACCAAAGAGGAAAATCTTCATCCTTGTCCCTGTAATTCATTTGGATCAAATTATACAGGTTATGATGTATAGAAAAGAGGCATCAGCAAAGGAAGAAATCAAATTGGCATTAATTAGGATCAGAAAGTACAAATTGCAGTCAAGAGCACAAACTCATCAAAGGTCATCCTAGGTACAAGACTGGACTATAGTTTTGTAAGAAATTGGTCATCACTCCTCAAACTTTTTATTGCTCGGAAGAGGCAGAGGGAGTCCCCCAAACTCTGCTGGGAAGTCACTACGACAATTTTACATCAAGGAGGAGGAACAGTTCTTGGAAACTCCATTTCCTCCTCTTCCCCCTCTCAAAAGAATTAGATTGTGCCTCCATTGCCAATAACTCAAGAAGATCTGAACTGTCATTTGATCATAGTTTACATCCAGCAGCTACTCTGCTCTGTACAACATATTTACACCTGAAACTCTATGAGAAGTCTCATTGTCAGGCCTTGTCACCAACTTCAGTGTCAAACTTCTTGTTTCTACAATACTTAGAAATGTGTCCCTTCTTCCCACATAAATTGCAGACAGGGGCATTGTAGTGATTCTCTGTTTCTCGCCTCTTCCAATGTAAACCTGGCCGCTTCATGTCTTTCATCCTTGGTCCAATGTTATTAGTGTAATAACAAACAGAATTTGAAGGTTGCCTTTGTGTGTCTAAGTTGCGAGCCTCTTCCTCAACCCTAATATGCTCCATTAACATCCAAAATGGAATATACTCATCACGCATCACCTGTGTGCAGAAGTCCCTCCATGATGGTGGAAGCTTCGAAATTACAACACGGACATGAAAACTGTCATCAATGGAAGTCCCTGTAGAAACAATGGAGTCTGCAATGCCATTGAGTTCTTGAACTTGATGAAGAATAGGCTTGTCATCAACCATCTGAAATTCAATATATTTCTTCACTTGAGATAATTTATTTCCAAAGTCTTCATACTGATAAACCAACTTTAGCTCTTCCCAAAGCTCTTTAGCATTCTTAGCCTTCTTTGAATATTTCAAATAAAGAGAATCCGACAATGAACTTAAAATGTGATGACAACACATCAAGTCGTCATTAAACCACTTGCATTCAACAACTTTGGCCTGACCATAATTGTTTGCTTCCTGGCTTACAGCAACGCTAGGTCTTGGTTCAGTGAGAACATACCGAAGTTTTAACTGTCCCAAAAACAGTTCCATCTGTGCTGCCCATGATTGATAATTCTTCCCATCAAAGCGGCTGACCTTGACAGTGAGAAGTTCTTGAGAATCAGGAGTCGGAATTGGATTTGTGGTGTGCTCAGTTTGTTCACCATCATTTTCAGACCTGCAGTAAATTACGTTAAATTTTCAAATTAATCAGCCATCAAGCTAACAAGCATTCCACACACAACCATAACATCTGAAGAAAGCACCAAAGTATTACAAGCTACAGTAGGAACTGAAATCTTAGAGATCACACCCGTTTCGCAGGTACAATCAAATTAACAGGCTTCCAAATTGCACAAACCATTATCTCAGTAAACAATTGAACAGATTCAAAGGCCCAAAAGTTAACATACCAACCTTAAATTCGATTGTATCTTCGAGATGGCTTCTTCTATTGCAGGGATACTATTACTTAAAGTTGACCATTGTTCAGTTGGCAAGTTAATTCCTGCAAACACGTAGCAGAAAGAAAGGTCTTATGAGGCATAACCACTAAGACCAAACTAAAGGACACAGTCATTAAGTAACGAGAAGGCATGAATTACAACTAATCACCTTTATGAGAAGAGAACTGCTTTCCATTTTTCAGGTAAAACTCTCTGATGGATACGTAAGATTTTCCTTTGAATTTTTGAACTGTCACGGTTCTTTTATTCGATAGCTATACAAATTGAACAGTGTCTATCAAACACAAAGAACAAACAAAATACCAAAAAGAAATCGAATTTCTAAACCTGAAATTTAGGATTTTAACCTTGCAAATAACGCGATTACCGTCGCCATCAACTTCCCATCTGGGCATCGAATCGAGTTGCTCTTGAACAACCTCCTTGGTGTCCTCTAGAATGCAAGTAGTAGAGTCTCCGTTAGTTATCTCGGCGTCTGTCTCAGCCATAGACAGCAAAAAGGACTCAATCACGTTTCTCACAAATATCTTGTGCTCGATATCGTTGAGCTCGACGCCGAGCCGCTCCGAGGCGGTGAGTCGGACATGGAACTCGGTTATTTCGTCCAAGTTGCCCTTTTCTAGAATGTCAACGACTGTTCTTTTGATATTTTCTTGTAGTTCGGGTTCCATTTGAACAGATGGGATGGGAATGGAGAAAGAGTAGGGTTTTGAATAGCTACTGTCTAGGGATTAGATTGAATTGATACGCTACTACCGAACTAACCACTACATAACAGTCAGCTGCGCTCTCCATTCCAGAATGATGTGTCGGGGTTTAAAAAAAAAGAATTGGAGATGAAAAAGAATAGGTTCCACCGAGATTTGAACTCGGGTTACTGGATTCAGAGTCCAATGTCCTGACCACTAGACCATGGAACCAGATGGTTTTAAGCATTGAAATGAGTTCTATGTTAAGAAATAGATCTAATGTAAAACTACCCAGGGCCCCTCTCAAAATGGTTGTCTAGGACGCATTGGAAATATAAAAGAATTAAAAGTCTTAAAGCAATGTTAAGAAAACTTCAAGATAGCATCAGCTTGAAATAAATAATAAATTTTATCAAATAAAAAAAATGTTCAACAAATTCACATAAAGTTATACTTCCAAATAAAAAAGAGTTTAATAAAAATAATAATGGTTGAACATGCCTTAACACAGAAGAGTTAAATAAGAATATAGAAGTTACGTCACCTTTATTTTATTTCAAATTAGCCAAACCCAATTAGATACTTCGATGATAACACGACCAAATGATTCACTCGAGTGGACCAATTCTTTAAATATCAATGTATCCAAAGAAAACATTGAAAGTGTTCTTGAATTTCTTCCATCTATATGTTGAAGTAAATCGATGGTGACAATGGCTATGCTAGGTTTACAAGAAAGAAGGTAAAGGAGGTGACACATTAACTATTTATCAAAGAACTATATGTTAGATTCAATCTTACAGATCGTAAGGATTTCAATGAGGCCTTGTCAAAAATAATGCAAGTTTGCTCCTCATAAGCTTACCAAAAATTTTTTTTGGAAAGGTTAGGAAATTGGATGCAAAGGTTGGATACAAAAGGCTTTAGTTGAGATATTCATAAGAGGATTCAAGGTAGGGGTAACAGATGAAATTCATATATTCAAATTGAAATTGTTGAGGAACTTACTACCCTTGTAAGGATGAAGGATAATTAAGTAAATAAACAATGGAAATTCACCAAGCCAATTACTCAAAACACCAATAAGAACTTCATCCTTAATAAACACAATTGACTTGGGATGTGTTAGCTCAAGGCTTAATAATTTTGATGATGACCTTTTGCATTGGATTTATTTTCTTCTATTGCTAACGAGTTAATTCTTCAAAGAAAATAAAACCATATGATAAATACTTCCTTTCTTGCAGAAACCTTCTTTATGAACTTACCTGATTTATTAGAAATGATTCCACAACATCTGGAAGGATCTTACAAATTACAATCAGCTCCGTGAAATGATCATTTGTCTTAACATCTGGATATTGGAAAGTTTTATCAAATATGGTATTGAAGATTCAAAGTCAATTCAAGATATAAGAGAAGCAACGACTAGTTGAAAAAGATGTCTACTTAAGGAAGAGTCATTGCTTTTATGAAAACATATAAACAAACAAAAACATAAATTACCATGGAAACACAAGCAGAACATCACAAAAATATAACAAAAGAACATAAAACACAAAGAATTAATTCGACAAAAATGCAAACTATCACATATGCACCTTGCAAATACTCCTCCTTTCTTGAATCTTCTCCTTGTTTGGGTTGTAGCAAACACCAATTCTTTACTTGGCCTCTAGAGAGCACGCAAAGATGAAGAAAAAGTAGTGTATAAGGGTGGTTAGAGCACCAAACAAGATGAGTTCAAGTAGATGCTCAAGTGAGAGTTAGATCAAGACCAAGTTACATGCAATTAATCTCATGCAACAATTGCTTAGAATTGCATGAACAAATCCCAAAATCACTCTTCTCAACTTCCAAAACTCTTCTAGATCCTTAGCCTCTCTATTGAGTATATTTTTGGCTAAAAAAATTTGTGTGTACATAAATGAAGAACTCACTTATGTATCACCTCTCATTAAGTCGGTCGCGATCGTGACCTAGCTTGTTTAAATGACAGCCATGTATACTTTGTTTTCCATACGATCTTTTATGCTTGTGACCCTAATTAGGTTACTAGTTACTTTGGTCACTTGAATTAACTCTTAATCCGAGCAAATCATGAAGGGTTTCATAATGCCAATTTACCGGAATGTAAGTGGATTAATACTCAAACTCTTTGATAGTTAATTATTTGACTTATGAACCTTTCTATAGTCAATTATCGTGCAATTCATCCCTTCACCATCCTTTACCCCATTTGGTTCAGAATATGGGCTATGTATCAACTCCCACTAGGCTGACTATGTTAGATCAAGTCCAAGTCATTTTATTTCTTATCCTGGGGATTTCATTATTCTATTTGTCATTGAAGACTCTCTTCATGACACGTAATGTTGGACCTCGAATTTTTGGTGAAAAATAGAAATATTAAAATGAAATTTAATGAGAAAGAAATTGGTGAGAAAATAATGAATATAAGAAAATTCGAGGAATTTAAGAAAAATTATGAGGAATGAATTGTTTAATTTTTGAGGACTTTGATATTTGAGTTAACTTATATGGATTATGAGAAGAAAGTGGATGAGTTGATTGAAATGAAGTTAAAGAGCAAGAATTAAAAAGAAAAAGTGTGAAAATTTGAAGAATTTAGAAAGTTTGACTTTTGGAGAGAGAATGTTTGACT
>JANKOD010000004.1:3433573-3450015 GCA_026284645.1 Erythroxylum acuminatum | reverse complement strand
TGTTTCCGTACTTTGTTATCCGATTCGATTCGTTTCGGTTCGTTTCGCTTTCGATTCCGAGCCTTCGATTTGCTTTTATTTTTGGTTCTTTCGTTTCGTTTTCCGGTTGGGACCTGAATCATGTATAAGTATGAAGGTTTCGGATTAAGTAGTTGAGTTTCGGATTCGGGATCCAACAGATATGACAAGAGGTTGGATATCCGGTAATGGGTTCCAACATAAATACATCAAACAATCACAAAGCTAGCCCGAGCCAAAACATTGTTACAAAATGAAAAGACCCCTATGTTCCTCTTCATTGATATTCTCTCTAAGATTGCCAAGGAATATGGTACTGAACGGAGGATTATCTTTTGTATTCTACATAAAATTGGTAAAAGGGAAAAGTGTTAACCAATATTAAGCTTAGCATTTGATATCTATAGCTTCATTTTGTTTTACAACTCATATTTCACCATATGCTCTATATTCTTAATGTTTTGCCATTTAGTTCTGGAAATTGTACATACAAAGTTCAAAAATGTTAAACAATATCACCTATTGTGATTACTATAACCAAAAATACTATAAGAAGCATAACATCCCATTAACAAATTACACCTTTAGATTAAGATTGAATGAACTTTCAAGCATATAAAACAACTATAGGACAACCTTAGGTCTAAAAAATGAATTCATCAACTAGATGGATGTATCAGGACAAATTCACCCTCATAATCACCCATTCATCCTGAACTTAAGCCACAAACCTCCACCAAGTAGACGTAAACAGCAATAATTCTAACTTAGAGATAGATGAACTCACTTCCTAATTGCAGAAGACAGATGTACTCCCAATCACACCAAACCACAAGATAGTAACAACACTCTAGAGAGAGCGACAATCCATGCACAATTAAAAGATAGCGACAATTCATACACAATAGCAAGAGAATAGGAGAGTTTTACTGTGAATGCTCAAGAACGAAGAAACAAAAAGTTGTTTACAATTCACACAAAATCGCAAGAGAGTAGAAGATTTGTATTTGGAGTTCACACACAATTGCAAGAGAGGTGAGTGGTATCATGAATACTCAATAATGAAGAAAATAAAAAAGTTATTTAATTTGTTATGTTTTAATTTAATTGATTTTTAAAGAAACAAATTGAAAAAAAATTGTGCCACGTGTCAAACAGATGGTATGTAGACTATCAGACGTAGGTAACTACGTCAACGACATTAACAAACAACTTAACGTTTTGATATTTTGTGCAACAAATTGAAAGTTGAGAAATTTTAGCGTAACTTTTTAAAATCTGAGCTAGTGTTGCGAAATTGAGTAAAATTTGAGATTTATTTTATAATTAAATCGTTTTAATTTTTGGGCCCGATTTACTAGGTAAATATACATTTGGAATAAGAGCCCACCAAAAAATGTTAGACATAACATATGATTGACCAAAGAATTAATTTAAAATTCAAATTAAACGGAAGTGAAATACTAATATTCTTTTTAAATATTTTAAAATTTTGAATTTAAATTAAAATTTGACAAAATTATTAAGATTTAATTTAATCTTTTTACTTGTTAAATTATGACAAAGATTTGAGCGAGACGGTATCTTTTTGGCGTGGAATTATTTATTGCCTTTTTTCTTGCTAGATCTTCGAGATTTGTAATCAACTTCTAAAGGGACAGGTGTTCCTATCCTAGATTCTCTACCTTTTTAAGAACCAGCAAAACAACATGTTTCCTTTTCATACTTCCTGGGATGTCGGACCAAACTAAAAATTAAATCCCAGGCGTCCGGAAATTATGTAAAACTGGCAATTATAGCATCTAAATAGAAAAGCGCAAGATCCATCGTATTCTTCACTCTGTCTCGACTCGACCCCAAGTGATATACTCGTCCTAGAACATGAACTATGCCTTAAAAACACTCATGACAATCCTAGGTTAGGGCGGTTCAACAGGAGTGTGTTGGTCCTTAAAGGCAGATTATTCTCTGTCGTCTGCATGCGTAGCTGATTTGAAGAATGGAACGGAACATGACACGTGATAAATAGCACAAAGCACGGAGAATGTTCAGTCCAGATCTCAGACAGGCTTTTCGTGTATTATAGCCCACGATGAGAAACTCCTGGCCCGAATTTAGGTATGGGTTTTAAGATCAACACTGTTGTGTTACCTCAAACACAGATACACAATCAGAGGAGAAAGCTCTTTTCCTTTTTTTTTTTCAGACCGACCATATGTACACCCTGATTCCAACTACTGGTTGGTTGATTAGTTATGGCACCATGGATGAGAGTGAACCACTTTTGACCAACTTATACTAGTCGAGCTTTTATTAGTAGAGTTTTTGTCAGTAAAATTTTTCTGAGAAGAGATTTTTTAAGAAATTAATTAACTGTTTGACTGTCATTTAAAAAAGAGTTTTTTTGAAAGAGCTTCATACAGTAGACTGCTTGGCAATATAAAAATAAAAAATACTTTTAATTTTAACTACATTTTATTTTGTAATAAAAATCATTTATGCATATAAAAATTATTTAAATATATTAAACAATATGCAAAGCAAAATATATTAATTATTATATAATTTTAAATTATACGAAACATAAATAAAAATATATATAACCAAATCTTTTATATAGATTATAACGTAAGTAAAACAAATATAAAAATAAATATTAAAACATATAAAAAGTCAAATAATATTATATAATTTTCAAAATAAACGTGAAGATGAGTTTGTGAGTATTGTGAGAATTATGTGTAAAAATATTAAGGCAAAAGAGACTAAATATAGACTTATTAATTGATATAAAAATCTACTAAAAATGTGCTTTTTTAAGAAGCTCCAAATTTAAAATTCTTAAAAAGTTATATTTTAGTTGTCCCAAGTTTGTAAGTATTGTGAGAATTATGTGTAAAATATAAGACAAAAGAGACTAAATATAGACTTATTAATTGATATAAAAATCAACTAAAAATGTGTTTTTTTTAAGAAGCTCAAATCTAAAATTCTTAAAAAGTTATATTTTAGTTGTCCCAAAAATTATATCTATTAAAAATATATTTTTTATTTTAAAACCAACTATTTTTTTTTAATTTTTGCCGTAAAAAAAAAAATCTTATTCAGTAAACCACACAGTCATTCAAAAGAGAATGAATCAAAAAGCTAGTATTTTCACATCACCTGTCAGACTTTTATGGCAAGTGGCCCATTGGGTGCTTATGAGCTCCATCCTGTTCTGTTCCAACTTCCAACTATTCCGTTCAGTTCAGTGTTAGAAACTCTTCCCCTCCTCGTCCAACACTTGTTCACATCCTTCTTTTAAGATCCCATTTTCTATGTAACAATGACTCTTGACGAGGAAGAAGGGGAGGGAGTACACAAAAAGTTCTTTTGACCGTTTAGAACATAATCGTGTATTTTGTATGTAAACACGAATCAGTAGTTAACCAACACTACCAAGAATCAACCGTAAAAAGCATTATGCCTTCAGGGTCCTGACGATTTCTACTGGTGTTGGAATAAAGAGAGGAAACTAAATAAACAAAAACAAAAAGAGAGAATTTAAAAGGGAAGTTCTTTTGCCACTCTCCACAGTTTCCTTTTTAATGATTATACCTAATCCTTAATGTATAATCTGTCTCTTGAAAAAGCCATCTTTTGCTTTGTGTATGACCCGACCCGAACTGACCCTCTTTCTGTCTTCACTTAAAGCCGCTTGATTTTCACGATCAAACGGCTCTGCAAAGTTTCAATCTTGACGCTCCTCTGCTTCTTCTCTCACTGATGAAGAAAAGCACCTCTCTTTTAATGGAGTGATTCTCTGCAAACACAAAGTTCCCAGCAACCTTTTTCTCCGTTTCTCTTCGTTTTATGTGTGAAGAAACCCTACTATTTTTCTTCTTTGAATCGGCGTTGTTTCGCTTTATTTTGCGAATAAACAGAGTCTTAATCGACGCACCCATTTGAGTTTAGCCCTTAAAGTTTTGAGATTTGGCTTTTGTTGTGTGAATGGAACTGGATAGCATTGATAGTCCGCCATCTTCAGATTTAACAGATGAGGATGAGATCCATCAGCTTCCTCATCCATTTGCTTCGGTTTCCAAGCCACACAATAACAGCAACAACAACAATAATAGCAATACTGTGGCCTCAGGGATTCACACGACAAGTGTCCACGAGCTACTCGAATGTCCTGTTTGTACCAATTCCATGTACCCTCCAATCCACCAGGTTTGATCCTTTCACTAGTTTTTACATATGGTGTGGGTTTCTAATTCTTTGTTATTGTTTCATTTTGATTTCTGGGTTTTGATCCTATTTTGTGATTAATTGTTTGGCAGTCTTTTTTTGGATGCGAACTGAACTTGCTCTCGAATCATTGGTTGTTTTGAACTCAATTTATGAAGAATTAGACTGCTAGGGCTTCTTAGTTGAGATCAGAGTAGTAGAGTTTAAAAGATTTAGAAAAACTGAAAGTTTTGAATATTAGGTTTAGTGTATTAGATCACGTAGTGTCTAAATTCTAATCCTAGTTCACAATTTAGATTCATATCCAAAATTTTCTCCTGTTACCAATTTGGGAAGGTTCATTCTTATAACCATAAAAGTCATAAGCATCAAAGATAATCTTAAAATATCATTCTAAAATGCAAAAATATCAGTCATAAACTCATTCTGAACTTATTGTATAATTATAAAGGGTATACATAAAAAAAAGAAAAATAACAATATGGTGTTTCTGAGAGCATCTAGTCCTCTTGATTTCAAATTAAAGGAGAACATGTTTTAAAAATATTTATCATAGTATTTATAACACCTCAACAAAACTTAATCTGAATCCTATCAACTTGGTATCAGAGCTGGTTTAATGGCTCCAAAAAATGTTGAGGGGAAGATAGAATCTGTTGAGAAGGAGGTCGAAGAATTAGTTGATGGAATGAAGGATAATATTATGAGACTCATTGGTTTGGAACGAAAGGTGGATGGGTTGGAGTAGGGGATGGCTTGTGTGATTGAGCTTATGGAGAGTTTGAAACGAGACAAAGCCAAAGGGAAGGAGATCACCGATGAAGGGGTGTCAGCTACGGGGGTGCAAGAAACTCCTTGGGAAGAGTTGCGAGTGGGAGTGAATGGGCACAAAAATGTAGAAGACATGGGGAGAGCTGGGAGTTCCGCACCTTTTGAGGAAATGAATGGGGCTGAAAATTTTTGGAGAGGTGGTCGACATTTAGAGTTACTCGTTTTTGGAGGTGACAATCCAGAAGGGTGGATTTTTCGAGTAGGGCGATACTTTGAAATGAATCGTTTGAGCAATGTGGAGAAACTAATGACTGCGACTGTGTGTTTTGAAGAAGATGCCTTAGCCTGGTATCGGTGGTCGGAAGTTTGACAACCATTCTGAAATTGGGTTGATCTTAAGCAACAACTTCTTCATTGTTTTGGGTTGATACAAAGAGGAAATTTGTATGAACAATTCCTTGATATCAAACAAGAAGGCTCGTTGGCTAAATGTTAGCGGAGGTTTGAGGTTTTATCGGCAGCTTTACCGGAGTTGTCCATGGAAGTGTTAGAGAGCACATTTGTTAAGGGTTTAAGACCGGAAATTTGAGCAGAGCTTAAAGTGCTTAACCCAATTGGGTTGAGAGAAGTTATGTTAACTGCCCAACATTTGGAAGACAAAAACCTTGCTTTAAGACTCGTGAGACGAAGTTCAAGTGGAGCTTGGGCAAAACCCAACAACTTGGTGGATTCAAAAGGGGGTTTGGACTAGGTAGGACTCAAAGAAAAGGGACCACCTGAAAGCAAGAAGGAAATAGAGATACAAGGGGAATTGGGTATGGAACCTAATTCATCTCTCCAACCCACAACACTATGAAGATAACCATGGAGATGCTGCAACGTCGATTAAGACTGACGATGACTGAGATCTAGGCACAGCGAGCCAAGGGACTTTGCTCCTATTGCAATGAAAAGTTCGGACTCGGGCATGTCTGTCAAAGGGAATTATAAATCCTTCTAATCCACGATGAAGACAAGGATTCCCTTGAGGAGCAGGTGGGTGAGGAGGACGAAGTGATGATTGAAGAAGGAGATATTGTCAAGGTAAGAGCTGCTGAAACTATTGAGCTCTCGTTAAATTTGGTTTTTGGAATTCCAACTCTTGGGACGATTAGAATGATGGGGAAGGTTGAGGGTAAAGACGTGACTGTAATGATTGATAGTGGGGCTACCCACAATTTTATCTAGGTGGAGTTGGTGTCTGAACTAAACTTACCTCTAGCGACCACTTATAATTTTGGGATATTGATGGGGAATGGGGTCTCGGTGAAGGGCAAGGGGGTATGTTGGAGGCTTCGAGTAGAGATATAGAATTTGGAAGTAGTAGAAGATTTCTTGCTAATTCCTTTAGCAATGTGGACGTGATTTTGGGGGTCACTTGGTTCGGAACTCTTGGCTGGACAACAATGGAATGATCCAAGCATTTGTGAGATTCAAAGTGGGAGAAGCTTCAATGACTTTAAAAGGGGGCCTTACCCTCGACAAAGCTGGGTATCCCTAAAGGCACTTACAAAGGAGATTCGGAGAGAAGGATATGGGGTAATGATAAGAGTTTCATTAGATGCTCACCGAGAAGGTAGTAACACTAGAACCAGTGGCGCTAGAAGGATGGGTTGCATCTCTAAAAGGTAAATGTCCAAAGGTGTTCACCGAGAGGATTGGACTACCTCCAGAAAAAGCAATTGAGCATGCAATTCAGCTAGAGCCAGGGGCTGCATCAGTTAATGTGAGACCTTACAGGTACCCACACTTCTAGAAAAATGAAATAGAGGCTGGTGTGAGAAATGTGTTCAATGGGAATTATCCAACCTTCCACTAGTCCCTTCTCCAGCCTGATATTACTCTTCATGAAAAATGATGGTAGTTGGAGGTTTTGCGTGGACTACCGTGCTCTAAATAGAGTAACCATTCCTGATTGATTTCCAATTCCTGTCATTGATGAACTTTTGGATGAGCTTCATAGAGCAACCACCTTCTCAAAACTAGATCTTAAGTCTGGGTACCACCAAATTCGAGTGAAAGCGACTGTAAGGTTTGAAGACAACTTCCCGCACTCATGAAGGACACTATGAGTTTCTTGTAATGTCTTTCAGTTTGTCTAATGCACCGGCCACCTTTCAGTCACTGATGGATAAGGTATTTCAACCTTATCTCCGAAAGTTTGTTTTAGTCTTTTTTGACGATATTCTGGTGTATAGTGTTGATGAGGAGGAGCATGAACATCACCTAGAAGTGGTATTTTCAACCTTGGCTAAGAATTGTTTATACTTGAATGCTAAGAAGTGTGTTTTCAATCAAAGGAGTAACGAGTATTTGGGCCACTAGATTATTTCCGACAGAGTGGCAGTGGATAAAGAAAAGGTGCGAGCTATGATTGATTGGCCATCTCCAAAAACTTTGAGGCAATTACAGGAATTCCTTGGTTTGATAGGTTATGATCGGTGTTTCGTGGCTGGTTATGGCACTATAGCTTTACCCCTTACACAGCAGCTTAAGAAGGATGCCTTCCATTGGGATGAAACAGTTGAAGAAGCATTCGAACAACTTAAAAGGCTATGGTTGCAGTAGCAGTACTTGCATTGCGTAACCTCAACCAACCTTTCATTTTGGAGACTGATGCATCGAGTTTTGGAGGAGTTGTTCTTATGCAACAAGGAAGGCCAATATCATATTTCAATCAAACTTTATCAACCCGTAACAGATTGAAAACAATTTATGAGAGAGAGTTAATGACGGTTGTTCTCGCTGTGAAAAAATGGAGACACTATCTGTTAGGAAGACATTTCACTATCTTCACTGACCAAAAGAGTTTGAAGTTCCTCTTGGAGCAAGTGTAGTACCTCAAGACTATCAAAAGTGGGTATCTAAGATAATTGGGTATGATTTTGACATCCAATTCAAATCCGAGATAGACAACAGAGCAGTAGATTCTTTATCACGCATGCCTACAGTAGTTCAACACTCTTTCACAGCCCTTACCTTGTCTAGAGTGGCAGAAGAGCAACAAATCCAATCTGAAACAGAGAATGATCAGAAGCTAGCACAGATCAAAAGAGAGTTGGAAATGGGTTTGGATGCATGGCCTAACTATGCGTTGACTCACGAGTTGCTACTATACAAAGGAAGGCTGGTGATTTCCAAGACATCTCCTCTCATTCCACACCTCTTATTTGAGTATCATAATGGAGTTGTGGGAGGGCATTTCGGATTTTTGCGCACGTACAAGCGCTTAAAGTGAGAATTTTATTGCGAAGGAATGAAGGAGATGGTCAAGAGGTATGTAGTTGAAGGTTCGATTTGCCAATGAAATAAGTATCAAATGGCATCGCCAACGGGATTGTTGTAACCCCTACCAGTTCCTCAACGGATTTGGGACGATCTACCACTCGATTTTATCGAAGGTTTACCTAAATCAGAGGGCTATACAACAATTTTGGTTGTAGTTGATTGATTGAGCAAATATTCACATTTCCTTCTCTTGAAGCATCCATATAATGCCAAGATAGTGATTGAGTTATTCACCAAAGAAGTCGTTAAGTTGCATGGTGTTACCAGGACTTTGGTTTCAGACTGCGACAAAGTTTTCTAAGTCATTTTTGGGAAGAATTATTCAAGTTGTAGGGAACACGCCGACATCGCAGCACAACCTACCACCCTCAAATTGATGGGCAGATTGAGGTGGTAAATAGGTGTGTTGAAACTTACCTACGTTGCTTTGCCAATGAGAATCCCCGCAAATGGAGTCGATGTTTGGCTTGGGTTGAGTATTGGTACAACAGGACTTATCACAAGTTTAAAAAGGTGACGCCATTCCGTGTGGTGTTATGGGAGAGATCCACCTCCATTGTTTAGATTTGGGAGTCAACAGACAAGGGTGGATGATTTGGAGAGACAATTGCAGCAAAGGGATGTCATCTTAGATGAATTAAAACAACAATTGGCACGAGCTCAAGCAAGAATGAAGAGTGAGGCTGATAAACATTGACGCAATCTGCAGTTTTCAGTTGGTGAGCATGTATTCTTAAAGCTTTGTCCTTATCGAATACGTTCTTTGTCTAAGAAGTTGAGTGAAAAATTATCCCCGAAAATTTTTGGGCCATTTCGCATCCTGGAGAAGGTTGGGCAAGTAGCATATAGGCTGGATCTACCTCCTCATTCAATTGTACACCCAGTTTTTCATGTGTCCCAACTTAAGAAAGCCTTGGGTACAAGCCAACACCCACAGCCACTGCCCCCTCATTTGAGTCCAGAGCTGGAATGGCTAGTTGAGCCTGAACAGGTACTGCAATTAAGAAATTCTGGTGGCCAACTAGAAGTGTTAGTCAAGTGGAAGGACCAGCTGGAATTCGAGGCCACTTGGGAACTCAGCGATGTGATGAAACAACAACAGTTTCCTTCTTTCCACCTTGAGGAGGAATTGATAGACCTCCTATTAAGATCACTTATTCCAGAAGGGCTAAAAAGCAGTGACAGGTGGCAGAATTCGAAAATGACAGATGGCAGCAATGGAATAATGTTAGTTGTAGTTTCTTTTGCGCTTGTTAGTTAAAAAGGGGAATGATGGTAAGGATTGGCGTACGGATATTTTGATTGTGAAGAGAGTGGCATCGGTTCCCATTTGTTTTACTTCACTGTTTCATCAACTCCTTGAATGAATTCAACCTTTTTTCTTATTTCGTTTCCTTGATTAAATATTCATTCGTGAGTTGAGGATTATTTGTTGAATCTGAATCCTATCAAATTATTTATCAAGATATTAAACTATTGAGATCTAGATGAGGTTATTCCATCAAAACACTTAGTATTATGAAATGTTATGTTGATTTTTTTGTTGCACCTCTATTGGAATTTCGTTTGATAGTATTACGAAATGTTAAGTTGATTTTTTTGTTGCACCTCTATTGGAATTTCGTTTGACTTTAATTAACCATAATAATGATAAATATAGATTAAACAACTTCACACAATCTTGGAGAAATATAAATTAAAAAATATTTCAAAATCAAAATCGAACCATCTTGGCCATACTTTTGGTAAATTAAAAGTTATAGGTCTCTTAAATTTTATTCAAGTATCAATTTAGTTCAACATGTTAAAATTCCCAAAACCCATAACTTTCTCTGTTTAGTATTCCATACCTAACATATGTTTAATAGCATGATAAAAAAAGAAAGGTTTCCATCTCAGCAACTGAAGTTTTGAGGAAGAGTTGTCTCTCTACAAAGTGACTAATTTGGTTTAAATAAATAATCCCATTACCTAAGGGTTTTATGAATTGGAAAGAGTTTTGGATAGATTGCATGGTTTGAAACATGAAATTTTGCGATCATGGTTATGGACTATCTTTTAGCATTTTGTGGAAATTTGGTGAAAATGCAAACCTTTAGTTACTATTTAGCAATATAGAGTGCAGTTTAGCTTGCAGGGGTCGTCAATTTGATTTGGGTGCTATCTGTGTCTTCTATTACTTTTCAGCTGCCATGCTTTTGGCTAATGTGATTATGAAATTGTCTACAGTGCCACAATGGTCATACGCTTTGTTCAACTTGTAAAACAAGGGTGCATAACCGATGCCCCACTTGTAGACAGGAGCTTGGCGATATTAGATGTCTAGCTTTGGAGAAAGTTGCCGAGTCACTTGAGTTGCCTTGCAAGTACATGATTCTTGGATGCCCGGAGATTTTTCCTTACTACAGCAAACTCAAACATGAGGGTTTATGTAACTTCAGACCATACAACTGTCCATATGCTGGATCGGAATGTGCTGTTACTGGTGATATCCCTTTCCTTGTTGCTCATCTACGGGATGATCACAAGGTGGACATGCATTCGGGCTGTACTTTTAATCATCGATATGTGAAGTCCAATCCCCGTGAAGTTGAAAATGCTACATGGATGTTAACAGTAAGTTTATTGAATAAAACAGCAAGTTTTGTCATGGATTTCCAGGTTGTAAGATCATGCAAAGTGTTATCCATAATAGATCTAGTCATGTAATTAGCATTTGAATCGTGTTCAGGATTCATCAGTTTTGGGATGTTACATAGAACAGAATTGATGCCAACTTATAACAATGGTGATGATAGCTTTTATAACTTACCAGCTATTACTAAATGGTATAGCTTGCAAACAATGTTGGAAATGGTAAGATATCATGTTCCGAAGTCCTTTTTGTTGACCACCTGCCTAGTCCTCGGAAATGCATTCAAGTATGCCCTTGTCCACAAAAACTGACAGAGTGATAAATTAATCCATTGAGGATTTCATGATCTAGACAAAATTAGATTTCATTTAGTTTTATTGTTAAATTTCAATGTTCATTATTCCATTCATAAGTGATAGCTTTGCATTTAATTATGTGCATCAGCTGTCGCAATTCTCTGTTTCTTGTAGTAATACAGGTGCTTCTTCCAGTTTAGCACTGAACTATGTTTTTGATTCAACTTGTTTAGGTTTTCCACTCTTTTGGTCAATACTTCTGCCTCCATTTTGAAGCTTTCCAGTTGGGAATGGCCCCTGTTTATATTGCATTTCTCAGATTTATGGGCGATGAGACAGAAGCGAGGAACTACGGTTACAGTCTGGAGGTTGGTGGATATGGGCGGAAACTCATCTGGGAAGGCACCCCAAGAAGCATAAGAGATAGCCATAGAAAAGTTAGGGACAGCCATGATGGCCTCATAATACAGCGTAACATGGCACTGTTCTTCTCTGGAGGGGATAGGAAAGAGTTAAAACTGCGAGTTACGGGGAGGATATGGAAAGAACAGCAGAACCCTGAAGGTGGGGCTTGCATACCGAATCTCTGTGGTTAGAGCTGATTATCTCTGTCTCTGTCTCTCTCATTCTTGCTCTACGTGTGTGCTGTGTTTCTTGTAAGTGGTAATACTGTAAACAGATGGAAGATGATTTTGAGGACCTTTATGTTTGATACTGGAGGCCTAAAGCTTAATGAATTCTCAATGAACTTCCTCCGTCTGCATCAATCACTCTCTCTTTGTATACATGATGTATGTTAATTCCAATAGTTGAGCATAAATTGTAGATGGACTACATTGTGGTGTATATTGATTTCTTTCTGATCTCCATTTGCAACCAAATGTAGACAATTATCCATAGAAGCTGTATGTCATTGAAGAGAATTAAAGTGTAATCATCCAAACCGAAGCATGTTGATGATATAAGGATGTTAATGTTGGAAAATCCATTTTGTTTTCATATGTTTGCATAGAACAACCTATAAACAAGTCTTAATTTTACACTTTAGAATGCTGAATAGGCCTCCTTGAACACTTGCACGAATAAGGAGTAACGCTGACCATGGACCAATCAACCTTGTGAATGACAATCTGGCATCGTTTAAGAGCTTCAAAATGGAAGAAGTGTGTAAAATAGTAACCTGGTAGTTAAACTAAACTGGAGCCACTGCTTCCTTGGTCCACTTCAAAGGGAATTCTAGCTAGTTC
Organism: Erythroxylum acuminatum; assembly: GCA_026284645.1. Lineage (NCBI taxonomy): Eukaryota > Viridiplantae > Streptophyta > Magnoliopsida > Malpighiales > Erythroxylaceae > Erythroxylum > Erythroxylum acuminatum. The sequence continues at coordinate 3,437,488 of JANKOD010000004.1, read as the reverse complement.
CTCCTGATCTAGCTTTCGGCCCTAGTACTGGCACACTAGGATATCAGTATCTGTAACAACTTTCCACCGAATGTCGAACACCTTTTGAACTAATCAAACCAAGCAATAAAATGCTTCCCTGATAAGAGCATGAGTCGAATCCTTTGTCTCTTTAGAATAACATCCTCCTATGCTTTATTACTGTTTTCTGCCAGTTCCTTATTACATCCAAAACTGTTAAGTAGTTGCTAATTGTTGTTTACGTTATATACAAAGCGAATTTGTGTTTTCAATGGGAGACAGAATCAGCAGTCATCTTATTGTTTGTTCTTTTCAGACGCATTAAAGCAAAGAGGAATTGTGATATGAGGCTACTCAAACTTTGGAAATGAGGTCATGACTAAAAGTCAAGAACATTAGAGAGATAAATGTTTACACACAGAGATACTGTTTTCCAGTGCAATTATTCTCGGTTCATGACGAAAAACATCAAGCCTTCTAACTGTTCCATCAGAAAGCATCATACTAATTGTCATGAAAGAATGGGAATTTGCAAACAAATAAATAGAGGAATTCCTCGAAACCTCGTAAACAAGTTCTCAGCCCTGCCTTACATGCATATGTACACTATATATTCGCTAACATATACCCATTTTTAAGACATAATTTAGCACTTCACGGCAGAGATCTGGGTGACGATCCATGTGACGATCAAGGTGACGATCCATGATATGAGATACAGTTTCAAGGAATGCAGCCTCGCTTGAGCCCGGGAGCACAGAATCCTTAGCCTCTTGGATTATCTCCTCAATCAGGGATTCTTTCTTCAAGGTTGCTCGGCACATTATGCTTCCAATGGCAAAAGGGGTCAACCCCCTTTCAACACCTTTCTTCAAAAGCATGGTGGAGATGCGAAGTGTGCGTGCACATTCAACTGATAACTGCCATCCATAAAACTTCAGAAGGGATATATCTGCTTCAGCATCCAGTGATTCTATGTAGTCAACAGTCTCAGAGTCAAAAGGTTGACGAGCTTGGGGCCAATAAAGCCAATCAAAATTGCAATCTTCAAACTGCAACAAAAATGCAATGTTGATAATGAGACATGAATGATGATATTAGCAATGGAGTTTCAACCACAAATTGCTGTCGGTGAGATGAAACCAAACCAGAGAAATATTAACAAAAACTGTATAGAGAAATCAAAAGCCAAAGGACAAGAAGTTGCATTGACTTGCGGGAAAAATTACTCAAGGAAACATCACTTACACTTTCTGGCAAGCAGTATCCATGGTCAATTGGAATCAACACAGTCTGGCCACTTTCTGCATCTTTGCTCAGTAAGATGTTCCCAGCATGCCTATCTGCATTTGCCATCCGTATATCCAGTACAGCAATTTTATGAACTTCCTTCACTGGAAAGGCACCAGGACCCATATCCTCGCAACTTCCACTGTTCTCCATAAACTTCTGCAAGGATCCAATCTTGGTGCTTATATCCCCCGAGTAATTAAATCGTTTATGCAAGCACTTGACCATAACTGTGGGTGGTACCCCAGCAAAGCCCTTCTCAGCACAGAACGGGGACCTGCGTCCCCTCTTTGGATGATCCAAAATGTAAGCTGCAACTTCCCTGAGAGCCCCTTCTCCAACTCTTGTGCCCTTTTTCAGCCCTTCACCATCATGAGATACCGGCAGGCCATTAGGATTATTTACGGCATTTGGTTCCTCATCAATGGGCTTGAAAACAGAAACAAATCTCTGTCCCCGTGAATCCTGCATGAAGTAAGTCCCTCCTGTACCTTCCATAGACCTAATCGGGTCATTCCTGCTATCTAACCCATCAAATGTAGAATTAATCATGTCCCAAACTTCAGAGGGAAGATTAATTTTGGGGTTGACAACAATTGGCTCCAACAAAAAATCCGTGTAAGTAGGCTTTCTGGGAAAAAAATTTCTGGTAACTTCAAAGCTTGACCTATCGTTATCGTCAGCAGCAGCATCATACCGTCTCCTACCTGTGTCTCGATCGCTCACTCGTGGGACCTCAATGGACAATTCTAAGTTTTTCTCCACAGGCCTTGCCCGGACCTTCACAGATTTCCTTACTAACAAATGTATTGCAGCATCATGACGATATTTACAAATGTCATCAATGAGCCATTGATCCTCAAGTGGTTTCCCATCACAAATCACTTCTTGCTCATCAAGATCATAAAACTTCTTCTCCTTCTTCGCAATCTGTTGCTTCACATACCCAACATCCCTCCCCCGCTCTACACAGAACGAAAACTCTTTCCCGCTCACAGTCCTAACTTTTATAACCTGAAGATCAGACAGCCTAAGAACCAAATGCAGAACATTCCCATCACCAATGCCATAATCACGGACAAGAGAGTTGCTCCTCGACAACTCCCGACCTCCACAAACCAGTTTTTGATTCTTTACAACAAACCCTTTACATGATTGAATCCGTAGCTTCACAGATTCAATAGAGTCAGACTCCAAAACACGCATGGGCATCATAGACCCCCCAACTGATAGATGCACCATAATGAACTCCTCAGAGAACACACCAGGTTGGGCCTTGCCATAATCAGACGGCAAAGCAGGGTCATTCTGAATGGGAGTGCGAGCAACACCAGCAATAGACATTTTACTTTTCTTTTAGCTATTCCTCCTCTCCCTCTCGCACAAATTATTTCAGTTACAACATCAACACTATACAAATAAAAAACATCACTCTATATTCTTGTACTCCACTTTAACAGCCATCTAATCAAAACCTCATAATGATCAAGTAAAACCCTAAAGTACAAACCAAACCGACCTGTACAAAAACCCTAGAAAAGCAAAACTCCGATAAATCGGAGCCGAAGCTAAAGCGAATCAGGGCCAAAATGATCGTTTAAAGGAGAGATCGAAATAGCGGAATCAAAAAATTGAAAAAAGAAAAAAAGAAGCAAATTATCGACGAAGACTGAGAAAAGAAGCAGCGATTTGGACGATTAAGCGCATAGAAAAATTAAATGTACACAAAAGGATTCTTACCGAAAGGGTTGGAAGAACCGAAGAGGATTAGCAGAAGTAAGCGAGAATTACAAAATCAAATCTACTTTTAGTAAAATTCATATTATCCAATAACCAATCCCTACGCCTAACAAACAAACATCGTCTCCGAGAGAGAGAATCGGGCAAAGTAGAATACGTGTAGAGTGAAAATGCCCTGTTCTTCACGGGAAGATCGTTGTTTTGTAGTTTTTGTTGACTTCTAAAACGAAATGTCCAACCTCGGAAGCTTCGTCTTGATTTCCTTTCTTCAATGTCGTATTTTATACAATAAATATATATATTCCCTTTTTTAGAAATTTATTACTGTTCATACTTTGAGTTAGGTATTAGTATTACATTACATTGTCGAATGATTCAATTCAACGGCTCCCTGTCAACTCATGATGTCGGCCGTTACTTTTATTTTTCTTTTGACTGATTTTTCATTATTTTATATTTGTCCAACGGTCAGTTTTATTGTTTTCAAAAGTTTTTAAATTGAGGTGCTGATAATTGATAAATACCCTTGCGTGTGCCACGTCACAATACGTTCAACGTTCTAAGGCAAATAGTGGCTATGTTTGTCAAATTGAAATAGCAGATTGTATTAGTTGTTAGTTAATTTTATCAGCGGTTAGCTGCTGGTTGATTATATCAACTGATTTAATCAGCGAATAACATCAGCTATTTATTAAAGATATTTGGTAAAATTAACTGTTTAGTATTAACTATTGACATATAAAATGACTTATGCGAGCATGATTTTAAAAAAATTATAAGGACATGAATATTGTATTTATTAGTATTTCGTTGAATATTCTTATAACAATTTAGATATTTAATTTTACAAAAATTAAGTTTATAATTTTAATAAAAAACATAATA
>JANKOD010000004.1:3409397-3421621 GCA_026284645.1 Erythroxylum acuminatum | reverse complement strand
TACATGCATAGTCACCATATTTTTGGCACTTCTCCATTGTCTTTAACACCATCATTTCATCTCCAACTATCACCTTAATTCTTCCTATTTCAAAACATCACATTACACTAGCCTTTTCCTTAACTCCTGCTCACTTAAATCCATCTCTATAACACCCAAGGAGATTCACGTATAAGAACAGTGAAAACAGAGCATACACATATCAACTTTTCATGAATTTATTGCACTCTTTTTATACACATTTTCAATGATCTTTCTATTTTAAACTCATCTTTACAACATCTCGTGAAATATTAGTCATCAAAAACACAAAAGCAAGACATAAATATTCTCCTTCTTCATCCACGATGAACATGTATAATGACAACTATTCTCATGATCATGTAATATCAATTAATCACCATATTTGTTTCATATTCATATTACTCATAAGAATTAATATGATACTTACTTGCTAAAACTCCATATTCTTCAAAACATCAAGAAGCCCTAACTTCTTATGTAACCCACGTACATCATCATGGAGGTGGGGAGGTTTAGGTTTCCTGTGAAAGATGAAGAAGACAACAAGGTGAAAATAGCAAGTGAAAGATAAGAAAGCTAGGTTTAACGTTGATGGAGGTTGGTGAGAAAATTCGTGGAAGTGGAGAAGCTTGAAGAAGAAAGCTACGAAGAAGAAAAAGAAAGCAAGAACAAAACAATTAATGGTCCTTCAAGTAAAAATCGTGGTTTAAAGACTAGACTTGCCACATGTTCAATTTCCATGAGTATAAATTAGTTTCTCTTATTAAACTAGTCCAATCAACTCTAATTTATACTTCAATTGTCTCTCAATTTTCAATGAGATATGTCAATAAATCTCAAAATTATTTATAGAATTTTCCACTATCATTTGGCTCTTATTTCTACTATCATTTATCAATTGTCTTACTACTTGACATTTTTCCTAGTATAGAAATATCCAAAATTTCATAATTTTCCTAAATTTCACCAAAAATTCTAAATCAGTAAGCACACTCTCCAATTCAATTTTCAACTCATATAAACCACAATTCTCAATATAATCACATTTATAACTCAATTATACCTAGAAATTGTCAATGAATGCATGTAAAATCGTTTTAATATGCAAAAATCAATATTCACGTGTGTGTATGCTATTCTAGCTCCTCAATAAACTCTCATTTACTATATTCTAGGGTTCTAACCCTTAACATGGGATACGGGATGTTACAATTAAGCCCTTAAAAATAAGGTAAATAAGGTGAACATTTTTTAAATATTATTTTTATACTATTAGAGAATTGTGGTCCACAATAATACTAGTCAATATATCTTATCAAATTTAATTTAAAGTTGGGTAGCTTGATTGAATAATCGTTGATGTAATTATCGCACTTCAAGGGATACAGAAATAATCTTTGAATTTAGTCTTTTGTGTTTGTTGCATAGACCGTCCACCCTTTTTTCATGAAGAAGGCATTAGTGGTACTCCAATCTACTCTATCCACCCTATGAATATGAGGTATAAGTCAGCCATATCAATAATTATTTCACCTTAGATTTAGATATCTATGTGCGATACAGACTGTAAATATTGGATGAATGATGATTTTGATAACAATGACAAAGTTTACGTTCCTCAATGATAAGAAGAGTCAGTGGAAAGTTAAAATACAAGTGTCAAATTATGTCAAGAATTATATGTTTTGTTTGGATTTTAATAATAAATTTTAATAAAAGATTCGATAAAAACTTAACAAAATATGATTTTTATGTTTATAATATTTTAAAATAAGCATCTACTAATTTAAAATTATAATAGTACTTTGTAAATAAGTAAAATCTATCTAATTAAAAAATGTATATGAACACGTCGTTATAAATGATGTTTTTTTTTCTTAGATCAGGGTATCTACCGGCGGACCCAGTGACTAATCTCTTCGCTGGTTTGTAGGCGCCTCACAGGATGGGACAGCTGGCCCAAAAATTTAAGGTTGTTCCATACCAAAAGTTAAGGATCGAACCCCTGACCTTTGGTTAAGGATGGATGAGTCCCTACCACTCAACCACACCCCTTGGATTATAAATGTTGTTTTACAATTAGAAGATCAAGAGCTAAATGTTGAGACTTTGGAATATGAAACCACATATTCATTAAATCATTTATGCATGTTTGTTGCCTAGCCTATTTTCTTCGTCCGATAGATTGAATGATTATATAAAAATTTTAATTAGATAAATCGGCAATTTAAGGGTATATTTAGTTAGAGATTTATTAATAGAATGTAATATTATTTCATCATTTGTGATGAAAGTTTATAATGAAATAAAATGAGATGAGATGGAATATGAGAGTTTTATATTAAATCTTATTCTCTCGTAAATAGTAAAGATAAAAAACCTCTTATTTACGAGATTTAAGATGAAATGTCAAATGATAAATAACTTTACACTATATTACATTATAAATCCTTCTTCCAAATAATATTTCACTATATTATATTATGAATTCTTCCATTCCTCCCAAACAACAATTTTATAATATCACATCTATTTACATTCCATTACATTATAAGTTATTTAATTTCATTATATTTTATTACATTGCATTAAAAACTTTACGTCCAATTAAACATAGCCTAAATCACGTTGGAAAGCGCATTTATTCTTATAAAACTTTCTATACCAAAATAGAAAATTTTTATTTTAATACGTACTTGTATAAGATAATTTGTTAAAAAGTACTATAAATTACAAATATAGACAGAACTCAGATCATTGGTGTTGCGGATGAGTTTGACTCGATCGATGGACCTACTCCGGCGTCAACTTTTATAAAATTTGCCTTTGGAAGAGAAGGGTAATATGGTAAATGCACGACCATACGAACAAGTCCGTTAGAATTTAGAAAGTTTCGCTGTGACCATCTCTTAACTGACCCTTCATTTGTTCCCATTTCGCGGTTCTTTCTCCAACTTCCTCTTCTTCGATTCCTCCTTCCACACTTTACCAGTCTCTCTCTCTCTCTCTTTCTATCTGTTATTGAACAAGGAAAATAAAACAATAATAATAATAACAATAAACCTGTAATTCGTTATATATACCGTGACCGACTGGAGTGCCGGTTGATCGCATTATGGAGAACCTGATATCGTTGGTAAACAAGCTACAGAGGGCGTGTACGGCGCTTGGCGATCACGGCGAAGAGAGCGCATTGCCCACTCTTTGGGATTCGTTACCCGCCATTGCCGTCGTTGGAGGCCAGGTACCATATCGAATCCCCCTGTTTCCTCTAAACCACAAACACAAACAACTTGTTTTTATATCATTTCTCACGTTCACTTTTGTCTAGTTTCAGTTCATCGATAGATCTTTAATTTCTCTCTTTTATCTATTTGAGTATTTTCTTCCTTTCATCTTCTTTTCTTTTTTAGTTTCATTTTGTTTATGTTACCAGTTGTTTACTAATCTGAGATTATTAGCTTCAATAGAATCAATACTACGCTTAGTTTCCATGTTTTGACAAACATGGATCTAAACGTGTCGTAGCTTGCGCTGTTGTTGGATTGGCACGGCAATCTATTCTATTTGAGAACAGGAGCTATTTACTGAGTGATGTATGAAATAACTATGTATTCTTGCCAAACTGGTCATTCTCTTTTCGTCTTATACTACGTGATATGTTTGTTTTTCTGAATAAAATTTTGGATTTAGTCGCTTCCTTGTTGAAGTGTGATTGCCGAAAATCAGTAAACTCATTGCAGATTATATTTTCCATTGACGAGTCACGAGTGAATTTTCAAGCTAAAAGTTTATATCTCAACGATGTTACTGCTACATCAATGTCTTATGTCCCATGTTTTATAGTCCAACACTTCCGTTGCGTAATCATTGAATACATCCAGAGAATGGTTTTGAAAATTCCGTAATTTGGTTCTCTACAACTTAGTTTAAGAGTATTTAACGAGAGAGAGGGATAGGATTCGTTCAATTTAACCATATAGATGGAATAATTGTTTGTAGAGCTCTGGAAAATCTTCAGTGCTGGAGAGCATTGTTGGAAAGGACTTTTTGCCCCGTGGTGCAGGTAACTTATTGTTAAGTTTTTTGTTGTTGTTGTTGTTATGCTTATGGTTGTTTGACCATTTGTTTGTAAGTATGAGCTTCCTATGAACTGAAAACGATAATGATATCTGCTTGTAGGAATTGTTACACGGCGTCCTCTTGTCCTGCAGCTTCACAGGATTGACGAAGGAAAAGAATACGGAGAGTTCATGCATCTCCCAAAAAAGAAGTTCACTGATTTTGGTACGGTGATAAACAGACGAAGACTTCTTATTTTATTCTCAGTCTAGTTTGAATCTTCTGTACAAATTAATCTTGTCCAACCCTGTTTAATGCATATTGTTTTGGGCACTGGACATAAGTTTAGAGATTGTTCAACCTGTCCAATGCTCAAAAAGACTTCATTTTATACAATAGACAGGATTGGACAAGTTATTTTAGATAGAGATCCAAATTTAACAAAACGGTTTTTTCTATTTCCATTAATTATATCATAATTTTTGTACGAGCTATTTAATAAATTAATTTCCACAATAAATTTAATATATTTTTAACATATAAATTGTTGATTTTAATGATAATAGCGGCTATCAGACAAGAAATCTCTGATGAGACGGATCGAGAGACGGGACGCACCAAACAAATCTCTACTGTTCCAATTCATTTAAGTGTCTATTCTCCTAATGGTAATTTGCAATAATATTTTAACTGCTTACAGTTGATAGGCATTTGTCTCTAAATCATTCATGAGTCTTAAGGTCTTCATTCTTATTTCAACTTTGTTTTGGTAAATCATTTATTTATAACATACATTTGGCCTCCGGACAGTGGCGTAGCTACATGGAGCTACATGGGGGCATTGGGCCCCCCAAAGCTATTTTAAAAAATTATTTTTAATATATATATATATATAAAAGGACAGAGTTATTTAAGGGTTAGTGGGGTACTGGGCCTCCCAAAATTTTAAAAAATAAATATTTGAGCCCTCATATATTAAATTTCTGGCTTCGCCACTGCCTCCGAATGAAATTACTTATTTACGCTGAGACACAGGATACACCCCTTCATGTTAATTATTAATTCCAAAAGAAGCCCTTTTGAGAATAATTTTAGCATTCGTTACTTGATTATCAATTTGACCTCCAATTGTCGTGTTTTTACATTTTCGCATCCTGAATGCATGCTATGATCAGCATATTCTTAACTCTAGGATTTTTGGCCCTTGTCCCCAATTTGGAGCGGTTCCTGACTAAATGACCATTTGATATCGTGGCAGTTGTGAATTTGACATTGATTGATCTTCCTGGACTAACTAAAGTAGCTGTAGGTGAGCAATTACTTGTATCTTTGTCCTTAGTTTTTATGAATTTTCCACATTGCTTCAGTTCTTTACTGTAAGACTGAATGATGGGCAATGCCTACTGACGCTTCATAGATGGTCAACATGAAAGTATCGTGCAGGACATAGAGAATATGGTGCGGTCTTTTATTGAAAAGGTAATTGTTATCCCCTTTTGGATCTACTTTCGTGCTTATGGAATACGATTTTTCAAAACAACAATATATCTTTGCAGCCCAATTGCATTATTCTAGCAATTTCTCCTGCCAATCAAGATCTTGCTACCTCTGACGCAATTAAGATCTCTCGTGAAGTTGACCCTAAGGGTAAGATTTTCAGACAGCTTTTCTTACAAGAACTCCAGTAGTAGTTAATAGCAGGACTTCATAGCTTCACATTTGTTAATGTGGTAGTGTAACATCCTACCGAAGTACCAAATTGCGAACGAATTAGTGATTTGAGTATAACTTATAGGCATCTACTGAAATAAGGCTAAGTTCAGGTTTAAGGTGTGAAACTAGCTTGTTTGACCATCATCGAACATGATTTGAGTATAATTATAGAAATACTAAATTGTGAAGGAATTAGTGATTGAGTACAACTTATAAATAAGGCTAACTTCAGGCGTAAGGTGTGAAACATAAAAAATGATTTGAGTATAATTTATAGGCATTTACATACGGTGTGTGCACCTGAAAAAGTGGGGAGGCTATAATTGGATATGACACGAGTCAATGCCAACATTACATTGTGGAATTGGTTTATGATATACTTCCAGTTTTTAATAGATTTGAGGCTTACTAATACTGTAAATGTACATTGTCATTAACTCCAATGTTTTCTGAACCTCTGGAAGTTGACTATCTCATTAAACAGTTATTGCTTTACTCGCACATAAAATTTTGACATTTGTTCCCCACATATTTCATTTATCATCAAATTTCAGGAGAGAGAACATTTGGAGTTTTGACAAAGATTGATCTTATGGATGCTGGGACCAATGCAGTAGACGTGAGTTTGTTTTCATTTTATATGCTTTCATTGTGGAATTGTTCCTCATTAATGAAGCATTGTTTTTTTCTCATAACAGTACAATTGCGGGTTTTATCTTGACTTATGCACTTGTTATTTTGCTTCTGCTATGACAATTTGGAAGAGAGGCTAGTGACTTTTTCAATTTGGATTTTAATTATTGAAGAAATGATTGTTAAAGAACCTATTATTCTTTTTCTCTTGTTTTCATCTGTGTATTGCAGACGTGAAATTCTTCAAGTTTTATTACTCTGCGTTACCTAATATCTTGTTGTCTCCAGATTCTAGAAGGAAAGTCTTACAAGCTACAATATCCATGGGTTGGTGTTGTAAATCGTTCTCAAGCTGACATTAACAAAAGTGTGGATATGATTGCTGCTCGGCGTAGAGAACGGGAGTACTTCCAGAACACTTCAGAGTATAGGCATCTTGCTCAAAGGATGGGTTCAGAGTACTTGGGAAAGATGCTTTCCAAGGTATACGGTGATGTTATTGGGAGCACTTGTTTGTGCATGGCTCATGGATACTTACATATATTGCATGAAAATGCTAAGGTGTGGCAGCTGTTTATAGAGATAGAAAATGTCCAAAATCAGATAATTGTTGTACAGTGGCTTAATTATGTTGGAATAACAGATATAACTATCCCTCCCAATTCTTGACTCATAGTGCCCAGGTCTAAACGTTGTTGTCCCAGTGCACATAGTAAGTATAACCTCAACTGATTCATTTTCAGCATTTGGAACAAGTCATCAAGTCACGAATCCCTGGCCTTCAGTCTCTCATCAGCAGAAGTATTATGGAGCTAGAAACTGAATTGAACCGTCTTGGAAGGCCTGTTGCCACTGATGCTGGTGTAAGCTTTTATATTTGTTTAAATTTATTTTCATCTTTCAGCAAAATAAAGCCCTTTCACCTTCTGTTTTTATTCCACATGTTCTTGCCCTTTTTTCTCTTTACAGGGAAAGCTATACATGATAATGGAAATTTGTCGTTCTTTTGATCAGATATTCAAAGAACATCTTGATGGCACGTACGTGTTTGGATGATGCCTAAATATTTTTAATCAGGAGCCTATTCTCTTTCATTCCTCGGTTGTCTGCAGTTTAATCATGTCATTGTTGATTGATTTTTGCAGACGTTCTGGTGGTGATAAAATCTATGGTGTGTTTGATAGTCAACTTCCTGCTGCTATGAAGAGGTTACAATTTGACAAACATCTTTCGGTGGATAATGTACGAAAACTAATAACTGAAGCTGATGGATATCAACCACATCTAATTGCACCCGAGCAAGGTTATCGCCGTCTTATTGAATCTACTATAGTGACAGTCAGAGGTCCTGCTGAGGCAGCTGTGGATGCGGTATGAATTCATCATGTGCATATCAGTCATTCCCATTAGAAATTACAGTTCACTGACTGATCTTTCTTTGCTTTTTGGTCATATGATTTACCTACCAATGGAGTTAAAATAAGATGGCTCCATACTAGAAACCTGAATGAATCCAAACATTGGCAATGTTGTTACTATCTGAAAGCCCCTCTTCTTTTGTCTGATCTTTTCATGCTTAAGCGAGTAGTATGTTTGCTATTTCTTTCCTCATCTGTATTCATCCTTTCTGCACCTAGCCTATACATAGCTTTAATGTTATGTATCTATTTTTATCACATTAGCCATTATTACAATCTAAAAGTTGCTCTCTCTGGCATAAGAGTTAATGGAAAATTTTGAGCTTCCTTTCTTCTTTGCTCAGAGTGATGCTTAGCGTTCCTTAAGAAATGGTATCTAATTCCAATAATATCAGGCTCAAACTTGTTATTTTTTATCAACATTTTCAACAATTATTCATTCCTAATTGTTCGCAAATGCACATGCATTTTGTTTAATTTCTGCTAATGCTAGTGAACTATTTCGTTGGATTCTATTAAAAAGCCTGATCTCATGCTTAAACTGTGGATTTAGGTTCATTCCATACTGAAGGATCTGGTTCACAAATCCATCAGTGAGACACATGTAAGTTCCTGATCATGTTTATTTACTGAACATGAATTTTGCGCTTTTAGATATTGGTCTGTCACGGCGAACAACAGTAACTTAGAGAGCAAAACTGTCGATGCTATTACGCGATTAGCTGATGCAGTGGGCTATATAATACATTAAAAGCTCAGAACTTTTGGAGGAAATTTGACTCAACTCTGTATTTGCTCTGATCCCAATAATTGTTCTTATTTGCTGATAAAGCTGATAACCTGCCTTCATAGGAACTAAAGCAATACCCGACTCTGCGAGTGGAAGTTAGCGCTGCTGCTGTTGACTCACTGGAGAGGATGAGGGAAGAAAGCAAGAAATCTACTTTACAGCTGGTGGACATGGAGTGTCATTACTTAACAGTTGAATTTTTCCGGAAGCTTCCTCAAGATATTGAAAAGGGTGGAAATCCAACGCACTCAATTTTTGACAGATATAGTGATGCCTATCTCAGGCGAATTGGTAAGTATCTACAACTGCCATTTATAGCCATCTTGTTTTCCAAGTTTGAAGCAATGATGCGTTCTTTTGTGGCGATGGTTCTGAGTTTTGGAAACCTGCTACTCAAAACTTTCCTTTATAAGAAAATACAAGAATAAGAAGGTGCAATTCGGGACGTGAACTTTCCCGTATCATTGGATTTTAAAGCCATTGGATCAGGAGACTCACGTCATGTGGATTTCTCAACAAACAGGGAGCAATGTATTGGCCTATGTCAACATGGTGGCCGCACATTTGAGGAATGCTATACCAAAGTCTGTGGTGCATTGCCAAGTTCGTGAAGCCAAACGCTGTTTACTTGATTATTTCTTTGCGGAGTTAGGTCGAAGGGAGGTGAGATTCCTATCCTTAACCCGATATTTTAAGATATCTTCAAGTGTTGTGTCACTTAACTAAAGCTAGCGAAAGGCATGATTCTCTGTGTTGTCAATAAATTATTTCGATATTAGTAAATAACTATTTTGATAATGGTTGTTAAATAACCTGTCAACTTAATACCTGGGACAGACAAAACAACTATCTTCAATGCTGGATGAGGATCCTGCCGTTATGCAGCGCCGTACCTCCCTGGCAAAGAGACTGGAGCTGTACAGAAGTGCCCAAGCTGAAATAGACGCAGTTTCATGGTCCAAGTAGACAAGAAGTTCTTTTCTTTTTCTATTTTTAGGGTCACTGCGCTCCTTGCTAGTCAGTGCTCTGCTACCTGAAGCTGATTTCTCATTGTACTTATCACTTCATTTATTTTTTCGGGTACAAGGATCGTGTTCCATTTCACTTCTCCCCCTTTTTCCCTTTCCTTGGAGGATGGATTGGTTGTGGTTCATATTCAGTAGTTCATGGTTAGAACTTACACGAGCAAAAACAGTAGTAGTTAGTAAGGTTCGCATGAAGCATTGGGTTGAAACATTATCTTCTAACAATGAAGGAGGTACTCGATCAAATATGGAGGTGCGGGGAATCGAACCCCGTGCCTCTCGCATGCGAAGCGAGCGCTCTACCATATGAGCTACACCCCCTTGTTCTGATGAGGTAAATAGAAATTATTAGGGTAAAATAAAATCAATTTCAATAAATCACTCTATTTTAGTGTGTACTTATTCTTCCTTTAGAGTCTAATAACAAAAAAATTAAATCACTAAAAATAGGAGAGTGGATTTCTGGAAGAAGACATTTCACTAACCTTCGATGAACCCTATCCTGTTTATGGATGGCAAATATGTCTAGGTCAGCTAAGTCCAGTTCAACACAGTCTAACTACATAAACACAACAACTTAGCTCGACGAAAAATTACAAAATGATGTCGTTTTGTTGAGTTTTAATTTTTAAAAATAAAGTGAACTTGCCCTAAGCCGACGGGCCACAGGCAGGGTAGCACCGGCCCATAGGGCCGCGCTATCCCTAATCTTATTAGCTGGGAATTATGTTCTTATAAAATAATAGAGAACGGGTTCTATTTTTAGATTAAACCGTGTTTTAAGTAAGAAATGGACTTTTTCTTGATATTGTCAGAAATTGTAATAATTATTTATAAGATGCTCATTAGATAAATCATTAAGCACATAAATTATTTTTAAATTATGTATTTTAAACAAATTATTTAATAAATTTATGATTTAAAGATAAGTGACAAATTTTGTTCAATCCCAGTATATTTTGGCTTTAGGCACAGTCATCTCTTTTTAATGCTGAACAGGTTCCAATCTTTTTTTACAGTAATACAATCTTTAAATCTTTTAAATTTAAAAGCTCATAAGAAATTAGTTTCTTTACGTAAATGAGCATTTTGAATTTTATAATATTGTCAGTAATGTTAGTTATAAATCAACACCAAAATCTTCTGATTATCAAAATATTGAAAACATCAAATCAAATTTATAAATTAAGGAAAATTGAATTACTAAAAATAGTTATTATATCTAAAGAATATTTGTATATTAATTTTAATAAGTAGACTTATTGATTAAAAAATTTCCTTATAATATAAAATTAAATTTTATATTCACGGGCTATTTTTATTGTTTTAATTATTTTCAATATTATTTTTAAATATTTATTTTTCTAACATAGGCAAAATAAGCTTAATTTATTTTTATAATAAATAATTATTACTAAAATAGGAATTAATTAATGAAAAATAAATTTTAATTTTAATTTTAAAAATTGAGAGACTAATTTATAATTTTAAAAATTATTCAAAATAGTAAATATCAATTTCGTTACGATATTTGGAACATAAATTACTATAAAATTGAAATGTTTAATAAACAATTAAAACATTTAGAAATATAGTTACTTATTAATACTTAATCCCCTTTTCTCGCTATTTAGAGTATTACAACAATACTACTCTATTTATACTTAAACTTGAATAAATATCAGATTCACTTGTCTAATTTTCAATAATTAAAAATCTAATAAGTTTGGTCAGTTTAATCGTAAAAATCATGAACCGTCTAACTTTTTAGTTTTAATTACTTTAATAATTCTTGTTGTTAAAAATTGGCAATTATGTTAATTAATTGGTCAATTTTTGTAAATTAATAAATATTTATAAACCAGAATAATTCAATTAATATTTATTTAACAATTTTTTTAATTAAGCTTCAAATTTTTCAACAATATCTTTCAATCATATTTTATATTCTTTTATTGTATTTAATCTTTAGTCAGTTTATACGGTCTGATATTTGTTGAACCTTTTATCTTATCGGTTTAACTTTAAACCTGATGTTTAAAACATTGCTTATTTTTATAGCTAGTTGCATAATGTATTACTTAGCACTATTGAAAAAATATATACAACTTTAGCCCTTTAAAAATAAAAAATCCAAAATAAGCTTTTATAATTCTTCATCATCATCATCACACCCAATCTGAAATCTTGCAATGAAGTAGGATCTGGAGAGTCTGATAGTACGCAGCCTTACTCCTATATAATAGAGAGACTGTTTTCGATAGACCCACATGTAAATGAGACAATATAAAACTGATGCAGGTTACAGAATTGTAAATCGGAGGTCAAAACAATACTCTCATACTCACAAAATCACAATCCGAATACCCATCTTAAACCTAAAATTGGCAACAACTTCCCAACTACTGACAGATAAATCGATTACACATCATCGGAGCTATATCACAAATCAAGATAACTAAACAAGAAAAAAGAAAACCTCACCAGAAAATTTCAAAAGATTAAAAAGGAAAAATAATAAATCTAAAAGATCAGTTTATGTAAAAAAAAATCAAAATC
>JANKOD010000004.1:3384433-3406108 GCA_026284645.1 Erythroxylum acuminatum | reverse complement strand
TTCCAAACAATGGTCAAAGGAGTCCCTCTCTTATTTTATTTAAACTTCCAAACAATGGAGTGGCCCATTCCATTCCACTTCATTCCATTCCGTTCCATTAATTGCCCTTCCATTCCATTCCATCCTAAACTCCCAAACATACCCTTAGAGAGTTGGAAGTAGAAGTTACGATTGACTCCATAGACTCTCGAAGAGTAAGAAAAGTAATAGCTAAAAATAACTTAGCACTCTAAACAACAACAATAATGCTCAGTAGAAATCTCGTTCCTCTGAGACGCGAAATCTGCAAAAATCAAATAGTACGTTATCTTACTTCTAACTAGTAAAGAAGTTGTTTCTAAAAGACCCAAGCTTTGTACTCTAAGTATAGGTTAAAAAAAAGTTCAGATATATTCATTTTTGGTAGTTTTTATGATTATCATAACCCATATAAATTTAAGCGGAATTACACACTAACAAATAATTGGATTAAATTTATTAGAATCTTTTGTTGGGCTCTGACATTATTTGTTGGGCTTTAATAAAAGTTTTTGGGACTCTAATAAATAACACATAAGTTCACCTAACTAATAACAAGTTACTCACACATTAAAAATGATTAAAGGATAAATTGGACACATGATAAAATTATAGGACAAACCGACAACAAGTTCACTAAATCAAATAAAATGATACAAACGTTAAGGTTTTGAGTTATCTCAATCTAGAACACCTCATAAAACAATTACATTTAAACTCTTTTAGTTTTCTCTAAAGCTCTCTCTTTTGATAGCTCTCTCTTTCTTAAGTTCTCTCAAAAACTCCTAGAATTGAGAACAACTTAACACACACACATATCAAAACTATTCTCACATAAATCCTAGAAATCAAAATCTAATAAAATTGTAGTTAACGAATGCTATTTGAACTCTAAAACTCTTTTCAAGCTTATCTTTAAACTTTAAAGATAAGATTTCATATACCGAACATGATAGTTCACACGATGACATGTGGTGATTGTGTTTGACCTTTAAACTTAAAAAATTGATGTCAGGGAGTTACATAATCATAATGAGTTACATAATCAGCAGACACGATTGTATCGACCATTGAGACAGTGTGTCTAATCTCAAAGAGTTGCCTCTTAACTTGCACACGGTTATAGAAGTTTACGTGGTCATGCACTCGACTATGTTTATCATTAAGTTAGGCATATCCTCTAGAAACATCTTCCAATCATTAATTTCTGCTTCAAATTTGTCAAAATTTCGTTCTTTTTTATCCATGAAGATAGTTAAGACCTCTGGAGTCTAGATTTAGTGGCATTAAACAAATAAATGTTCATATAATAAGGTTAGACATGCAATAATATTCCCATCCAGCCTATTTCATAGGAGAAATCTATCATCCCATTAATCATTTGAAAGTCATCTCGACGAGCTTATTACAAAGCTCAAGCTTATTCTTATGAACCACCTTCGTCAACATGTCGCCATTATTCTCGTCTTTGTTTTTCTTTAATGAACCCATCTCCTCTTGCATTAACTTGATTAAAAAAATCTTTGCCTTTGAGTGACTGCATTTCTTGGAAGGTCTCTTGCTCCCTGTTTGACCTTCAAAGTTTGACACCTTTCAACATTTGAGCTGGTTGCTCCTTTTGCTTCATGATGCTCATAAACCTTTTTTATATCATCTAAATGATGTGTCTCATGTAACTAATCTCTGTTAGGTTCCACTTGATCATTATCATCTTGAGATATCTCATGCATATTCACCTTCTTCACCTGTAGATTGATCAATAAAAGTAGGAATATTAGTAATATCTTCATTACCAAAAGATAGATCACAGGAAGTAGTCTTATCTTCTTTGGTGAGATTCGCACCCATCTTATGCTTATAGAAGACTATGTCTTTGCTTTTAACAACTTTCTACTTTTTGGGGTCATAAAGCTTATAACCAAACTCCTCATCATCATATCTGATGAATATACAAAAAGTAGTCTTCAAATCCAACTTCGATCTTTACTTCTTTGGCATATGCTCGAACACCCTGCATATGAATACCCTTCGATACGAATAAGTTGGATCATTCTCCTTTCACATTCTTTTGGAAATGTCAAGATGAAAAAAGACTGTAAGAGTTTTTTTAATCACGTATGTTGTGGTTGTGACTTCCTTACCTCAAAAGAACTTTGGTAGTTTTGACATTTGTAGCTTATACTGAACCTTCTCTTTAATGGTTCTCTTCTTCCTTTCAATAACACTGTTATGTTGTAAGGTACCAGGTTTTCTCTTCTCATATCTTATACCATGTCTTGCACAATTCTTCTCAAACTCATTATACTAGCTTCCATTTTCATTTGAAGATACTTCAACTTTCTATCTCTGTGGCATGGAATTTTTGAAAGGTTTCCAGCACCTGGCTTTTTTTCAGCATAAAGACCCAAGTCTTATTTATAACATCATCGGTAAAAGTAATAAAGTAGTTATTATCTTCCAAACACACCACAATAACACACCATATAGTTCTCCATAACATATATGTTATTGGACACCTTCAATAACATATAGTTCTCCATAACACACTGTGTCTTATATATGGTGTGGCACAACCCACCACAAGCAACCGTCAATGTTCTCATTCTTAAAAGCATGTCGATATCCTTCTTTATGAAGCACATTTGTGGGTAACAAATTAAGGCGCATGTCAAGAATGTGTCATACAACTTTAAAATTTGACGAGTCAACCATACATATAATCAACAATTTTCAGCAATTACGTTTAACATTATCTAGTAAGTAATAAAGTAAACATACTAAACTCACATGCAATCTCAAACTTTTTCAAAAGCATCAAATCAAAACGTTTAATTGACTATAACTTTCATTAAAAAGAAAAAGATCTTCAAATCAAAACTTCATGTCTCATTGCCTCTTTACTGTGAAACTTCTATCATTGGCAAATGTCCTTCTAATTAAACGACGTTGTTTTTGAGTTTGCAATTAGATTTTTAAATGGAAGTTGACGACATGAGAGACATTGTTATAAAACCAAAACTATAAGAGAATTGCTGATAATTTTTAAAAGTTAAGAGATAGTATACGTTAATGAATTAATTAAACCTACAAAGAATCTAATTTATGGAATATCATGGAAATTTAATCTATATAAATTTAATAATTTTGAAAAGCACAAGGAAAAAAAACAGTCCAATGTATAACTAGTAAATTATACAAAATTTTTATGAATAATATAGAAATAATTTAAGTGACTATCATTTTGATGATTTGTAATGTTATTAATTAAGGTTAATATTATCTATATTAATTGTGAATATCAACAAATAATTTATGATATATAAGAATAATTTAAAGAATATTAGTTGTGATAATTATAAAGGTTACCAAAATGATAATTCTCTAAATTTTAGAATCAAATTGCTATTATTTTAATAATATTTACAAAATTAATATTATTTAAATTATCAGTTTATATCATAAATTATTCGACCATAAATTATATATTACTTATTTGAGTACAATAACAGATGATAAGAAAGTTAATTTAAGTAATAGTAATTATAATGAACGTAAAAACTCGGATTGTCAAGTATTCGTATTGTTAAAAGAAACGATTTTCATATTACAACCCTAGTATTCGCGAAGAAATCTCAGCCCTTTAGTATAAGTTCTTGCTAGCTTCTCTATATTTGTAATCATAGCGAACTTATTTCAAAAAGCAGTTGATTGACGTTGATGGAGAGAGGGAGCAGAGAGAATGTTGTTGGTTAGTGACTTTTCAAGAAGAGATGAGGGGAATGGTGATTGCCCACCACCAACAGCCATCTTCCTCACCGGAATAACCCATTTCAAGAAGCCAACACCTTTCAACCCGCCATCTTGTTTCCTTCGCTCCCGCACTCACATTATCACCCTTCTTATTCTTCCCAATACAATCAACGTTAGACTAGTTCCATGGCATACTCGAGATCTTCCTTTGCTGTTTCCTTGTGCCTCGCGCTTTTTTTATTGAGATGTAACATTCTCGCCTTCGGTGATGCTGCCGATTACTTCACTAGGCCGAACAATGAAGGGTTTGAGGGTTTTGTAGCCGGAGAAGGAGGTGGTACTCTTAACGATGCCCTTTACGGAGATAAGAAAACTGAACGTGATAATGGTGATCTGAGTGGTGGTGAAGCATTTGCAGAAATATCAGAGCCTTGTAAAACCAATATTAATGGTTTTTTCCCTCCTCCCTACTACAACATAACAAATATGGTCTGCAAGCCGATTTGGAATTCATATATTTTGAGGGTGAGTCTTTTTGTTACATGAAAATATGAGGTCTTTTAGCTTTAAAAAATGTTATTAAAATGCTTATGTAACTCAGAATAGTTACCTTCTAATGGATCGCTCAACGACCTCTTGTGCAGTATCACAAGGGAGAAGAGAATTGTTGGGAAAGGGGGTGTCGGTCACGCAGCGGCAACAAACCAACACCACTAAATTTTTCCCTGTGTGAATAACCACAACCAATCCAACAAAAAACAGCAGCCAACAACTCACCAATGCACGAAATTAAGCAGCAAGAAATAAATAACACAGTCATTTTTTACGTGGAAAACCTCCCTCAATGTGAGAAAGGAAAAACCACGGGACCTAGTCTAGTAAAGAAAAACTCCACTATCATCAATCAAATTACAAAGAGTTTTTCACCTCTAGATATAACTAGAGTCACCACTCAACTCAAAATACAACAATAATCATCAACAAGATGAAAAATAAAAGAGTTGAGAACAATATCACCCTTAAAATCACAACAACTTCGCCTGCAGATCAGGGTACCTTGGAGACCTCCAAATCTAATCTCCACCGTTCAGAACGAAGAACAAAGAGAGAGGAACCTCTGGTTAAAATTGCAGGTCGATCCGACAAGAAATCACCATGAGATCAGAGGTTGGAAGATTACTGCGCAAAGTAGGAGAAAAACGAAAATTCTTTTTTTTTCTTTCTCTTTCTTCCCTCTCTTCTCTTCCGGCTGCACTCACTTACCTACACCATCTTTAGGGTTTTTTTTTAAACCCTGTTATATGTTAGGCTTTGGGCTCCACTTAGGAGTGGACCCAAAAACCCAACAAGAATTTGGTGACACTCATACTATCTGTTGTGTACACCACAGGATGGGTAGGAATTGGGTTTTCAAAAGATGGAAGGATGGTTGGTTTTAGTGCGGTGGTGGGTTGGTTTAGCGAGCAAGGTCTTCCCAGAATCAAGCAATACTATGTTAAAGGTACTAGTCCCTCACAAGTCATTGTGGATTCTGGAGAACTGGACCTCACAAAAGCTCCACCTGTAGTTGCACTTAGTGGGGCTACCATTTACATGGCTTTTCAAGCCAAGTTCCAACACCCTCTGAGAAAACACCCACTTCTGTTCGCTTGTGGAACCTCGTACCCGAATCACTATCACTTAACAAAACACGATGACAAGACTGTTCTAATGTTCGACTTCTCAGCAGGTATGCCCACTTTCTGCCTGTCCTTTATTTATGCACTACAAAATCATTGTTTTCTTCGCCAGAATGCATAGAATAAAAGGGGTTTTAACGTTCCCCAGGTTCCGCGACAGCTGTAAACTTCAACCATGAAGAGATGAAAAGGAATCATGGTATATTGGCTGTTCTCGCATGGGGAGGACTACTCCCCGTTGGGGGCATTATAGCAAGATACACGAGGCATAAAGACCCTCTTTGGTACTATCTACACACAGGATTTCAAGTTACAGGATTTGTGGCCAGTCTCGCAACTGTAATTGTTGGACAGCAAATGTATGTCAAAGTCAACTCTGACTTATCGTTTCATGGAAGGATTGGAATCTTTGTTCTTGTGCTTAGTGTTCTTCAGGTATGGCCACTATAACATATACGAATACACTGACTTCATAAGGAATAGGTTAATGGATTTCTCTGGCCAGAGTTCACGATTGTAGAGTGGCCATACCAATACAGGTAGCTAAATGATTATTTTATTGATGTTTTACCTTTTTTTTATTTCTTCCCGGGAGTTACTTATATGCTAAATGCACTAACACGGGTTATCTTTTGAGTGGAGATGACAAAGAATGGATTTGGAGGCAGAAGTAAGAAAATCAGGACGCAGAACACACACATAGAGAGGAGAACCCGAGCAAATCCCGTGCGATCTCCCCTCAAAACACAAAAATGGTGATTTTTATTAAAAATCTGAGTGGCCTCCCATACAAGCATGACAAAGTTCAGTCGACCACTTTGGAAGCAGAAACGAAAAAGCAGGAACTCAGAACACAAAGAGGAGAACCTTTGCGATCTCCCCTCTAAACACGGAAATGGTAATTTTTATTAAGAATCTGAGTGACCTCCCCCACAAGAATACCCAAGGTCCTACGCAAGGACTCGAAACAAATGAGCACTTCCTCATGGCGTCCTCAGCTGCCATTCCGTCCTGACCGATTGTTCTCAGGTTCCTAAAGAAATTTCAAAACAGAAAAGGAGGTTAAACTTAAAAGCCGCTTGGAACTTCTTAAGTAACAAAAATAGAAAAAGAGAGATCTGAGCGGAACTGTTTAACTTTGATCAAATCTAGATCGCCAAGATTTTAAAGACACTCCGTCAGTAATCTTTAATATCACCAAGATCTCATAGAGTCAAGATGAACTAGCAAAAATCTTAGCATTGCTCAATATTAAGATGATTAATATGACATCCATAAGATAAGCTACGTTTCACCTCAAACAAAGAACCGTTCAAGAAGAAGAAAGAAGAATCCAGACGTTTCCGAAATCTGATGAGATTACGGGATCTAGTGTAGTCCCATACCAAAGATTACACCAAGAATGCTTCATTTTCTCTTCTTCTGCATCCGTCTGCACATCTTTCATTGTCGATGATTTGCTAGGCTGTCGGTTGCCACATGCTTCTGTTCGCCGTTCTCGGATTTCTCCGGCGGATCAAAGAAACGTCTATTAGGGTGCCAGACGCTCTTTGATCCCTAAGAACTCATCGTCTCTATTTTTATCTGATCGCAAAGACTAAAGCGCAATCAAGTGAAACGAAAGTTTAAGGTAGAAGTACCGTAGTAACCAAATATTCCCTCTCAAGAGGTGGATATATAGTGTTTCAGCGTGCAGTTTTTACGTTGTAGGTCCAGCGACCTCGTTTCGCGACAGTTGCCATAGAGAGGATACGCTGTCGTTTGGACTCTCTCCTTTGACAATTTGCTTTCTTTTTTTTTTTACCTCTACTCATTATTAAACAATAATTTATTACATTCATTAAGTTTTTATAATTAAAAATAACTCAATTTTTTATAAATAATTTATCAGATAAAATGACATCATTTTAGTTTTATTTAACTGAGTCGTTTAAATTATAAAATTTGATTTTAAAATTTTAAGTTTCAAAATTTTAAATATAAGAAAATTGATATTATCAGACAGAAAGTAAAATTTTTACAAGTTCATAGTTAATTCAGGATTGATACATTTTTAAAAATTAATAATTAAATTTAGAAAAAAAAGTTTGTAACTTTTAAAATTTATAATTAAATATGAAAAAATTATAACTTCTAAAATTTAGAGGATGAACTGAAAAGTGATTAAACCCTAAATAACATCGTTTAAAGAGGAAGAGGGTTTAAAGAATAGACGCACAATAAATGTCAAAATAAGGTTGAGCTTAATCCGTTTGGGCCTAATTACCAAATAAAATTCGATTTTGGGAAATTCGAACTATTTACAGCTCAAATACAATGAATGGATGAAGTCAACACTATAGGAAATGGCTAAGCCCGGAATACCAAAACTTTCTAAAACCAACGTCCGGCAGCGCTAACATTAGCGAGAAATGACCAAAACCGTAACACTGGTTGAAAAACCGTAATGCCCCAAAACTTGCAACTGTAACCCTGCAAATGATTCATAAACCACTGATCATACACGACATACCAAGTAACACAGAGTAGGCAGTAGCTTCCAACATCCCAGTATATTAACACTTAAACCTACACACAGCCAAGGACCACTTTGCTTTAGCAGTAGAGCAAAAACGACAGGCAGGTAGTATCAAAATGAAAAAGTTAGAGCCGTTAACAAGACATACACGACTAACAATAACACATCTGAAGTAATAAAAAACTATTGGTACATAGATGTCAAATTAAAAAACTTGTATAAAAATAAAATATTTTGAATCAAATTTTAGAAAAATTATAAATTATGAGTCAAAATAAACTAACTATGAATACAATTTTTTAATGATTTCACGTTAGTTCTGATCTTAGATAATTATTTTAACAGAAATTTTGTGTAATTTTTTAATTAAAAATATATATGATTTTTTATAATTTTGATATTTAGAGAGTTTTTTAAAAAGCAATCACGGGAAAATCTCGTGTTAAACTCCAAGAGAGAAACAAATGGCAGCAACACTAAATACCAAAGTAAAAGCATAATCTCTGTAGTACTAATCTTCCAGAGAGGAGCTTCTGCGTTTTCTCTTGATTTTAATGTAGCAAAAGTAAAATTGATTTACTGCTATTCATGCTAAAGAGGTGTGGCAACCGTTAGCTAGAAGGCCTATTAACGGGTGCACATTTCATAGAAACTCAAAATATCGGGTAAATGAGTAGGAGAGAAAAAGTTGATACTTGTTAGAACTGACCTCTTATTACTGTAGGACATGAGACTGAAAATCAGCAAGTGTCAGGATGGAGAACCATGTCTGTTCTGCTCATAGTACATCCCACAGGCCTCAATCGGATGATGGGTGGACTTGAAGAATGTAAGATTAAGTCGCACCAGCTGTGCAGTCCTTACTTGAGGAAAAGTTGGTAGACTTTGGACTCTCGCTGCCTCTTACTAGTCCTTTATAGAAGACCTTAAAGGATTGTGATCCATAGGGTCGACTGAGCAACCTGATAGGCATCCTCAGAGTCTGCTTTCGGTTTCTCTTCCCCCTTACCAAAATGCTGAAGGTTTTATCCCCCTCGATCTTTCTGTCCTCACTGTTGTCAGAATTTTCTTTTGGGCGTTCATTCTGGTTAGGACCAGTCCCACATATTTCAGCCTCACAAAGATTGGAATGACCATTTTCTTTTGTATCTACTGACATGACTGCTGATTCACTATTCTTAGGTCCTTCTGACTTTGCAAGGCACAATTCTTTATTGCATTCACCTACGTTTTCAACGTCCAATGGAAGAACTGGAACTGGAGGCTGACCTTCAGAATTATCGTACTGCACTTTAGGCTCCAACACTGAATCAATGAGTGGCTCAACAACTGGTGGTGAAACAGAAAACTCCATTGCATGACAACCAGGCCAAACTGTGTTGGGAACAAGCTCAGGCACATTGTGGCTAATATTACACTGCCAAGAGAAATGATTGGGATGGTAAGCACTAGTGGTTACAGGGAAGGTACTCGTTGGCACTGCTTGAGTTTGACCATAAGGAGGGTACACAAAGGACAATGGCTGAACCATGTTTGGGGTTGGGGGTGGTGAGGGGTAGGAATGGTGAGGAGAAGGTATTGCATTAACAGTAGGCATTACAGTAGCAGGCCCTGGGTGAAGCGTCATGTTTACTGGCCAAGGAGCAACAGCTTGAATAGGACCAGGACCAGAACGCAATGGGATGCTCATGGCTACTGGTGCAGGTCGTGCAATGGATGCTGAAGGGTTGAATGGGGCTGCAGAAGCAGACAATTTCTTATTTAGGTTTCCCCGAACATCAGTTGAATTTATGATTGATGGTTTGTCCTTGGAATCCTCCACACTTGGAAGAGGGAAGTTACAATTACCTTGGGGTTCAAACTCATAGGAGGAGTTCCTCTCAGAAGATTCTTCTAGAGGAAGATCAATTGAACTAGGGAAGCTATCAATCAATGTGTTAGTCTGAGTATTTTCGTGAACTTCCATAACACCAGATGCAGGTTCTTGCACATTTTGTGGCACCAACAATGAATCATCTCCCACTGTGTCATTTGAGCGACGTTCTTCTTTCTCCTCAACAACAGAACTTTCACTTTCTAAGTTACCGGTGGAATCTACGGTAGAATTCTTGTCTTTGTCACTATGTGTTTCTTCCACAATGGATTCGGGATTTTCTTTTGCTTCCTCTGTCTCTTCTTTTTCCTTCCCAACATCCGTTTCCTGGTTATCAGTAATATCACTTTGAGTAAACTGTAACTTGGCAATTGTACCTGGAGGGGCGAGTGCTACTTCCTTGTAAGAAGGCGATTTTCCAAGACTAACTATAGTATTCTTTAATGCACCAACGTCATTCACTGCAGAAGCGTGGTTAGACTCTAGTGAAGGACCATACTTCTCAAGGCTGTTCAAAGGCTCTACTGTAGCAGTTTTACCAGATACAGGAGCAGACTTGACCCGGTATACTACAGTTTTACCTATTCTCCGTCCGAATCTGGTATTGTGTGAGGGATGTGTTGCACTCTGCTCTGCATAATTTGTATGAGATAATGCTCGTTTCTTCACGAGGTAATACCTACTATTTTGATTAGTATTCTTGACAAAAGGGTAATCCGCATCAGTATCCATAACCCTTTTTGGGTAACTGTACACCATACTAATGATCCCTCGCCGCTGTTTTAAACGTCGCCCATGTGAGCGAGCTGATCTTAGCCTTTGAACCGATTGCCATCCATCCTCACCTTCAGCTTGTGATTCAGGTGAGTTATCATTGGCAATTATTTGTTTCTTCTCAGCAGTCCCTTCAACAGCAAGCTGTTGGACTTGAATCTTTACAGAGCTGGATTCCTGGCTATCCTCTACTATTTGTGATTCCCCTAAATCCTCTACAGGAGTCACTTTTGCAGTGTCAGCTGAAGGTTGCACGTTGACATCTAGTTCTGTTTTTCCCTTCACCTTTAACAAATACGAACTCTATTAGATATTGCAAAAAGATCGAAGCGTTAATACATACATATTAAGCACAATGGAAGTTAACAAAGTTGGCTATCATTTCAAATTTGTCAAGAAAAACAACAGGCATCAATTTTCCTATGTTTTTCAACCTCGAAGAAAAATTTGCACTGTTCATGTACAAACTCCTCGTCTTAGAATCCTTTCCTTTTCTCTGAAGTTCCATTGAAACTTACCTAATTTTGAACGGGACGGCACCTTGACAGTAGAGTAGTAAGATACGCAAGGTTTTTCTTTCTTGGCAAGTAAAATGTACAAGATCTGGAAGCTTCTACTTTCTCGTCACAAAAAACTTTTAAGGGTCTTAATGATTCCATACCATAATGCATGGCCCGTGGAATACAATCATCTAAAGAACCTAACATTTGACTGAAAGATACTTGGTATGGATATATCGCAAAATTATTGTGACCAAATGGCAACAACCAGATACCTTCAAAAAATGGCTTTTCCTCTTTACTGCTGCCTCTCGCCCCTTGCCATCATGGCTTGGATTTATATAGTCCAGCAAGTCCGATACACTGCACGATAGTAGAAAGCAAATTCGTAAGTGGCAAGATAATAATCTGTTGCTAAAGAGCATGAATCATCGGCTAGATCTGTGGCAGAAAATCTTTTCTATGGTGCGTACAATCAGATTAGTAATATTCAACTGAAAGAAATTGTCTTATGATGTTTATATTAGTGCTCTTGTTCATGCCTTTAACAACAAAAGCTAATGGTTGTTGCTTCTACACGGTTTTCCATCAGTTTGTAGGTCCAGCAATCCATAAATTAAATTGCATCAAACTTAACAAAAGCAAGTTGAGGTTGTTTCCTTGAGTTTAGCAACACAATACAATATTCACAGAACATCAGTCTCCAATAGAATTATTTTTACGAAGGTGCATAACTGCATGGATAAAGCTATGTACACTCACCTTAGGTGGCCTTTGCTAGCAATTGATGCATCTGGCTTCCTAGTACCATTACGTGCAGCTTCTTGCTGTTCAAAAGCCTTTGACTCAAAATACTCAAGCCAAGCGGCAGCATCCTGCAGCATCCGGTTGAAAATTAGAGTTATATTGAGGGAAAACAAAGACTGTAAAACCGTAGAATCTCAAATAACTGACAATTGCATTTTCCTGAAGACAAAAGGATCAAATCCACAATGATAGATATAAAGCTGAGATTTTGATCTGGTCTAGAATTTGAACATAATGAGTCAAATTATCAACGGCCTTGTGCTTTCATCATGACAGTTTGAGCAGCAAGTCAGAAATGTGAAAAAAAATTATGATATATGTTTATAATAGCTACACCAATATTTCGTAATCACTGCTTGAAATGAGCTAACAATTAACTGTATCTTCTTATGTTAGGTAGACAAACTACCTGAGTACGCAGATCATCTGGACCCAGTTTTGCTCGTAGTATTTGCAAGGTTGTTTGTTCATGCTGGACACTCAACGGGTATGCTTCCATCAATGAGAGTGCAATTGCTATAGCATGGTAACTTGCTGCTGTCTGGCATTGTTATCATAAGAAAAGAATTTACTTCTCAATGTCAAAAAAGGGAAACTCAAGTAAAACGTGCAGAAATTGTAGAATTTTCAGGGTACACAAGCAGCTCAGCCAAGCACATATTAAGCACACAATGGAATTTTCAGCAGTCATATATTTCTTGCAGTATACTATGTGTATGAAAGCGTTAATCAAATTTGTAGGCGTGCCTGGAAAGCATTACTTAAATATTTTTCAAAGATATACTTGATATCACTGTTTCAGTCTTATATGTGTCCACCCTTCCCAACTTTTCAATCCTTGCGTCGAAGAAATAGAAGAAACTACTCAGGCTATTTCATCACAAATGCTAAAAGCTCTGTAACATCGATAGGAGCAAATTTTATCAACTTGTGCTAGATTTCAGATATTGTGCTCCAAATTATTGCCTTCCAAAAGCATCTCCATTTAATATCAGGAGATCCTTGTTACTTGTTCAACCACAAACCGAATAGTAGAGGGATTATTCAACTATATTAAAATGAACAATCAATACAAGATGCAACCTGAATATGGTCTGGGCCAAGTAACTTTTGATTGCATTTTAGAGCTTTGTGCAGGTATCTGAGAGCAACGTGCACATTTCCTAGGCCTTCCTCCATCATAGCAACGTTGATATACGTTGCGGCAGTGTTAGGGTGTGATGGGCCACATGTGAGATGTAAAAGATATAGAGCACGTTTTACATACCTGATCAATCATGTAATAGGACTTTCACATACAGGAGTAAATGTAAGCAGAAAAATGAACGCCAATAAACAGATGCAACTACTTATATCGATCAAGGCCAATGGAAAAAACGAACGTCTTTGTGTTATGTAAAGGGATTAGAAAGGAAAAAAGGTATAAAAAATTGCATAAAATAGGTGCAGATGTGGCAACATTTATCATCATGGCATCAGCAAAGAGTACGTCTGCATGCCATGCTAAGTATTGAAATGATAAATAAGTTATTGCTTCTGGGAAATTGAAGTCACAAACTCACATTTAAATTCTAGTTGAGTGCAAGATAAATGTCACAGCTGATTAAACCTAATCTAAGGAATCAACATTGAGTACTATCAAACAAAACAATATCCATGAAGAAAAGATCGTACTTGAGAGCTAACTCAGTATGCTGTAGTCTGTAATAAAACACAGCAAGATCCCCATAACTTTTCATCGTATCTGGATGATCGAGTCCTAGTTCTCTCTCATTGATATCCAAGGCTTTCTGCTGATATATGGTAGCCTGTAATGACATGTAATTAGTAGTGGTATCTAAAAGCGAATCTTGAGGAAATGAATCTTTAGGCCATCTTGATGATGAAAATAGCGACAAAGACCTGATTGAAGTCTCCAGTGTGGTACAATACTACAGCAAGAAGACTGTAAGCTCCTGCAGTCATTCGATGGTAAGGACCACAAACTGCCACTAGCTTGGCAAGCGCCTGAAAACAACAGAGAAGTGCATTGAAACTCTTAAGATAAAACAGAAGAGGGTGAATTGAATGGCAGCGGGAAAACTTGTTAAACAGT
This sequence comes from Erythroxylum acuminatum, assembly GCA_026284645.1. NCBI lineage: Eukaryota > Viridiplantae > Streptophyta > Magnoliopsida > Malpighiales > Erythroxylaceae > Erythroxylum > Erythroxylum acuminatum. Next base: position 3,392,094 of record JANKOD010000004.1, on the reverse strand, counting down.
TCGAGTGGCATAAACAGAAAAAATCTCATCATGAAAAATCCATGCTTATTATTCCGTACTAGAGAAAACAACCGATTCTTGGAAGCTATATACCTTAGTACCGTAGGTTACTGCATCTTCAAGTTTCCCTTTATCTAAGGCAGTTTTGGATGATTCAAGGAGTTGCCTTCCATCTGCAGAGGAGCATGCTGCTTGCTGCACAAATTTTAAAATTGCAGCTCAAAAATTTTGAGAAATTCTAGAACTTCTAAGATAGGAAATATGTAGGCTTCAACATGAAAACACCTTATGCACTGGGACCAGGCTGACCACATCTGATTTCTGAAATGGATGTGGTGAATTCATATCAAAATCCCGTGGTACCAACTCAATACCCACCTAGAAGAGTCATAGCACAGCAAAAGAAAGATTAGGAATAAGTTGTCATGTTTTCCAAATTATATCAACTCAATCAGGGTGAAGATCTCCAATTGTTTCCTAACAAGGTTGCTCTGTTCAGGAGAAAATGCAATCAGGGTGAAAAGGAGTTCACGACAGATGTGGGGCTGTGGCAACAAAAGTAATATGTGCTGGACCATTTACTACAAGTTAGTAAAACTAATCTTTGTGCACAAATCATGCTTGAGCACATAAGCATCAAGAACACAAATTGACCTTCTTTTAGCATGGACAATAAAAATTGTTTATTCATAAAAAAAATGCCTTTAAACTTATAAATCTGCCATCAAACTGTCATTTACCTCTTGACAACCTCTCACGGAATGAAAATAAATACATCTACAAATTTTATTATATAACTGTCCATAATATAAAATACAACTGCTCATGCAAACTTTTCATAGAGGAAACAAGGCAGTTTGTAGAACTTCCTCGCTAATAATACCTTGTGGCACAACCCACGAAGGATCGCATACTTCCTTACATCTATGAAGTTTGAGCTGCCAAGGTTCCATTCATATCGCTTCTTTAGAAAAATTTCCAGCCATCTCCATGTAAGAGAGTGAACATTGCTAGACCTGCTGTTTCTGCCTTCAGGAATCCCGAGCATCAAATTTAAAGCAGCAGCTACTGATACAGCCATTTTTTGATGGTCTGCAACAGCAGCAATCACAGCCTGAAGAACATGCTTAAAGGCTCTCACAATCATCTCATGGATGCAGAGTGACTGTACATGTGACAACTTCTGAGAAAGCTTGACCTGATGCATAAACAAATATCAAACAGCAGATCCCACTTCACAATTACAATAAAAATTTATTTTATTTATAGAAATCTATAGATGCAATTCAAAAGGTCTTCTGATGCCACCTCATGAAGAAACGGAATTCAGCAATAAAGACATGATGACATCATGGGCCACTAATAGAACTTTCAAAAGAATGAAAAGGGATAGTTTTAGAAGCAGTTAAACATGCACCAATAGTCATTTAATTTGTAATATAAGTGTATGCAATACAAGTAAGGACTTGAAAAGCAAATGGGTAAACTATTTTCATTTGGCTATCTGAAGAAACCAAAACCAGATTCCTAGAAACCCTTCCAACAGCTCACAAACACTAAAGTCTTAATAACCACCACGGTCCAAAAGGTGGCATCAATAAACTAAGGTCTTAGTTCGAAAAAGACTTGTCACCAATGTACCTAGGATTTAACCACATAGATATTGTGGTAAAAAGTATAGGCATTGAGTATATTAGTTCCATAAAGAATGTTAGCAATGTATCTAGGCTCTGAAAGCAGAGGCATTGCATTAACAATGAAAAACTTGCCCTGTGAATCAAACAGACATTGATGCCTTGCCTCAAGAGAACTAGCATACACTGCATTAAGGATGGTTGACAATTAAGTAACTATCTTTTTATGCTAATGTACACTAGTATTTGGCGTATTGAAGGGTATTGAGGAAGAAATAATGTTCACATGACAGCAAATCAGTGAGCACAATAGACAATCATGTATAACCTTTTAATAACAACAAAGTCTAAGAATGGGTGTACACCACCCTCTTAGATGACTCATGACTTCCGGAGAACTAAACAGCTTTACTGCTATAAGAAATGCTACATCTTTCTCAACCAAGTGACAAAAGATAAGAACTTTGTACATTTAATTTAAGAAGTAAAAGCCCAGATATCTTCAGTACATATTTCTAAAAGTCAAAATCCAAGATATAAGCCAACAAGAAACTTACAACTTGTCCTAGAGAACGCATCATAAGACCCCTAGTATGCATAAAATCCGTCAAAGTTCTCCCATCGACTGGTGAAAGCTCCAATGAACCAAAATCTGCTACCTGCAGTTCCTTATCAATACAAAATTCCTGAGAATCTGCAAAATATTTACTGAGTGGTACAAAGACTTACCAATTTTGGAAGAGCAACATCATTGTAATAGTCCTTGGACATGGCAACTAATTCTTCCAATGACTGTTCATTGCATGGTCTGTTAGCTAACACTAAAATACAAATTGAAAGCAGTAACTCAAAATTATCAAAAGTTCACCACCTTGCAATGAAGTCCAGTATCTGATTCTTTTAGACGAGCAAAGGCAGTGTCTGGCAACAATGTCCGCAATGTCAGCTCATTTGCATGGGCAGTCATTTCAAGCTGGGATTTAGTAGAGACTGATATATCATTTTCAGCCTCTGCAGTTACTGTGTCCAAGGTTGACCTAGTCTCAGAATGCAATTTTTTATTGTTTTCATCTAATCTTTTCTTGCTGCTCTTAAGGGACCTTAGAGGTGTCCCAAGGCCCTCAACCTTCATTTCCTTTTCTGGTGCAGGTTTCTTACCCATCTCCATGGATGGCTTTTTATCCTTCTCCGTATTTTTTTGATCTTGCAGATGCTGTATCCAACAGGCTCCTAGTTCCCATCTAATATAATTATCCTTCTCAGATTCCTCTTCTTCAAGCTTGGCAAGACTTTCTTCCAGCACTTTTTCTACAAAAACTTGGGCAGCAATAAGCTCTTCATGTTCAAAATTTTGATGAAGCATCTGTTTACTGGGTTCTGAATGTGTTGTCTCATGAAGTAGTAGTCTCAAACTACAAAGTGGAGAAAGTTAGACCTCTGCATATCAAGACAAGAAGACTAAAGAAAAATAGCTAGAAAATCAGCACTATGTAAAGATTGCATTTTCATTTCTACAAATAAAATTTTTAAAAAATATTTCAGGTAATTTTGATGGAAATTGAAACATTCTATGGCATTGTTGAACGTGTTTTAAGTACTAGAAACCTTTTGGGTAAAAAACCCACTTGTTAATTTCAAAAACTTCCAAGCGGAACCCATTGGTTTCACCTCAATCTTCTTTCATTAAAAGCAGACCATGAGTTAACCACATTGACTGCATGACACTCTCCTGGTAGAGAAATGAATGGAACAAAGATAAAGAACTTGCAAACTAATGACATAATGGTGATGGAGTTTAGAAATTCGAAAGAAATTGAGATCTTTATTTCGCATCGATGATAAACAAAACACCCATTTCCGAATAGAGCATAATAGTAAATATGGATCTACAATGAAGTAACAAATAGTGGTACAACCTGTTGATGTTTAGGGCATTGGCACCGCCATCAGGTTGCTCAAGTACAATGCTTTCAGCTGGAGGACTGACTTTCTTCTCTTCTCTGCCCTCAACTTTCACAATCGCAATGTAACCACAGTACCTTACACTAACAATACCAAGGGTGGCTATATCCTGCACATGAAGTGTAAAACAATCATCAGCTAACCCACCAAGTTTGCAACTATAACATCGAAGGTTTCAATAACTCACGTGTGCAGCTGTATTTTCATCAGCAGTGACTCCTTTCAATAGGTTCCGTTCTACTAACTTCTTTTTATCAACTCCGATCGTTTCAACTCCATCAACTTTAGTATCCACTTTAAAACTTGCATTAGAAGCATCTTTCATGACCTTGATGTTCAAGTCTCCTACTCTCTCTGTATAAGGAAACTCACCGTTTGCATACAAACACCGTAATTCCTCTTTTCTTAAATGTTGCACAGCTTTAATTGCTCTGAAGATAGCAATGTCAACAAATAGGCTATGAAGAAGGAAGGCTTTCCTGTCCCGTATCTGCCTCTCCTCCACGGTCTTGCAAGGCATGGATGCAAGGAACAGAAACTCATCAGCCCAAGGTATCAAATCACTTTGCCCATCTCTTCCAAGACCACCCCCATTACCTCTCCACATTTCATCCTCTACAGGAAGAGGAGGAAAAGATGAAGGTGACTGTGCAGCGAATGGTGGGATAAGCCATGTGTTTGCTCTAAATCCATAAGGAAGATTCCCAAACTGAAGAAGAAGATAGCAAAAAAGAATTAATCAGTTCTGATACACATAGATACGCTCTACAACAAGTTACCTCCTTAATTAGCACTATATTGCTGCTGCTTTCTCGATGCAGTCAAAGCAAATTCAAGAGAGTGTATCAACACAACGATTGTGTACCTTATTTCGCTCCAGGAAAGCTTTCATTAGGTCATCAAAAGCCTGAAACACAAAAAAGAGATAATCAGTTCCAATCAAAATAGTTGGCAGGTGGGAACGATGTGACTAAGATAATAAGGGATAGACATTTGTTTATTCTAACGGTCTAAGCAACTAAAAGACTGTTTCCAGATAAAGCCAGCCTGAGGAAAAGCTTGCATATCTCCTTATGTATCATTACATACTTTGAGAGCCCACAACAGATGAACAGAGAAAATGATACCAAGACCTTTCAAGTAATATTTTTCGTGTTGGCGAACTTGTACGATTCAACAAAAAGATGAAGATAATCAGAGTTAGGGTAGTATAATTTCCCCCATTAAACTCAAATAAAACGTCCAAATCAAGATAGAGTAGAGAAGTGAAACTAACTTTATCAAAGGCTCTACTAAGCTGCCGTAGTAAATCAACAAGATTGTGGCATAGAATCCGCTGTTTCCCAACGCTATAAAACCCCTTTCTACAAGCTTCAACCTGAACCGACTTCCCGTTGCAAAGTTTCACCTGGAAAATAAACCAAACACATTATCAACAATTTCAAAACATAACAGAAAAACAGAAAAACAAAAAGCGTAAACGAACTATCGCCTTACGTCCAAAGAGAAAAGATGATCATCGGCAGTAATCTCATCAACTTGCCGTTTGATTGCCCTCCTAATAACTGGAGCATGAGTCGCATTAGAGATTATACGCTAAGGGAAGAAATGGAAAAAGAAAGATATCAAATCGTACATTGAATAGGAGGAGTAAGGTGGGAGAGAGAAAAGAATTCGTAAAAACTCCCAAGCTTAGGGCACGAATGGTCCATCTCTCCTTCTGCCTCCGTCGGTACATCTTTCGAAGACGGCTTCGTCGGAGAAGATATCTTAGGGCTGGCTGTCGCTCCCCCCGAGGAGGCATTCGCCGACTGCAATCTAGCCGTGGCTTTCTTGGCATTATTCTTATCTTCTCCAACCGCCGCATTCTTTCCGGCGTCGGACTTGGGCTTTTCCGACAGACCAAACCACGTAGTGCAGGCGACAATGTCCAAAAGCCGTCTAACATGCGCCACCGCGAGCTCCTCATCGTAGTTCTCTAAAAGCAGGAAAGACGAGAGTGAATGAAAGAGAAGACAAGCAAAGGTCAACTGCGCTCGCCCATGTGAATACTTTTCATTTTGGAGCGCGTCGTTTCCACGCATCGCGCATGGTTAACTAGTATCAACGTCTAGTTTTGGTTCCCGCCTTTGCTTGACCGGGAGAAGCAAACAAACGGTATGCCGTTGGTTAGTCCGTGATATGAGATAACGGCGTCGTTTATATGCAACTACCGTTATTTATTTGTTTGTGTAATTTTTTAAAAAATTCGGACTTATTTAAAATATCTCATATTGACATGATAAGTTGTCAATATTAAAAATACCTTCTTGTCATTGTCATCATCACTAGGCACGTAGCCAGACATGTAAAATAGGAGGGCCAATGTTTAATTTTTTAAATTTTAGGGTGGCCCAACTCCCAAATAACTTCATTTTTATACATATATCTATATATAATATTTATTTTTTAAAATTTTGAGGGGCCCAAGGACCCTCTGGGCTCCATCTAGCTACGTCTCTGATCATCACGCTTAGTCTGAATTTTTGCAATAAAGCAGAGTTTGAAAAAGTCTAATAGTAGTAGTACACAACCTTATCTTCACATAATAAAGAGGCTATTTTCGGTAGACATACCTATTAAACTTAATAATATCTCTAAAATCTTTAAATGCTAACATGGCCATGAGAGTAGCATAATAACACGAGTTCTAAATTTTATGTACCTTTTAGATTTTGGTAGGGGACAAACACATGTTCCAACAAACTTTTCATTTGGAAAGTAATAAGAACACATGTTACATGTTAAACGTCTTCTAATATAGTTGATAAGGCTATTTCTTTGTAACTAAAAGGTCGTGAGTTTGAGACAAAGAAATAGTATCTTTGTAAAATATAAAGGGAAACTGCTTGCAATTGATAAAAATAACCCATATTTTTTAAATGATTTTTTTATAATTTTTATACAAATATTAATTAAATTGTAATTAATTAATATTTGTATAAAATTGTAAGAAATGGAGCAAAATAAGTATTAGACTTTGATTAATATAATTTTAACCCTTCATTTTATGTTTTTTTTTTCATGTTGGTATAGTTAGGATTTAATACCTTCAACTAAGGTAAGCACGCAAGGCTTGAGCGCCAAAACATCCGCCGTGTCCTTTAGCCTTGGCCCTCGCACCTATTAAAAAACAAATATATATTTATATAAAAGATGTAATATTTTATATGCATATAAATCGCTTTTTTAGAATTAAAATTACAAAAGATTAATAAAGCATGAGTCCAACTAAAAGTTATCACACTTGTTTAAAAAGAATTAATTTTTTACTTTAATTTTGAATTTTCATATAATAAAAATTGAGCGATAGTGACATTTTTTAAAATAGGATAAACGAAATTAAAAAAAAAAAGATCAAACCTTTAGATATACGAAGTTCATTTAAGTCTAGACATAACACATGGGCCTCCAAATACCAAGCGGAAAACGGGAAATCACAGTACTTGCTTGGAACTTGGAAGTAGTACTCTACTTACCTCATGGGACACAGAAAAATTTGTCAAGTAGCAAGTTTCGGTGTTGACAGACAGAAGCCGACGGACATCTATTACCCTGTCAGTCGATATCCCCTGCTCCCAAACATTAATCATAGTTATTACACGATAAACCAATTCAAGAGAAGAGAATGCACTTACCACAAGAGTGATGGAACTCACACCTACCATGCAATGCAAGCAAGAAACAAAACCTCCAGTTCCTATCTAGTGTTTCAAGTTTTCCACATGGTATTAGATTAGTCCCAATTGCAGTCAATTTACTCTACTATTATAATCACCATCTACGTATTCCACGTATATGGAGAGTTTAAGTTGAAGTATTTTTCTATTGGAATTGGGAATCTGTGGAGTTGACAAGGAAGCTCATGCCAACGTCAGAACATTTCACGTTGATTACTGTCTGCTCCTTGGAGCAAAAGGTTGAATCCCCAACCCAAAGGGCCCCCCATACTCCGGCCCGACGAAGCAACTGGGAGGATGTAAATCAGGTACTCAGCGGCCCGCTAAGGGGGAGGTGAGCAACCCA
>JANKOD010000004.1:3358341-3374894 GCA_026284645.1 Erythroxylum acuminatum | reverse complement strand
ATTTATTTTTAAGTTTTATTTAATTTATAATTATTATTAGTAATAAAATATTTATTATTATTTTAAAAACTTTGAAAGAAATGAGGGGAAGGATAGATAGGAGGGAGGGAGGAAGGAAAATTTTGAAAATTTTTGAAAATTTTGTAAAAAAGTCTCCCAATTTTTTAAAATTTTCGGTACTGGCCGGTATTTTTGGCTGATACCACAGACGAAATCCGGGTACCGTTTTCCGGCCGGTACAGAACAGATTTCATTACATTGAGACTACTATTACAAGAGAAATACAAGATTCTGTTACTAACCCCCCACTAACGCCTATTGAAGCATTTCAGAAAACAAACAACGTAATCTCAATGCTCCGGTATATAAACCGAACAGTCAGATGCAACTTTATGAAACCGTATCCCCTTACTCTTCCTTAACAGCACTCAACAATTTGAATGCGTATTGAAATTTGCAAAAATTCAGCAGCTGAGATGCATCCGATGACGTATGGATGATGAGATCCCAAGAGTGCACGCAAATTCAGTTTCAGTCTAAAAACAAGGTTTCTCAAAATGCATCCTCATTCTAGGATTTTAGAAAGACAACAATAATGCCACTAGGAAGGATACTCATCATGCCATAAAAAAAAAAGTTCTTTCCAAGTAAACTGGGAAAACATTAAATCACATGGGAAACACCAAAAAGCTTACAATGTCTACGCCACCAAAATCTACTATAATGAGAAATTATATGTATTTAGTTCTGCATTATGCATCACAAGTTCCTAAACATAGAACCAGAAGGACCCCTTTCTTAAGAAAACATCCCTTTCTTAAGAAAACATCTTTTCAACTGCCGTATCATATCCTTGTATTAATGGGTTAATGCCCCCAGGATAGAACATTCAAATACTCCATTTTAAGTATCGGATGGCTGAAAAGTTGCTTGAAGATCAAAGAAAAAACAAAGTAAACAGTACATGGATCAGCAACCAAGTTGGATCAATGAAGAAGCCTGGTGGCAGCAAAAGAATGCTAAACGGTAAGGTGACACTACGAGTATACTTTAGGGAGAAGTCTAGACTAGCATTCAATACTAGAATGCAGCCCACGCCTTTTATTTCAACCCCATTACCAATGCTCGAAGCTTGAGCATGGCATCTTTGTTGTAGGAGAGTTTGCGACAGTGGCAATGCCATGACTCAAACAAAGCACAGGGGTCCTCTCCCTTCTCACCCTACTTTAAACATCCATTACTGCCCACCATTACCTTCCTGCTCAGACCTTTTACTTTATACCATCATTTCCATCCCAAGCATAAGCAAAATTAAAAACCGTAAAAAGAACAAAATAAGCAGCTGAATTAATACCAGGTGGAGAAAACATAACGTATTTAGCATGAGAAAACCTAATAGACACAGAAGCTGACCGACGGCAGTCGAAAACTTATAGGCTGTAGCCATTCGATGATTGCAGCTGCGGAGGCGGGCTTTGATGTGATCGAACACTTGACGAGGATTCTAGGGTTTTGGTATTGGGCTTCGATAGAGCAGACTCGAAGTTAAGAGACAAAGGCAATTCGGGTTTTTAGGATTCATTTGGGCCTTGTTGGAAACACGACACCTCTAGGTCTGCGTCAAGCACCCGAACTAAACAAGATCTCGTAATCTTCATCCATACTACAAGTAGCCTTGGCCAAGAAATCACCACAGAAGTCACCTTCCTTGAAAGTGTGATGAAGTAAACAGTCTCACGATCTACCAAGCAACTCTCTAATGTCTTGGATCAAACTACCAAGGGGATGTACTGCTACATCTGCTGAAGAGATAAGATCAATCACCACTTTAGCATCCAACTCGCATTCCATTGCCTTAAACCCTTTCCTCCATGCAAGGCACGGTCCAAAACGTACAGCCTCTAGTTATGCGACAGTGTTTGTACACATCCCTAAGTGGAGTTTGAAACCGATAATCCAAGTACTAATAATTGACCTCAACAGGCCCCCTGCCCCGCAACTCCAGGATTCCCTTGTCATGAACCATCCGGATTGAGCTTGACAACTCCAGGATTCCATTGAAGGCCTTTAGCAAAAATTGAAAATTTAATAAATAATTCAATTAAATAGAACACATTTTTCATGCTAATTATTTTTAGCCTTAAAATATAAAATTTTAATAAAATCGAGATAATTGGAGAAAATTTTCTTATCATTTTCTTTTCATGGTTATAATTTAGCACCGAATTAGAAGAAGTCCTTTCACGATTAATCGCAAATGCGTTCTACCAAAATCGGCAAGTACGTCTTGACGAACAAACATGGGGCCCACGTTCATGGTTGTGGCCCGGGTTCACGCCGACAAATAACCGCTTCCTATTATCGAAACCGAAGCGAATAGCCGAGCGCTCCTTGGCGGTCCACGGTTCGCCTCGTAAACTCGTGGGGCCCACAACCCGACCCAGAGACCCGAAAGTACACCAGAGGTATAAATACTCGGACCCAAATCAGCGCATGACCAACCCTCCCAATTTTGTTTCGCTTGGCGCTCTCTCCCGAGCCGATTTTATTTTTTGCCTGCAATTTTTGGAGCCAAAACACGCTACCTTCCACCGTCTAACACTCCCCCGTCAATCTATTAACCTTAAGAATCGTAAGTTCTAATCTGTCTTCTCGACATTGTTTGTGCCAAGTGAATTTTTCTGGTGTCCTTGAAGTTAGTTAGCGAAACCTATTCCCTTTGTCCTGTAACGCAGTTCGAGTTTCTATCTCTTCAAGAGCCTCCTAATTTGAGTTTTTTCGGGAATTTTCTTTCTGTGGGAAAAACTCCAATCCTTGTTTGGTGGTGTAAACTTTACGATCGGAATATAGCATTGGTATAAAAACGTATCCTTTTGGGTTTCTTCCTGCAAAATAAGATTAGGAGACGTGCGCCCATTTCGAGTCTGGAGGTTCTGTTTGTTTGATTCCCCTAGTTAGGTTTCGCATCCAATTTTGGGGTAATTGTACTATTGGCGGGTGTTTGATATATTTCGCGTGACTATATACTGAGTTTTGAAGGGTGAAATTGTCAAGTTCTTACGTTTTCGATTCAGATTTCGGTTTCTGGTATAAAATTAGGGTTTTTGATTGTTGGGTGTGACGCTAATTCGTTGAATTGATATGGTTAGAGGATGATAATCAAAAGAGTTGTAAAAGTCAAAATGCCGAATTTAAAGGTGTGCAAGATGGAAAAGCCTTGCAGTGAAGACGAGGAAGAATACGCGTGTAGATTGATTCCGAAAAAGCGAAAAGCTAATGGATACAACACGAATTCGGTCGCTATGTACAATGGGATTGAGGATTTTAGCAGTGGTTCTGGTTCTTGGTGCACCGAGGGACCCTACTGGGCCGCCGATGTCCAGTCTCAATCGAAGAGATTGAAGAAACAGAGCTGGGAAGAGTCTCGTTCACCTTTAATCAGGTCTTTGCGAGGGCGAGTGCAGATGCTTCCATCGAAGTTTAGTGACTCGGTGCTGAATAAATGGACGAAACAAAATTACGACACTGAGTCAAGCTCCGATGATGACGAAGGTATTGATGTTAGGAATGAGCATAATAGAAAAGGACATGCAAAGCATAAACTTGAGGTGCGTGGTTTAGGGTACAATGATTTTGAGTATAGAAACTGTGGTGCAAACTCTTTGAGTTCGCGTGATTCATTTATAGAAACTGAGGAATGCGAACTCAATTTTAGAAGTACGGGTTCTGATATATTGGTGAAGAGAAGAGCCGGAAAGGAGTTTTATAAGCCAGAGGACTTTGCTTTGGGAGATATGGTATGGGTTAAGTGTGGGAAGAGCTACCCGTGGTGGCCAGCAGTTGTCATTGATCCAATATTACAAGCTCCTGATACGGTTCTTCGTTGTTGTGTTCCTGGGGCCATCTGCGTGATGTTTTATGGGTATTCTAAAAACGGGACGCAAAGGGTATTTCCTTTTTCTTTTTGCAAATTGGTTGGTGTATATTGCCTTTTAATTCTTTAATTAGATTAATTATTTATGGTGGTGCAGGATTATGCATGGGTGAAACAAGGAATGCTATTCCCTTTTGCCGAATTTATGGACCGGTGGGTAGCTAATCATCGCTACTTTAATTTTTATACGGTAATGTTTAGTATGCTTTTCATTTTTGTTTCTTCAGGTTTCAGGCACAGACGCAACTGTACAAGTGTAAGTTGAGTGACTTTCAGAAGGCACTAGAGGAGGCAGTTTTAGCAGAAAGTGGGATCCATGATGCCAACGGTGGCTGTACACAAGTGGGCAGTGCAGAAGCTTACTCCGAGGGATTACAAGAGGTCGACGGTTCAATAGAGGACCAAGTCCAGGTAAGTTTCTGTGGAGCTCGTTTGTAATATTTTGGGACAGGGATGCCCAAACTGAGCCTGAGCCTCCCTTTTTTTTGTTTTTCTTTTTGATACTCGGTCCAAGCTAGAGTTTGAACCCAATCAAAGTAGGTTTGTCCCATTGATTTCGGTTCAGTTCGGGTTCTGGCTTTTTTGTCTTCCTTAGTTGAGTGATTTATATGAAATACATAGTTTTTTTAATTGAAAAAGTAGTAGAAAAAGAGGTTTAGCTATAGATTATCTCATTATAAAAGAGGCATATCAAATATTCAACACTGAAATCCATCCCCTTGCATATTTTTATGGTTTTTTTATTTTTAAGCCTAAAAAATTAGCATGAAAACTGTGTTATATTTTATTGGAGTATTGGAATCCAATATTTTATCAACTATGCTAAATTTCCCAATAGATTAAATCTTATAAGAGCTACTGATCGGCAGAAGAAGCACCTTTACAATGAGACCAAAATGAATCCTAAAATCTAGAATTGTCTTTATCTCTTGAATTTGAGCCTACTCTATCAAAGCCCAAAACCAAACCCCTAAAATCCTTGTCAAGTGTTTAATCACATTTTCTATCCTTGTTCTCTACAGCCAACGCAATCACGTTATAGCTATAGCTGATAAAAACTTTGAATTCCATTGTCAGCTTCCGTGTCTCCTAGTTTTTCTCATGCTAACTTCTTTGTGTTTTCTCTATCTGGTATTAATTCCTTTGCTTATTTTTGTCCATTTTATGATCTTTTAATTTTGCTTATACTTGGGATGGAAATGATGGTATAAAGTAAAAGGTCTGAGCAGGAAGGTATTGGTGGACAGTAATGGATGTTTAAAGTATGGTGAGAAGGGAGAGGGCCCCTGTGCTTTGTTTGAGTCATGGCATTGCCACACTCGCAAACTCTCCTACAACAAAGATGCCATGCTCAAGCTTTGAGCATTGGTAATGGGGTTGAAATAAAAGGCGTGGGCTGCATTCTAGTATTGAATGCTAGTCTAGACTTCTCCCTATACTTGTGGTGTCACCTTACTTGTTAGCATTCTTTTGCTGCCACCAGGCTTCCTCTTTGATTCAACCTTGTTGCTGATCCATCTGCCGTTTAATCTGTTCTTTTTTCTTCAAATAATATGTCAGTCATCTGATACTTAAATAGAGATGTTTGGTTGTAATCCCTATACTTTTGTATTAGAAGCGTCCAGCGTGTTAGTGCTTGCTTCCAAATATTACTTGGAGCAAAAGGAGGATTGCAATAGATCATACTTGGAGCAAAATTATCCTGCTATTGTGGAAACTATAAATATTTAGTTGTTTATATTATAATTTATCCAACGGAATTTTCAGGATGTACGTTACAAGGAAATGAAACGCTGTGACAGCTGTAATCTAATAGTGCCATGCAAAATTTTGAAGAATAGGAGGGGCTCAATTTGTCAGACTGAAATTTTATGTAAACACTGTGCGAAGGTTCTTGAGGATACTTTTCTCTTAATTTATCTATTAGTCTTTTTCTCTATTTCTCAATTTCTTTTGTTGATGAGGGTGATGATTAGAGTCATGCTTCTTGCAGTTGAGAAAATCAAGGCAGTACTGTGGAATATGCAAGAAGATTTGGCATCATTCTGATGGTGGCAGTTGGGTGAGATTATTATTATTATGCATTGGGTTTTTTAGTTGTCCATTGAGAAAATATGTTGTGCTGTGTCTTGACATATTGCTGATTGCAAAACTTTCTTGATTAGGTTTGCTGTGATGGTTGCAATGTTTGGGTGCATGCTGAGTGTGACAATATTTCCAGAAAAAATCTGAAGGTATTAAAAGCTAGTTAATATACCCTCCTTTCTGTATGTAAATTTCATTACTGCATTTGAAGTTAGAGGCTAAACTGATTTTGTGCTTTCAAGGATCTGGAGCACATTGACTATTATTGTCCAGACTGCAAAGTGAAATTCAAACTTGAATCATCAGGATTAGATAGAAGGAAGCCACCAATTAAGTCTGTTCCTCAATCTTCTTTCTATAAGTATGTATCCAGTTTTGAATTTGACATTGTAGAATTATTGTCAAAATCTTAATTTTCCTGGAAGCTCTTAATTAACTGGTCTAATTTGCATCAGTTCTTTGGTCAATGCTGGGCAAGCAATGCAACCTGACAAGGTGACTGTCCTGTGCAATGGCATGGAAGGAACATATCTTCCTGAATTTCATGCGTATGTTAATACAAATTTCTCCATTTGCTCTAATTTTCCCATTATTGTTCTTTTCAGCCTCTTCATTGGTTATGACTGTTTACTGAGTTCTGTGGTGCTGTTTTGATGTTAAAGGTCTTGAAATTCAGAAGCATAAAATTAAGTATTACCCATTATCAGATTTTTCTACTAGCTAGGTGATTAGTTTTGGCAGTAAGTTGAGCATATACTGTTGGGCTTCTCTTCTTGTATTATGAACGCATTTTTAGTCTATTGTACAGAAACTTATCATGCTGATGAACTTTTGCATTTGCTTCTAGAATTGTGTGCAACTGTGGTTCTTGTGGGTCACGAAAGCAAACACCAAGTGAATGGGAAAGGCACACCGGTTGCAGAGCTAAAAAATGGAAGTATAGTGTGAAGGTCAAGGGTTCAATGATGACATTGGAAAATTGGGTCCGTATAGATCTTGTCTTTATGAAAGCATGATGTCATCTCTGACTCAGTTGGTGACACAAATTTTTTTTTTTGGACTTTGCAGCCAATTTGCTTAGTTTAATAATATTGCTTGCTGTAGTTAAATTTTATTATGCTACATTATACTGATCATTGATTTTTAATGGCACATCTAGTCATTTTGCACTAAAAAGGGAATGGATCAAAGAAGTTGAGGATTAGTTTTTCAATGCTTGAAATAACTAAGCCCTAAATACATATAGTTGACTTGATGTGTTGGCTTATTCCTGAATTTAACTAGCAGTATTATGAACTCTTGTCTCACCAAGAAGTGAATCAAACCTGAGTTGTAAATCTCATTGTGTTATGATTTATTCTTTCCCTTCAGATGTAGTTTGGTGAAGGCCTATAATGTAAAACGTTCTTTATGCCATTTCCTAGAAATGTTTGAGTTGATGATACACTGTATCATTGACAATTGTGCAGAAGCTGAATTCGAATCTGTTACGTGTTTGAAGTCCTTTTGGCTCTACCAAGTAATTAATGCTCTTTTCCTCCTCCAATACAAGTGAATTCGACTCTGTTATGTGTTTGAAGTCCTTCTGGCTCTATTGAGTCATTAATGCTCTTTTCCTCCTCCAACACATGTAGACGTTTGACCAGGATTTTTTCTGAGTTCACCAACTAGTTTCTCCTCCCTTCAGGTGTCAGCTTTGTTTACATTACCTAGAGATAAGACATTCCTTCTTTAGTAAAACCAGCATAAATTTTGAAGGAGCAGTAAGTATATCTGTGACAATCAAACAGTTGAGTAGAAGACAGTGATTCTTTAGTGTGTAATCTTAATCTATAGGTGATTTGAAATCTGGGATGCTTCAATTCTTTTCTTATGTTCAATTTGATTGTCTATTTTTGTTATATTTTAGTGTACTGTTATCATCATGTTCTTTGTCTGCACTGGACTGTTAGTTGTTCATTTTAATTTCGTTCATAATTGGATCATATAAACCTTGTAAATATGCTATAGGGATATGGCTACATCATTTGAAGGCAGTTATTTCTCTATTGGTCAATAATTTCAGTGAAATTGTTGGGGCTTTTTCAATCTGAAATTTTTCATGCTCCTGTTTTTTGGTTTAGTGTAGCGTAGTTCTCATTTTAATTGTGAAGACAAAGAATTCCTTTATATTGCCACATTCCTTTCTTGTGAATGACATGAAAATACTGCAGATTGCCGAGTTCAATGCACATGGTGTAAATCCTCAGAGACTGGATAAGCAGAAGTTGTTCGCTCTTTTACAAGGTAATTGTTGTTCATCATTCAACTTGTTGAGGACTCCAATTTTGCCTCTCTCTCTTTGGCTCCGTAAATTGTAGCTTGGGTGCAAAAGGTCTTCATGTGTTATTGGTTAATTGGAAAGTTTAATTTTATCTTCGCAGAGAAGTATGAACCTGTTTCTGCAAAATGGACAACAGAAAGATGTGCTGTTTGTAGATGGGTTGAAGACTGGGACGACAATAAAATGATAATTTGCAACAGGTGGATTCTATATGTTTATTGGCTTCTTAAACTCTATTAGTTAATGGGAAATTCATATGCTGGTGGGAGCAACTTTTGTTTTGAGTTTAATCTGAACATTAGTAAGAGAAGTCACTTTTGTCCATCTGGATTTACGGAAGACACTTTGTCCATTCAGATGTCAAATAGCAGTTCATCAGGAATGCTATGGGGTGCAGAATATTCAGGATTTTACTTCATGGGTGTGCAGAGCTTGTGAAACACCTGGTGTTGATAGGCAGTGTTGCCTTTGTCCTTTAAAAGGCATGTCCTTTCATTTAGCTCCTTAACATATTTTTCCTGTCATTCAACATATTTTTCCTGTCATTCCGTTGCTATTTGACATCTTCGAAATGCATGGTTCTTTTAATTCTCTAATTTGCAAGTATTTCTACAGGTGGAGCCCTAAAACCTAGTGATGTTGAGACGCTGTGGGTTCATGTAACATGTGCTTGGTTTAGACCTGAAATTGCTTTCTTGAATCATGAGAAAATGGAACCTGCCACTGGAATCCTTAGAATACCATCAACTTCATTTTTAAAGGTATGTTGTAATCTGAACAATCTTACACTTTTTCACATCAAGTCTTCACACTAGTTTAGTAGTCCTTCTGTAGCATAATTTCGTCCAAACAGGTGAATGAATTTACTGGTTTAATTGTGCTACATTGCATTTATTTAAAAGGAGTTAACCACAAATTTATATGTGATACAGAGTTGTGTTATCTGTAAGCAGACTCATGGTTCCTGCACCCAATGTTGCAAGTGCTCCACATATTTTCATACGATGTGTGCATCTAGAGCAGGTTACTTTATGGAAGTAAGTTTTCTTGTGCAGCTTTTTCCTCTTGCAATTATGCATAACTCTGCAGTATCATTTTTCTTGATTTTGTCATCACCTGAGAATTTCTTGATCTATATGCCAAACTTTCAGTTGCTCTGCATGGAGAAAAATGGAACCCAAGTTACAAAGAAGTTGATATACTGTGCTACTCATAGGTTAGGAACTGTACCCACTTCATCATTTGCTTTATGTTGTATCTGATTTCCTGGCATGTAGAGGAGAGTGAGAAATTATGATTCTGTGCATTCTGCAGCTCATTTATTGACTTATGTTCTATGTTTTCTTACCATGGATCAGGACCCCAAGCCCTGATTCTGTCATAGTCATGCGTACTCCTTCAGGTGTTTTTGCTACTAGAAGCTTGCTTGAAAATCAGAGTATGAGCTTTAGGGGTTCAAGATTAGTTTCTTTGAAGAGAATTGAAATAGATGAGCCCTCAACATCTGAGTCTAACGAGTTTGAGCCTCTCTCTGCTGCAAGATGTCGTTTTTTCAAAATATCAAAGAATAAGGTAATTCATCAGAATTGCTTGACCCTTCCAATGCCTTCCTTTTTATGCTCATTTTCCAGTGGATCTTTGTTATATATCCCCATGATTTTCATGCTACTCAAGACATGGCATTTTAACTTTGACCCAGTCCAAGGCTCTTCTGCTTTGCTTACTGCTGGTATTTTATGATCATTGAAATGCTTGCATCTCATTATTTCCTCGTATATCCAGATGGTTGAGATGATCCCAATATGCCACCGATTGATGGGTCCCAGACATCATTCTTTAAATGCTATAGATACCTTGATCACCTATAAGGTATGCTCTAGTTTTCATTATTCTGTCAATTTTTACTTTTTAGTGCCTGGAGCTAGAGAATATTTCTTGTAAACTAAGAATGAAAAGTACTACAGTTCTTTTGGTTGTTGGACATAACAGATCAGCTTGTGTTGTTTAACAGCAGGAAATGGAAGATTCTGCGGTTTTCTCTTCATTTAAGCATCGACTTTCCCATTTACAGGTGAACATCCATTCTGCAGATGACTTGGTTACTTTTTCCCACTCGATGTAATTTTAATAAATGAAATGTTTCTGTTTTCAGAAAACTGAAAAACTCCGGGTTTGCTTTGGTAAATCTGGCATACATGGGTGGGGCCTCTTTGCTCGCAGAAACATTCAAGAGGGAGAAATGGTACTTGGCTTTAATTTTCAGTTAAACATGTTTTGTCCATTTTGTAAATCAATATCCCTAGTGACGTGAGAGGACTTCTTGAAACTTGGTTACCTTAATACTTGTACAAACTTAGTACCTCTTTCCCTCCTGTATATCCATTTCATTGTTAGCAAATGTGCTCTTTATTCAGGTCATTGAGTATCGTGGAGAGCAGGTGAGACGGAGTGTGGCAGATCTGAGGGAGGCACAATACCGTGTGGAAGGCAAAGATTGTTATGTGAGTCATTGCTACTCATCTTTAAGTGCATGGTATATGTACCAGCGAATGTGCTTCCAATAATTTGCATCCTTAGGAACTTTTACTTCACCAGAAGCTCATTTTACCTTCACTGTCTTGGTGATGTATGAGATTATGGCATTTGATACAAAAAATTGAGACACCTGCTTTTGTAATGTTTGAATATTTTCCTAGTATGGTTTCTCCCTTTTTTCCTTTTCTGCCTTTGTGTCTCACATGCTTGTTTGTGATACGACACCTCCAACACATTAGGAGTCTTATCTTTTATTACGATTAGAAGTCTATCTTGTATTACAATTAGGAATCTTATCTTTTATCACGATTAGGAGTCTATCTTTTATTGTGATTAGGAGTCTTATCTTTTATTACGATTAGGAGTCTATCTTTTATTGCGATTAGGAGTCTAGCATTATAAATATTTGATAGTTAGAGCAAGTAGGTAAGTTTTGAGAAAATTAATTCCTTTATTTTGGAGTTTAGTCCTCTCCATACGGACTAACTTGGGAGTTTAAGATTCTTGTTCTCAAATTTATCAATAAAGTTCTATTATTTAGTTACTTCTATTTTCCTTCTTTTCTGGTCCCTATCAGTTTGACCCATCAAATACCGTAATAAATTTGGTGAACATATGTTTTGAACAAGCTTAAAAGCTAATAGACAGTCTTAACGAACTTCTGCATACTTGACAACTGCTTTTTCTAGAACTGACTTAGTTGTATGATATCTCTTGCTCCATGCCAGAAATTTGGACAGGTCTTACTTGGTTGCAAATTTGTGGATATTGCTAGCTTTGATATTGCTCTATACTTTGTAAATCTTATGTAATCAAATGTCATTGCAGTTCTTCAAGATAAGTGAAGAAGTTGTAATTGATGCCACAAACAAGGGGAATATAGCACGGTTAATCAACCACTCGGTATGTACTTATAATGGCTCCTATATTTTTAGAAACTTTGATAGGCAATCTGCACACTGTTTGTGAAACAATGAGATGATGAAAACATTACGGGAGCCTGATAATATATTCCATCCTCACGAGCTGTCTATAGCCATGGGCTACTGTTTGGCCCTGGATCCTTTCACAGCACTCTAATCACTGTGAGTACTTGTATGGAGGGCCTGAAATCAGAATAATTGTCTAGGTTTAGCATTTTCTTGGACAACTATTGAACTGGCTCCAGGAAATTCTTAATTTTGGTTTGCAGTACAATTTGGTGATGTGAAAATCATAAAACGATTTTAATGAACCTCCAATGTGGTCACCTTACTCTGTGGATTTGAGACTGTTACTTGTGTCCTGTAATCTAAAAAGAGATTGTGGTGACAAAGAACTTGGTATGATTTTGAGGCTGCAACAACCCTTTGAAACCTTAAAATGACAAAGGATTATTACTTCTTCATATGGTTCTTGGCATGTCCTGTAATCTTACGCAACTTTTTCCTCATCAGTGTATGCCCAACTGCTATGCAAGGATAATGAGTATTGGAGATGCAAAAAGCTGCATAGTTCTTATTGCTAAGACCAACGTCTCTGCTGGTGATGAGCTAACGTAAGATATATTTATTCTCCTAGCCTTCTTACTTCCACTCTATTGATTAATCTCAGCTAACAACGTATGAAATGTTATTTACTTTCTGAACCCTCCACAGATATGATTACTTGTTTGATCCAGATGAGCGGGACGAGCTGAAAGTCCCCTGCCTATGTAAAGCTCCAAACTGTCGGAAGTTTATGAATTAGGTTTACAAAATTTTGTATTCCAAATGTAAATATCTGAAAGCACTTGTCTATTCTTTCTCAAATAATGATTTGATTACTGGTGGAATGAAACTGAAGAAAGGAGAGAAATGTGATCTGTTTAGGAGCCTTTAACTGAGTAGGGATTGATAATTGAGATCAGGCTGCGGCCTGCAGTCATCTAATTAATTATAGGTCGACTTTGTTTCATTCCTTTACATTATTGGAACTGAACATGTTCGTTTCGGACTTCTCAAAGCCAACCCTAACTTTGTTCTAAAATCGGACCGAGGGGTGTTCTAATTATAAAATAGTTGTGAACTTATTGGTTTCTGTTCTGATAAGGTCGATAAATACTGTGATTGAAGTCTATTTGATTTGAAAATTGTGGAAGCTAACAGAAGACGAGGGAGCGATTGAGAAGAGATAGGTACATGTAGACTTCCATGTCCAGAAGTCTGATATTACTCCTGAAAACAGTTTATGACGAACACTGATCAGTGTTTCTTGGTACTTAGTTCCTTTAGCTTTTAAAGCTGAGGAAAAATTCTGAACAACTCTGAATTTGACCTTATTATGGATTGACAGGGTTTTTGTGATCAACTAATTTTCGTATATAATAATACTACATCATGTTATCTTATGATCTCGTCATAAGCTCTGACCATAAATACTTGACGTATTGGTTAATGTTTGGAGCAAAAAAAAAAAGGGCTGCTGCTCACGCCTTAGGTCATAAAACAAAAGGTTTGATATAGAATTTTGCAACTCGGCGAGTCATTTCAACACTATGGGTATCTCTCAGACAACCTTTCTGCTTTTCTTTCTACAAATTGTCTTTGCCATAAGAGCTTGTCCAAACTCCAGGTGTAGTGGAGATAACATTACTGTTCGATTCCCTTTTCGCCTGGAAGGCCAGCAACGCCAGGATTGTGGTTTTCCAGGTTTCAACCTGAGCTGCAACAATCAGAACATGACAGTCCTGAAACTTCCTTACTCTGGAAAGTTTCTGGTGCGTGGCATCAATTATCCTAGTCAGGAGATACAGCTTTACGACTCCGGCAATTGTCTTGCTAAAAGGCTCCTGAACTTCAACCTTTCAGGTTCGCCTTTTGTTGCTCCCACTTTTCAGAATTACACGTTCCTGAGCTGCCCAACTCCACTTGTAGGGTCTCGTCTCACAACCATTGATTGCCTTAGTAATTCCACAATCTCGGTTTTAGCTACTTCTTCCATTAGCCTCGTCAACGACATGTCCAAGTCTAACTCGTGCCGGACAATTGTTACTCTGCCACTTCCTGTCCCGTTCCCTGTCGATTTCAGTGAAGGGCTTTCCTCTCAACTTAATAACGATCTATATTTAACATGGTATGAGCCTGACTGTGCTCAATGCGAAGCACAAGGTGCGGTATGTGGGTTCCAGGGAAATAAAACCGAAACAGTTGGATGCTCCTCTAGTCCTAAAGCAGGTAAGTTTTCTTGTTCCTTGTCTATGTTTTACTACTCCTATCTCTATGTCACTCCCAAGATAAGTTTCTCCAATCAACTTCTCTGAATTTATCGAAACATACATTATTTGCCAAGTTGTGTAACTGACTTGAAAAGAGGACATTGTATTATAAAACCACTGATTTAGATAAGAGGATGATCTAATTAGATGTGTTTCAACTGATAAGAAGCGTTGGACTATGAAATTAATGTTTTGTTTTAGATTTTATAATATAAATGTCAAATCACATTCAACAGTATTATCAGTGGGGTTCAAATCTTCTATCCCATTTTACCCAGTACCCTCTGTCTCAAGAGCATCCCAGCCATACAATAATTAAGAGAGAGGAAATTTAAATGGCTAAGATGTGGGACAGAGGATACCGGGCAAAATGGGACGGAGGATCTCATGCCATTATCAATGACATTTGTGATAGTCCCAAAAGTCAAATCATAAAATACACTTTTAATTCTTACTTGTGATACAAGATTGAAATACAAGATTGGAACACCTAACGGAATAGAGTCCCCTTTAGCCTTAGGTCAAGTGGCATCTTGTAATTTTTATATTGTATTGTATCTGTTGGATTGATCGCGACATGATTGACCTTGTTTTGAAAGAAATTACTATGAAACCTGAGTGAAGTTTCCTTAGCATTTGGTCTTACAAAGCTTATGTCAGGTATTGGCTTATGTGGATTTAAGTATTTAAAAAAATGGCATATTCCTATTTCAGGCGGATCAAAGAAGAGTCTTCAGGTTTTCAAGATAATCTGCATGTCCATTGCTGTTCCATCGGTGGTATTAGCCGCCGCAATAGCTCTCTTCGCTTTCGTGACGGACAGGCGTCCTAGAATCAACGCCGCGCGGTGGAACACCTCAGATGTATCGCCCCAACCTACGAACATGGTGGCTGGTCTGGATGAATCCACCATCCTGTCCTATCAAGAGCTAGTGCTCGGAGAAAGCAAGCGACTTCCTGGACCCAATGATACCAAATGTGCTATATGCTTGTCTGAGTACCAAAGTAAGGAGACCGTAAGATGTATACCTGAATGTAACCACTGTTTCCATGCAGAATGCATCGACGAGTGGCTACGGAGGAACGGTAGTTGCCCAGTTTGTCGGAATTCGCCCCCTCCGGCGGCAGATAGTTCAGTTGTAGATGGTTCAGAAGCAGTTTAAAGTTTCCCTCCGATTTGTTCACCACCGGTTAATATCTACGTGTAACTTAAACATTTTAGAGTGTGAGTAAATTCACAAATATTCTTTATCTTTTGCTTTTTACAATTCTACCCCCCTAGATATATAGTAACAATGAAATATATAACAATTCTTTGATTCATGAAAAAACTTTAATTCAAAATTCAACATATAAAATGTATTTAATTGAACACTCAATTTATAATATAAATTGTTGGACAAGAGAGTCAGAAATTAAAAAGCAATGATTTTTTAATTTTTCTAAATCTTTCAATTTTCTTTTTTTTTTCATTCTTGTATATATATATATTTTTCTAAAGTAATCAATACGTTAAGGTATTATATGAGTGAGTTGGTTGAAGAATAATAAGTTATATAATTAGTTAATTTATGTACCTCATGAATTATATAAGAATAATTAGTTTAATTTCTTAAACTCTTAATAATTAGTATCAAGAAATTTTTATTGTATTACGATTAATATTAACTTTAACAATTTTTAATGGTAAAATCATATAATTTAGACATGTATATTTATAATGATGTCATTAATATTTCTACTTTTCTCTTTTTAAGAAATTATAAACTTATTTCATATAAATATTAAGTCCCCCATAAAAAGAATTATAGAAGGTGATTAAATATGCAATGTGAAGCTACACTTGAATTCATCTATACATCAATAGAAATGGCAGAGATAAAGTATAAAGTGGTGCAATTGATACTGATATTCATTTCTTGTCAGAAACGTCAAGCATATTAATTACGTCTAATATGAGGGTCACAAACGTCACAATCATTATCTTTTATCAACTAATTAAAAAGTAATGCATGTTACAATTATCATGTATTCTCTTCCGATTTTTCCAATTTTTCTTAATTCATGTTAGTCCATTTGTCCATATCTTTGTAGATACTTTTGCAGATAAATTATTTTCCATGTAATTGACACGGCAAGACATGAAAAAATCTTTTTGTTTTATGTTGACATTTGTCCATACCATATAATTATGGAAGGTGATCAAATATGCAATGTGCAGCTACACTGAAATTCATCTACATATCAGTAGAAATGGCAGAGATAAAGTATAAAGTGGTGCAACTGATACTGATATCCATTTGTCAAGCGCATTGATTACGTCCAATCTAAGAGTCACAAAAGTCACAATTATCATTTTTAATCAACTAATTGAAAAGTAATGCACGTTACAATTATTATGTATTTTCTTCCAATTTTTCTTGATTCATGTTAGTCCATTT
>JANKOD010000004.1:3344165-3354405 GCA_026284645.1 Erythroxylum acuminatum | reverse complement strand
GGTTTTAAGACAACATCAGTTGTATGCTAAGAGGAGCAAATGTGTTTTGGGGGCATTAGTGTAGAATATTTGGGTCACTACATCTCAGCTAAGGGTGTTTCCACGGATCCAAAGAAGGTTCAAGCTGTGAAGGATTGGCCAACACCCGTGAATGTGAAGCACTTAAGGGGGTTTCTTGGATTGGAGGGTTATTACAGAAGGTTTGTTAACAATTATGGCAGCATTAGCAAGCCATTAACTAATCTGCTCAAAAAAGAGGGATTTTACTGTGGTCCTGAAGTGGAGAAGGCTTTCCAAAAACTTAAGGAAGCTATAACAGCTTCTCCTGTTTTGGCATTACCTGATTTATCAAAGGAATTTGTAATAGAAACAGATGCTTCTAGTATAGGAATTGGGGCAGTATTAATGCAGGCTGGTCATCCTATCTCTTATATAAGCAAAGCTTTAGAGCCCAAGCAACATCACTTATCTACGTATGAAAAGGAAATGTTGGCAGTGCTACAAGTAGTGAGCAAGTGGAGGCATTATTTAGAAGGAAGGCATTTCAAGATTAAAATTGATCACAGTAGTCTCAAATACTTCATCATCACACCCAGTCTGAAATCCCGCAATACAGCAGAGTATGGGGAGGTCTGATAGTACGCAGCCTTATCCCTACATAGTAGAGAGGTTGTTTCTCGTAGACCCACAATGCAAATGTGATAAGAAAAAATGATGCAGATTAAAAAGTAAATAAGTAAAACTAACACGCAAAATAATTATGTAAATAAAATTATAATAAATACATAAAAAATAAAATATAACGAAGAGATATACCTGATGATGGCCAGCCTTACATACCTCTTAATCAATCCTAAAAAAGAACTGCCTATTTACATACCTCGTCGAAGAAGAGGGCATAACCTTCGTGAGAAAAAGAGGCGAGAGGATTGGCAGAGATTCTGTGCTCCTTCACCGGTTCCAGATACAAAATAACTTAAATGTATTTTGTAAAAACTAAACTACAAATCAACATTATCGCCAACCAAAAATTCCACCAAACTTAACTACTTTTATCTCCAAAAGAATAAAAATTTAAACAATTCATCACCCAACAAAGCAAAATATGAATCTTGGTTCTACACAAGTTACTTCACTTTCAATCACACACAAACATCAGCTAATGAACTCGATTATGAAGTGAAAGAAAAGATAGAATCTTTTAGCAAATGACAATCCAACACAGATCTACATCCAGGAACTACAGATCAGGCAATCAAAGACAAGCCACGGATCATCAGCACAAGAACATGACTAGATCCAATCATACTTCATATCATTAAACTGAAGCTGATGGTCTTAAAGAACCAACCTTTCACGTGAAAATCAAAGAACTCCAAAATAAGAAAACCCAGTAGAGTATATACATAGAAAAAGGTCGATGCTTGATTACCTTGTACAGAAACTGAGGACAGAGACTTGGGGTTTGAAAAGAAGGCCAAGCCAAAGACCGAAGAGATATTCAGAACCATAAATGGGAAACAATATCATTATTTATCCTTCCACATTCGTCTCAAATACTTACTGGACCAAAACCTTTCCACCGAAAGTCAGCATGTATGGCTGTCTAAGCTACTTGGTTGGACTATGAGGTAATTTATAGGAGAGGAAAGGAGAACATAGCTGCTAATGCTCTTTCTAGGGTCACTGGTTCTGAGCTATTGTCTATGGCTATTTCCACTGCTTCTATAGATTTATTATAGCAAATTAAGGCATCTTGGGCTAAAGATGCGCAGGTTCAGCAGTTGATTGCTCACTTGGAATTGGATCCCTTGTCACATTCCTCCTACCAGTGGAAAGATGGACTGCTCACCAGGAAGGGCAAGCTAGTGGTGGGGTCAGATGAAAAAATGCAGAACGAGATTATGGGGCTGTATCATAATTCAGTTATGGGTGGACATTCAGGGATGCAAGCTACTACCAAGAGGTTGAAGTCAGTTTTTTATTGGAAGGGTCAACAAAAAATGATTCGGCAGTTCATCAGACAATGTGAAATATGTTAGAGAAATAAACCAGATAATGTTGCCGAAGCTGGGCTCTTGCAACTTATTCCTATTCCTGAATCAGTATTTAATAATATTACTATGGACTTTGTGGAAGGATTGCCTAAGTCTAGATGTAAAAATGTGGTACTGGTTGTGGTTGATAGGTTGAGCAAGGACGCTCATTTTCTGGCTCTTTCTCACCTTTATTCAGCTAAGGACGTGGCTAAAGTATTTCCTAGACCATGTCTTCAAACTGCATGGCATGCCAGCAACTATCATCAGTGATAGGGACCCTACTTTTCAAAGTAAATTTTGGAAGGAGTTGTTTTCCTTATAAGGGGTTAAACTACATTTCTCTACTTCTTATCATCCACAATCAGATGGCCAAACCGAGGTGGTTAATCGTTGTTTAGAAATGTATCTCCGTTGCATGACAGGGGATGCTCCTAAGAATTGGGTCAAGTGGCTGTCACTTGCCGAATGGTGGTACAATACTACCTATCATACTTCTACAAAGGTCACTCTGTTTGAAGCATTATACAGGGACCCTCCTCCTCTCCACATTCCTTATATTCCCAAAGATGCTAATGTCCAAGCAGTGGATGACTTACTTACTACTAGAGAAGCTAAGATTGAGGAGCTCAAGCAGAATCTAGTGCAAGCTCAAAATCGTATGAAGCAGTTAGGGGATAGGAAGAGAACAGATAGGGAATTCGAAGTAGGAGATTGGGTGCTACTCAAATTACAACCTTTCAAACAAAAGTCTGTGGGTTCCAGGACTACGCAGAAATTAGCAGCAAAATATTTTGGATCCTATCAGGTGATGGAGAGAATTGGAAAATTGGCTTACTGATTGAAGTTGCCTCCTGGAGCATCGATTCATCTAGTGTTCCACGTGTCCAAGCTCAAGAAATTTGTTGGCATCCTCTACCCAACTATTGATTTTCCTCCTAGTTTGCCTGAACTTCCTTAGACTCCAAAGTGCGTACTTGGAAAAAAAGGCTAAACTGTAAACATAACAAAGCTACAATATAGGTGTTGATTCAATGGGATGGTGGGTCTCTTACTGAAGCTACTTGGGAATGGGTTGATGACATGAAGATCAGGTATCCAAATTTCGTCCTTGAGGACAAGGACACACTTGAAGGGGAGGATGTTGATGCATGAATTGAAGATTGGGATCGCAAATTGGGAGTTAGGGATTGCAGCTCCACATTGAGATTTCTTGTTTTAATTGTCGTGGGTCAGTCAGCAAATTTGGGTAAGCAATGGGCCATTATTGGGCTCAATAATGCAAGCTGTAGTCTATTAGTAGTAATGGTAGTAACTAGTATAGTGCCAGCGTGGTAAGGGATGAGCTGGTATTGTAACCAACTCCTTGATTCACGTCGTGCACCACTGCTATTCCTATATATATAACAAACTTGCACGAGAAATGGGACGACAGAGAATATTATGAATGTGATGTAATGTGTGTATCGTTCTTGACCTTTTTCATTAAATACAAAACACAAACACCATTGATCCCTTCAAGGTAC
The DNA here is from genome assembly GCA_026284645.1 of Erythroxylum acuminatum. Taxonomy (NCBI): domain Eukaryota; kingdom Viridiplantae; phylum Streptophyta; class Magnoliopsida; order Malpighiales; family Erythroxylaceae; genus Erythroxylum; species Erythroxylum acuminatum. Next base: position 3,350,843 of record JANKOD010000004.1, on the reverse strand, counting down.
CCATTCAATCTGGGACCTATAACCCTTCACCTACATCACAAAGGCAACAAATCACCATCCAAGACAGCAAAGCTCGATCGAACCCAGAACGAAGTGCAAGACCACGCCTTTCTATTCAGGGTCAAGAATCAATCGGAAAATGTTGTTTTGCCGTCTAGAGGTTTCCTTTTCATCTGCTGGCTAAGACCTCTCAAAGTGAAGAAAACGGATCCATACCCAGCAAACCAAACAAAACGATTCCAACACTACAGAATATAACAATGCTTATAACCTTGTCACATAACCGATTAGGTGCAGATAATAATAATTTCGATGAACGGGAACTTCAGGAAAAATGAATTTGAAGACTAGCACAAAATAAGCAAATAAACATAAGCTACAATCACCGGATTGCAGTAACTTTGCGCAAAAATCACGTCCAAGACCCAACAGTTATAGGGACTAGTATAATCCAACAGATCCACGATATAACCAACAAAATCCAAAATTAAAGAACAACCCTTAAACTTGCAGTCCCTCACATAGTTCCACTCTTAGCGGTCGTGCTCTCTAGATAGTGATCTATCTGAGCGTCGATAATCATTCTCCCTATCGCGTGCCTCAGATGTTCCATGGTCGTAGCGGTAATCATCATCCTCCATTTGCTCATAATGATCACGATCATTGCTAGGATATTGATCATAACGGTCATGATCACCTTGCACATCCATTGGATCATACTGTCCCCTACTTATGTGATGCTCATAATGATCATACCGTTGCCCATGCTCTGCATCTGAGCGCCTATGCCCCTGCTCAGAATGTCCATACCAGCCGTGATCATCCTCTGGCTCAGTATGATCATACTCCCTCTCGTCATGCCGACCCCTACCATGTTTAGAAGCACCACGATCATAATCAGTTTCTCTATCACGTGAACGCCCACGATCCCGATCCCCTTCTTCCCGCCTCTTCTCCCTGGGACGATCCCGGTCACGCTCTCGACCACGGTCTCTATCTGGGTCATGCTCATAATCATGACCACGGACCCTACCTCGATCACGATCACGAGCCCTGTCACGGTCACGGTCACGTCCCCTCTCTCTCTCCCTGTCGCGATCTCTGTGATGCCTGTCTTCTCTATGGTCACGGTCCCTTGGCCTGTCATGGGAGCGCTCACGGGACTTCTCACGTGACTTCTCACGTGACCTCTCTCTATCCTTTCCCCCTCTTTCACGAGATTTCTCCCTGTCCCTGGATATGTCAGGTCACAATACATAATTAGAACATCAAACTCATGACCCATTATGCTCTAAATCTCTCGTACAAAAGTTTCCTCACTGAAACATAAATAAAACATCCAACACAAGCATATTATTACTGACACAATTCTTGAGCAAGTATGCTCTTGTTGGCCAATTATCTCTGTAAACAAGTGAGATGGAAAATTACTATTGAAAAACAGCAAGGAGAACTTACCGTTCACTGTACCGATCTTCCCGTGCCCCAGGCTCCTCAGAACGAGAAGATCGTCCTGATTGCTGCAGTTCTCTGTCAAGCGTAAACACAGTAACTTAGTGTCTAACAAAGACTCAAAAATTTAAATTAGTGACAGCAGAAGTTTTTAACAAATTAAGCCAGATAAATCGGCATCATACTTCTGAAACAGAGGTTACATTAAACATAAACAAGCAAAAATCACCGAGGGTAGATTAATCTGATTAAGAAAAGTCCAATAAAATCAATTAAGGACAAACCACAACCAATTTAAAATCTTTATTTCAACTATTATCTTATTAAAAATTTAAAGTTGGCCATAAATATCTGGATATTTTGCATCTTCATGTATAGACTGTTAGAGATCAGTAAGACTACCTCTCAGAATATTTCTGATTAACTTCTTCACCCCCAACCCGTGTAGTTCCAAGACCACCACCTAGTCTGCGAGGACGCCAATTTGGCACGGTTCTACCACGTTCAACATCCACAAGTACCCTTTTGCCGTCCAGCTTCCTCCCATCGGCTTGCTTATATGCAGCTAGTCATATACAAAAGTGGTGGTTAGAAACCGCAGAGCAATGAAAGAAGGTCAGGATCAAGACATCAAGTAACACCTTTCATGTCACGAGTGTGCATATACTCGATGAAAGCATAGCCTCTGGGCTTATTTGTCTCTTGATCAGTTACCAGTCTAACCTGAGAAGCTCAAAGGAGAAGAATGAACATGATGCAAGTAAAGTATAAAACTTCTCAAAACAGTTAGAATGATTTTGATGTTTAATTTATTTCATTAACAGTCAACTCTACAGAAAGTTAGAATAATGAATCCTAAATGGCACGGCAGACAGGCACTATGCCTAATTAGCCGTGCTCACCTTTTAATCATAGGCTCCAATCGCAAGATGCATCCCCACCAGGGCTAGAGTTGCAGAAAAACTGATATATCGTGGCAAATTAACCATTTCTTGGACAAACTAATGTCCCCTTACCAGGGAATAGATTTTTAAAATGAAAGTACCATATAAACAAAATTGGAAGTACCAGAACATCTTCTCAACAGCTGATATGTTATGGTAGCCTCTAGAGTCAAAAGTAAAATTTTAGTAGCAAGGAAATGGATTATCATAATTCAAATAAAGGGAAAGAGATGCTAATACTCCCTATACTTTTTTTACCCAGAGCAGAAAAAGAACAGATGCCAATCTCCTTTTGTTGCTCGAAAATAAAGGCCAAAAAGTGCATCACTGCTTTGCTCAATCTAATTTTCATCTTTGCTGGCAGGATTGAAGCAACTTCTTTAAAATACAATGGTACAAGAGTTGAGAGGTGAAATTTCCATGGGAACCAAGTCAACAATCCCCTTACCAGGGATCTGTTAATATGATGAATCTCAATCTCCTTACCAGGGATCTGTTAATATGATGAATCTTAATGCTAAAGCAGTTCCTAGGAACCACATCATACCCTGACTGGATGATAGGTTTTAAACTGAGAATCAGCAGAACAAACAAGACTGTTTCTCAAGCTGCATAATAGCAAAGCTATTATTTTTATGTTACTTACTCCACCGGTGTTGCTATACACAGGGTGATGCACAATTCCCCAATTGACATTGATGCTAAACAATCATTCATCACTGACTACTCTAACTGCAAACTCATGCAATTTTCTAAATTAAGCCAAACAGTTGTTTTGGTGTTACAACAGACAAGAAGCTTGATTTTGGCAGAAAACTTTAGCATTGCTTTACAGTAAGTTTAATGAATGAACATCAGAAAATGCATAAATGTGAATCATGCAAAAGGTAGAAAATTTTCAGACCAGGCAAAAAGAAGAAATTGACAAGTAAAAAGGGTTGATAATGTAAAAGATGTCTAACAAATAGAAAATCTTCCTTGTGAATCTTAGGCAAGTACAGCTGACAACCTATTACCAAACCTGTTTTGTTGTACTCAAATATACCTACCCGTTTTATTGGTCCATAGGACTCAAACTCCCTTTTAATTTTACTCTCTGTCGTCTCATAATTCTGCATACAAACAGTCAAAGTGTCATTCCGACTGAAAAAAGATCTAGCTTCAAAATAAGGGGAAAGAAAACAGAACACCACTTACAAGCCTGGCAACAAATAAAGTCTTGTATGGATCTCCTGAGATATTTGGGTCATTATTTGGATCATCTGTTCACACATGCATATTAAAAGACCTGCATAAACCCAATGAAAAACTGAACAAATAGCAATGGAAAGAACAATAAATCTCACATTTCTGAAGCTCCTCAGCAGCCTTCTCCGCACCATTTTCAAGTTTCAGTTTATGTATTCTTGCCCTTCGCTGTGCCTGATCCATAGTATTTATAAAATTTTTGTGAAAGCAGAAGGTGAATATAGCATACGCAAAAGTATCCCGGAATTAAAACAGCAGGCAAGAGAAGCAGATAGAATAATAATTGTTCTTCCACAAACAAGATGAAAGCAAAAAATTCAAGGGAAAATGAATCTAACAAAATTTCCAGGAAGTATACACCAAAATAAGTAAAACACAGCAAGAATGAAAAACCGTACGGGAGTTTCAGTCTCCGGGACTGGCGGAGCATACTCAGCATCTCCAGCAGCTGCAAACTCACTCACAAATTGCGCCATGCCTTATCCAAAAAGAAACCATATCAACAATAATTCAACCCCAATAAAGTACAGTTAAAACTGATTCATCACATCAAATAAAGCGGTACCGGTGAGTGGTAGGCCTTTTCTCTTTTCAGGAGGAGGTTTGAACTCCAAAGGAGGCCGAGGCTCAAATAGCTTCAAGAGATTTGCTGTTAACCCAGTCGGGTGGCTTTGCCCAATCTGCAGAACGAACAATTCAAAGAAAACTTCAACATTAAACAATCCAAATCACTCATATTAATACGATCAACATCAAATATACTTTTATCGAAGCCAAACCAAGCGAAGAAAGAGTTCCAACTTTCAATTGCTTTCTTTGCTTTTGCTACTAAAACTTGCATTTACATGGCAACAGAAAACATCAAGAACAAGAAAACTAGGGTTTCACTATTGACATCATAACCGAAAAGTAAGTTATAGAATCTCCAGTGAGAGCAAAGAAATCTAGTGTAGCACAAACCAGTTTGAGCTGGAGGACGTTGGTGCGATTCTGGCTCTTGGCGGTGGCCCTAACAGCGGAGTTTTGGTTGCGCATGAAGGCATCGTTGTAGTCACCCATGGTGTCGACCCCGACCTAGGGTTTCGCAAATCGAGATCAAGTCAAGAAGACGATAACTGTGTCTATTCGGGTCGGAATTTTAAAAATCGGGTCAGAATGCGAGAGCGAAGAAAACTGAAATTGCAACGAGAAGTAAGGAGCTCGTCCGAGCTGCTGCGAAGCATTTATAGTTCGAGTAGGCCACCAAGTGCACTAGGCAGTAGGCACTTGACAGGATATTTTCGTCACTTTAATTTTTAAAAAATACAAAATCTTCATAATTGTACTTGTTGAAAAAAAACTTTATTTAAAATTGTTTAGTATTAGAAATACTTAAAATTTTATCTTTTATTAAATTATTTTAATAAAATATATTATCTATTACGTAATTAACATCACATAAATTAATATAAGAATTCGATAAAAAAATTTATTTTAATATTTTCAATGTCACAAGATTTTTTATAATAATTTTTTTTGATGATATAAGTAAAAATTATATTTTATCCTTTTTTTAGTAATATTATCACGAGACATGAAATATAATAAAAAATAAAACTAGTTCTCGTATTAAAGAATTAAGTCTATACTTTTTCTTTACTAAAGAATGCAATTTTTTCAACATGGTTTTTGCAGTTAGTGTGATGGTAGAATTTAAGAAATTGCCATTTTTAAAATAAATTTTGTGAATATGGTAATAAATGCCATAGTTGTCACCTGAACATGTTTAAACATATGATTTAGGATTAATGAAATATTTGGAATAGAAAGGGAAGATCTTTTATTCTCTAATAAGCAAAATAATCCCTCATGATTTTTTTCTAACTACACAATCCTATTGCCATTTTACAAATTGAGGAATCATCAAAACAGTGTGAATATAATTCATAAGAACGGTCCTACATGCTTAGAGAATTAGGGACAGGTGAGTTGGTAAGGGACTTTTCTGGTTTAAGTAAAGTTACGGATTCAAACCATCCTCATATATGCAGTTGTTTAAAACTTAGGGCCAGAGCTTTGTCTCCCAAAACGGACCTACCATGCTTGAGCTGGAATTAGTCTGGGTGTAAATGACTTAAGGTACCTTGTCATAATTGAGACCCTCCTAAGACACCTAGTATAAAAAAAAGGAGAGAAAATCAGAGCCATTCTTGGTGGGTGACAAGTCTAACAACAATTATCCTAAACCCTAAGCGTGGATCTGGGTGTCTAATTGTGAATGTTGTTGTTCTTGATTGGCAAAGTTGTTAGTTTATGCCTTTGCAACCAATTATTTTGGTTATAAATATTTGTATGACATTATTATTTATTAATAAAAGGCATTCTTTATCTTTATATATTTGTTAATAATTTAATCATTATTCGTAAAGATAAAATCCTTAGAATAATTACTGTGTAATTGAAATTATGATGAGATCATAATTATGAGATTCAATTTTCACTTATGTATTATTCCTATATGTTCCTAATTGTAGTTTCATCAAGACTGGATATTGTTGAGACGGTAAAATTAGCACACATTATATTTCTTTCTTACGAAAAAAGAAATTGATCTCATTAATTAAAGTATAGAGATACTTAAACTAATGTGTGGGTGATTATTAGAGAATAAGTCACTGGACTGACCCGATTATAAGAATTCCGAATGGAATATTACTTATGTGTCCATGGACTATCTCATAATGATGGTTGTATAATTAATCCTCGGACTTGAGATTACCAATGTATCTACTGTGGGAATTATTGTGTTTTGATGCTACTTATGAATCATCCTAGGATAATTCTGTCGGTAGTAATTGGATATAGTACGAACCATATGTAGATAATTGAGTAAGTCGATAAAGGATTCATCGCTCTAAAGTAATTAGAGAGAATATTCTATTGTTCTTGATTAGTAATGATTTATGGAATTCTCTGGTCAGAGTGAATTGATATTTGAAAAGGAGTTTTCAAATTCAATTATAAATCAATTACTAATTAGCAAGAACGAACATAA
>JANKOD010000004.1:3308315-3336103 GCA_026284645.1 Erythroxylum acuminatum | reverse complement strand
GGTATTGATATTAATCAACTATTTATAAATATTAATAATTTTGAGCTTAAATTTAATTTTATAATTTAAATTTAAAAAATTTGGAAAGAAAACAAATAGTACAATATTTATGCTATAAAAAAAGAAAGATTAGTTAGAAAAGAAATACATATTTTATCTTATACTAATATATTTTAATGTCTTTGACTAGAAATCTATATCGCCTAGACTTTATTGTTTTAGTTATTGAGAATAAAAATTTAAAATTTTAATATAATTTGTTTTAAAATAATTATATAAAATTCTATTCCTATATAAATTAAGACAAAAATAATATATAAATCACTTGTTTATCACTTTCAAAGTAATTCTTAAATAAAAATGTCGACAAATATCAACATAAAATAAAAAGATTTTTTCATGTCTTGCCGTGTTAATTACTTGGAAAATAATTCATATGCAAAAGTATCTACAAAGATATGGATAAATGGACTAACATGAATCAAGAAAAATTGGAAGAAAATACATAATAATTGTAACGTGCATTACTTTTCAATTAGTTTTTTTTTATAAGAAACGGGCCAAGGCCAAAGAAAAACTACAAATGAGCCACGCGAGGGAGGGAGACTCCCACGACGTCAGCATACAACAAAGGTGTAATGCCGACAACTGGTTCAGGGAACCAGTGCACGCCCACCGACAAACTATAGCTGTAGCTAGCGAGCCAATCCGCACAGCGGTTACCCTCACGATAGATATGACGTATCCGCACCTCCCAATTTCGGGTCAGTAATTCACGAACGGCAACAAGTAAGGAATTGAGCACCGGGCGAGTCTCAGACGAAATGAGTGATACCACCATGGCTGAATCGAGAGCGAGATCAATCTGAGTGTAGCCAAATGCCCAAGCGAGATGAAGACCATAGAATACAGCCCAGAGTTCAGCCTGCCACGCGGGACAACAACCCACATTGGCTCCAAACCCTACCAGCCATCGGCCGTAGGTATCACGGATCAGGCCGCCTGCTGTGGCCAAGCCTGAACTAGCGCGAGCAGAACCATCCGTTGCCAAACTAACCCATCCTTCCTCCGGTTTACGCCAACTGACCTCAATGAGCTGAGAACGCGAAACATACGCAGGAGAAACAACAGAACAATAGAGGCACTGGGCTTGGCGCACATCCTCAACATAGGACAGAACTTCCGGAAGATGGTGAACCTGGGCAAAGCTGGGATCAAAACATCTCTCATTCCGCCATGTCCAGAGTTTCCAAAGCACTACGCCAAAGATCAGCGGCCACGAACGAGCACTATGGATCCCATAGTCGGTAGTCAAATTACTCACCAACCAATCGTGAAACGGACTGCCATAAAATTCCCTATGTCTCCGGCGACTGACGAGAGGGGCCCACAACCGGCGAGCCCGCCAGCAGTCCCGAAACACATGAGAGAGCGTCTCCACATGGGTTGGGCAGTCCGGACAAACCGGAGAGTCAGTAAAAGCAAGGCGAAAACGCCGTTCGTTAGTCATAAGACGGGCCTTCGCTACCAGCCATAGATGAGTTTGAATGCGCCGTGGTCCCGGCCAGCCCCAAATCAACTGCCAGAATCTCTCACCCAACGTCCCATCAGGTTGTCGTAAGAGGCAGTAGGCGGAACGAGTAGTGAAAGTGCCACTGGGATCCAGAGACCAGCAAAGACTGTCCGGAGCCTGAGAATGGGAAGGCGGGAGAATAGCAGCAATTTTTAAGAGAATCTCCGACGGCAGGAACAAACGGAGCTCAGCCCAGGCCCAGTTCCCACTCCCATCCACATAATCACAGACCATACACGTCAAATGCTCCGGAGGAATCGCATGAACAGCAGTGGAGGAGAGAGGGCCGACTACTCCCGGAACCCAGACATCAGTCCAAAACCGGATTGATCGCCCACTACCCACAGACCAGGAAATGCCTTTTAATAAACTGGGAAAATTGGAACAGATGCTGCGCCAAAGCGGGGAAGAAGCAGACGTAGCCACCAGTCCCTCAAAAGGAATCCCCCCCAATGGTATTTAGCACGCAGCACTTGATTGCTCAGCTTGCCCGGCTCGTGCAAAAGAGACCAACCGAGCTTCATATGATGGGCCGAGTTCATCGCCACCAGATTCTTTAACCCCAGCCCCCCCACAGAACGAGGGCGACACACCTGGTCCCAGGACACCAGGTGCAAACGGCGGACGTCTCCTGATGTTCCCCACAGAAAATTGTTGCAGTGTCATTCGATCTCCGAGAGAAGACCCTTAGGGATTTTTGCCGTCTGCATTGTGTAGATAGGGAGAGCTCCCAAAACCGACTGACAGAGGGTTAACCGACCAGCCAGGGATAGCCCCTCAGCCTTCCAACCAGAAAGACGGGCCTGAACTTTGTGTAAAATATGCGCATACGTAGCTTTGGTGACCCGTTTGTGGAGGAGGGGAACCCCCAAATACATTCCAAGATCCGGCGTAGACGCAAATCCCGAAAGACGGGTAATATCTCCACAGACCGCAGGACGCACATTAGGGGAAAAGAAAACTGTCGTTTTACGGATATTTAGTCGTTGTCCCGAAGCATTACAAAACAGATGCAGACACTCAAGAATTTCCGTCATTTGATCCACAGAAGCCTCCGAAAAAAGAACCAGATCATCAGCGAAACATAAATGGGAAATCCTGGGACCGTCCATTCCCACCCGCATAGGTTTCCAACTCCCAGCTGCCACCCTAGTCGCAATTAATTGGGACAACCGCTCTAAGCAAAGGACAAAAATATAGGGTGACAAAGGATCACCTTGTCGGATGCCCCTACTAGGTGAGAATTCCGAACAGGGCTGGCCATTCCAAAGGATCCTCATCGTCGGCGTTTGTATACAACTCATGATTAAATTAATCATAGGCTGGGGAAACCCAGCATCCAAAAGCGTATCCTGAATGAAACTCCAATTGAGGCGATCGTATGCTTTTTCAAGATCTACTTTAATAGCCATAAACCCCCGTTTCCCGCGCAAACGACGCATGGAGTGGACGAGTTCCTGTGCCACAATAATATTATCAGATATCTGCCTACCTGGTATAAAACTACTCTGAAAGGGGCTGATAAGGGTGGAAAAGGTGTCCTTCATGCGTTGAACAAGAATCTTCGAGATAAGCTTATAGCTCACATTGCACAACCCGATAGGCCGAAACTGGGACACGAGATCTGGATGCTCAACTTTCGGGATGAGGGTGAGATATGTATCATTTAGACCCTGGATCAGAGAAGGATCGGCAAAGACACGCTGAACCAAGGTGGTCACGCTAGACCGGACCAAAGACCAATTAGATTGAAAGAAATGGGCATGAAAACCATCCGGGCCCGGGGCTTTGTGCGCACCCATCTGAAAAAGGACTCGCGTTACCTCATGAGCAGAAATTGGCTCACTCATCAAATGCCAAGTATCCTGAGGAAGCAAGGGAAAACAACCTCGGAGAGGGAAGAGTGGTCGGATGCCCACCTCCTCAGTAAACAGAGCCTGGTAATAATCGGCCACCATCCGCTGTAAGGCTAAAGGCTCCCCTACCCAGCAACCAGAGTTGTCCTGCAGAGCCTCAATTCGATTACGTTTCCGGCGAATCATAGTAGAAGCATGGAAAAAGCGGGTGTTACGGTCCCCTAAAAACATCCAATCTTTCCTCGATTTCTGGAACCACAACAACTCTTCCTGACTCGCAATAAGGCTATATTCAGCCTGAAGCTGCCCTTCCAGACGCCGCAAAAACTGGTTGCTACGGGTCATCAGAGCACGCTGGACGCCATTAAGACGGGCAAAGAGACGTTTCTTTCGTCTAAAAATATTGCCAAAGATATCGGAATTCCAGCACTGAAGAGAAGCCTGCAGCCGAGATAGCATGAGAGGTAAGGACTCCGCATTATCCCATTGGGAAGTGATAAAGGCCTGAAAAGCCGGATGAGTTATCCAAGCCAGTTCAAACCGGAAAGGCTTCACAAAATTCGGTAGAGACTGAGCAGGTTCAATATTGATGAGAATAGGGTGATGGTCAGAGCGAAAACGGGGCAAATGTCGGACAGAGGTGGAAGGGAACGCAGAAACCCAAGCTAGGTTCCCAAAGGCACGATCTAGTCTTTCAAATACTCGACCATAACTGCGACTCTCATGCCCCCGCCATGTATATTTCGGACCACTGAAGCCAAGATCAACTAATCGACAGGCAGATACCCAGTGTTGAAAACGTCGACAGCGGCGAAAATCAAATGGAGCACCACCCCGTTTATCCTCCGGGCCCAACATCTCATTGAAATCTCCAGCTAACAGCCAAGGACTAGACATTGTTCCCGCCAAGTCCGCCAGAAGTTCAAACAGCTCAGCCTTAAAGGCTGGATGAGGATGGGCATACACAAATGTACAAAACCAGTGAGAACCATCGCGCCGAGAGACTTGAGTATGGATGAAACCTCGTCCACTCCTGAGTACCGTAATAAGATCGGTCGAATGCTTCCATAAGAACCATAAGCCCCCTGAAAAACCCTGGGCATCCACACGATAGACATTAGAGAAGCCCAACCTCCGGGAGACGCGAGCGGCTTGAGTACCACTAATTTTAGGTTCTGCAATAATAACGGCATCAACCTGCTGTAAACGAACGAGATCCTGCAAATTCACCCTAAACCCCAGGGACGCGGCACCCCTACAATTCCAATAAATGAACTTAATCATAGATAAATCACTAAAGGAAACACGCTACAACGCGTGCTGAGAGACAGGCGCAATATCCATGGCGCCAGCATCAGTAGTAACATCTCTGCTAACATTCGAACAGCCTTGAGAGTCGGGAACCAAAACCAGCCCCTGTTCATCCATCATGTCCCGGCTTACCGGACCATCCCGGGAAGTCTCAATCACCGGGCCCAGAGGATCAGGAGGGTGGGACAGGACCCTCGGCTGAACTGGGGAAACGGGCTCACCAGAAGGTTGGGGAACAAGGCGGAGTGTGGACGGAAACTCCACATCCAGAAGCATAGGGTGGGAAGCTGGGGCGGCCTGGGTCGTAGTGATATCCATGGGCGACAGAGAAGAGGATGGAGCCTGCTCGGGAACGTGGGAATCCAGTTGCATGGGCTGCATGCAGGGCACAGTTGACGAGGTCCCCACGTCAGAAGGACAGGCCTCGAGACCAGGAGTAGGTGGCTTGTCAGGAAAAGCAACCACTGGAACCTGCAGAGAAGGTCTGGGTGCGGACTTAGAGGAGAGCTGGGATCCATGAGTAACCTGGTTGTTGGAGCGTTCCGTAGAAAGGCGACCACCACTGGAAACCCGGGGTGGGGGGCTTGGTGTGGACAGAGGGGCTTGGACCGGGGGTACAACGTTGGGATCAGTCGCCGTCAATGGACAGAAGCGTGTTCCCAAAGGAACTTGATTGTTGTCAGCAGCTACCATCCTAGCGGCTGCAGTAGCATTAGCTGGGCCACCTCGATCAGAGGGCTTACCACGAGAGCCAGGCTGACGGTTACGGCCACGCTTAGGTTTCTGCACCAACATCCAGGACCCGTAAGTCTCCACAAGTTCCGGTCGGATTGGAGGAAGCTCCGGCTGCAAAGGGGTCACCTCCGCCGCACCAGTCGTCGCAGCAGGGAGGTCCTGAGGAGCCCGTTCAGCACAAGCGTCTGGACACACTTCTCTCCGGTGGCCATAAGTGCCACATCCAAAACACACCATGTGTAAACCTTCATATTCCACCCGCCAGATTCTACGCTTCATTCGAAACTTAGAAACTAATGGTTTGCTCAGATCAACTTCAACACTGATACGGGCAAACTTAGCGCGAGAACTAGCTTCAGTACTGCGATCTACCCGCATGGTCCGTCCTAGTTTGTAGCCAATACGCGTGAGGATGAGGGAATCATAATATTCCACCGGTAATAAGGGAATCCGAACCCAAACCGTTGCCTTGTCAATGGATGCCGCATAAGGATCAAAATTGGGATGCCATTTCATCACCGTCAAGATATGGTCTGCCACCATCCAGGGACCACCCTCCAGGACCACCCGGTAGTCCTCCAGACAATGAAATTTAACTAAGTAAAAATCATTCCCCATGTCTGCTAACACCACATCAGTTTGGAGGCGCCACTGTTTCTTCAAAGACGCCACTAAAAAACGGTAGCCAATGTGACGACCTAAGACCTTAACGATCAGAGTATTGGACCAAACGCGACGCATACGAATTTTATCAGTCTTGGTAAGATGGACAGTCGGGCATTCTGGGTCATCCGGTTCGTCTACATCAGAATCCTCCTCCGACACGGCCTCACAGAGATCTTCCTCCAGAAGGGTAGAGTTAGACTCAAAACCCACCACCGAATCTCTGTATGACCCTTTACGCTTCGAGTCATCACGAGGCTCACTGTCCTCAGCTCGCTCTTCCTCAACTGAGGGGGGGACAACCACACGCTTAACTTTCTTATTGCTTCTAACCAGTATGTCTGCTTCTTCTGAAGAGAACTCCCCAGAGTCAGCCGCAACACTGCCTGCAATCGCCTTACCGGTCTCCATTGAGTTTTTTTTCCAGATCTTAACTTAGGACACAATATTTTTTTGTGTTTGTAGGTATTTTAAATTTAAATTATAAAATTAAATTTAAGCTCAAAATTATTAATATTTATAAATAGTTGATTAATATCAATACCTTCAATCTTCTATCCTATTTTGATTCATTTATACATATACTTAAACTAAAATATGAGATTTTTTTCTATTTCAAAAATACAAGAGTAAATCTTACTTATAGTGCTTATTTCTCTAATTCTTTAACACTTTATTGTGTTTTGTTTTGTCTTACGGATATAATAATAAGATATGTTTTTATGTTTATATATATTTATTAATATTTAATGTGTATGACTCGTATACCTCATTTATAAACTTAACATTTTTAATTGAATGGTTTCTTAAGAGATAATGAAACAGATATGGCAACTGGGTTCGGGGATGGCTCGACCCAAAGGTCACTGGGTGTTCGGGTCGTTAAGGTCCGCTAAGGTATATGGGTTCCGGGTCAACTCAGTCGGATGGCCCATGGAATTGAAATTTTGATTTAATTTTTTTCCATATATTAAATTGTAAATAAAAATGAAGATGCGAAATTGGCGCAAGTAAATAGTAATTCAAGAGAAGCGAGCAAGCAAACCAAGAGAATTTGGCATATGATGAGCAGCGATAAGGGTCGGAGCTTTCCGGTGGATCCGAATCTTCCACGATGGGTTTGCCAGAACTGCCGTCACTCCCTCTGCATCGTGGGCGTCGACTCCTACGTCGACAAGTTCTCTAACGACTCCTCTTCTCGCTCCGGTTAGCTCAATTTCTTCTTCTTGATTACTTGCCGGTCGCCGTTGCTGTACTCGAATGTTTGTGAATATCACGGAGTATTATTACCTCTCACTCGATTCTGTAAATTTTATGAGATCAATTTTGGCCAATGGGTCTTCTTAGCTTAGGTGTAGTATCTTTCTAGATTATTCCGTAATTTCCTCTCTATTATACGAAAACATGTGTTGACGGTGATATAGTATCGTCATTGGGGATTGGTGTCTGTCCTAATTTAATCTGCGCAAGAGCTTTCACTCTTTGCTTTTTGTCCTCTCCACCTATGGTGGAAATCATTTTGTTATTAGGTGGTGTACGTTCTGCAAAAACCTTATATCTCCCAAAGGTTTGGGTTAAAAACGATGCTTTTAATGTGGTCTGATTGCGCCATTATCTTAGATGTAGATATTGTAGTCCCTGCCCTTCTATGATTTTTCTTCTGCCTTGGGAAGTTAGAGCTGTCATATATTTAACTTAAGTGTGTATGTGTGTGTTTGTGCGTGGGAGGAGGGGTGTTGAGGGTGTGTTAGAACTGGACTGTGCTAATCTAAATGTAACTTTGTCTGGATTGCCATGCAGCGATGCAGGGAGGTTTTTCAGTGCATGGGGCAAACAGTGTGCTGGGGTCAACACGTATGGATAATTCCTTTGTAGTGCTGCCAAAGCAAAAGCCTCAGGCACCAGGAGTTCCACCTCGTCCTCGTGGTGGAGCGGTACAATCTGATCAAGGGCCATCTGGAAAGACAATGGAAGAATCCTTTGTGGTTGTTTATAAGTCTGAGCCTGCATCTGATGGGGTGGGAACTAATTTACCATCACTGGAAGGAGGATCTAATGGTCAATTGCAATCTAACAATAACGGATTTCACTCTACTATTACGATATTGAAGCGTGCATTTGAAATTGCCACTACCCAGACTCAGGTATACAAGTTATGCTTAAAGTGGCTTTGGAATTTAAGTTCCTGGATCTTTCAGCTTTTTGTTGAAGAATATTTTTGATCTATTAGGATCATGGTTTATATATTTAATTTTTACTTTAGGTTGAGCAACCGTTATGCCTTGACTGCATGAAAGTGTTGTCCGATAAACTTGATAAGGAGGTTGAAGATGTTAATAGGGACATGGATGCATATGAAGCTTGCTTACGACGATTGGAGGGAGAGTCAAGA
The DNA here is from genome assembly GCA_026284645.1 of Erythroxylum acuminatum. Taxonomy (NCBI): domain Eukaryota; kingdom Viridiplantae; phylum Streptophyta; class Magnoliopsida; order Malpighiales; family Erythroxylaceae; genus Erythroxylum; species Erythroxylum acuminatum. The sequence goes on along the minus strand of JANKOD010000004.1, from coordinate 3,327,573 downwards.
GATGTGCTTAGTGAGGCTGATTTTCTCAAGGAGAAGCTAAAGGTGCTTACTAGTTACTGGGTGTGATGCATTCTCCTTTAATCATGTAAGGAAGGTTCGAGTTTGGTTGATGAAGCCCTTCGCAATCAGATGCACAACATATTAAGCATTAAAATCTCCCATGGGTACAAATACTTGGTGTTAGGGATATTGAGAACTAGATTTTGATCTGTTTTTATATCTACACAAAATGAAAATTTCTAGGTTAGAGAATCATCCCGTTTCCAATTTAATGAAAATGTTTATTGTGGAATTACTTGGGCCACAGACACCAGACTCTCTCGATGTTCATATTATCTTGCCTATATAAGGTCATAGCTTGAAACCATGGACAATATAGCTGAATATAGAGAAAACTTTCATGGTCCATTACCTCTTCATAATATCGTCAGGTATTAACTTATTGATTTGATTATTTGTTTCTACTAATAAAGATTGAGGAGGAAGAGAGACAGCTTGAAGCAGCAATTCAAGAAACTGAAAAACAGTATGCAGAGGTTAATACCCAACTCAAGGAACTGGAGTTGAAGTCTGTTCGCTTTAAAGAATTGGAAGAGCGGTAAGTTCTCCCTTTGATGTCTTTTGTGTTGTAACATGTTTTGGACTTAAGTCATTCCTTCTCAACAGCCAATTATAGAGGTTCAGATTTCAATAGAACATACTATGTGTGCTAGGTATTTCTTTTGCTGAGCTGTTGTCCACTCACATGTTTTGACCTTGATGTGTAACAGGTATTGGCAAGAGCTCAACAATTTTCAGTTTCAATTAATGTCACATCAGGTGCCTGATTGTCTATACCTGCTATTCTTATCTCTTTTGTTTTGTTTATCACACTTCTTGGGTTTACTGATTCCTTTGGCATAAAAGATGTCATATGAACTATATCTTTTGCTTCTATTATCTAAGTGTTAGCTTTTGTGTCTGTTGCATATGTTGTATCAGCTGCAACTAGAGACCTTTTTGAGCTAAAAGATTATGGATAATTATACAAGTTCATTCCCATTTAACTCTCCTAATGGATAATTCATTCACCTTCCTTTAATAATAGCTTGAAGTAACTTGCGGCTTAAAATTTTTCCAACTACTATGCTGTTCATTCACTTTTTTCTTTTCAATGCTTTTTATTCAACTTTAACAGAAGCTTCTTGTCCAACAGGAAGAGAGAGATTCAATTCTGACAAAGATTGAAGTTTCACAGGCACATTTGGAGTTGTTGAAGCAAACTAATGTGCTAAATGATGCCTTTCCCATTCATCATGATGGAGAATTTGGAACAATAAACAATTTTCGACTTGGTCGACTCCCTAAAATTGCGGTGAGGAAACAAACTTGCTGCTCTTTTAATCTTTTCTTCCATTAAACTTAAGTGATTAGTTAGATGTAGAGTTTTCTGTCTCTTCTTTGTTATATATAGCTACAGTAATGATATGTATCATAAAGCACATCATAAGTATTGACTCTGCTTTTTATTTGATTGTCATGGTCAAGGTATTTTGTTACAATTAGACGAAATAGTTGATATAGATATTATTTTCATATGTTTATGCTTGTCTAGATTGTCCTCAGTTCAATTGCTCTCACAATTTTTGCCTGATCTTAAGAATGTAAGAAGTTTCAGTTTCTTAGATTGTTGCTTTTCTTTCAAGTCTTAGTAGTTTTAAGTGTCTGAGTACCCCTCAAGTCTTGTTAAGTAAACTGAAACTGTCTCTAATGTTACTGTATTTACGGGATTTTAATGATATCCAGGTTGAATGGGATGAGATAAATGCTGCTTGGGGCCAAGCATGTCTTCTCCTCCACACAATGTGCCAATACTTCAAGCCAAAGTTTCCGTATCCTTTCTTCTATTGAGCGTTGTTTTTTTTTTTATTGTGTTTACTCATTTATGCATGAAGGATGCAGAAAATGAAATCGATAACTAAAGATTAGACCACTCGTGAAAATTTTGTGTATGTAATTGTATGTTTGGAGTTCAGATATATATATATATATATTCTTTAGACCACTCGTGAAAATTTTGTGTATGTAATTGTATGTTTGGAGTTCAGATATATATATACATATATTCTTTAGACCACTCGTTGAAAATTTTGTGTATGTAATTGTATGTTTGGAGTTCAGATATATTTATATATATATTCTTTAGACCACTCGTGAAAATTTTGTGTATGTAATAGTATGTTTGGAGTTCAGATATATATATATATATATGAAGATTGCTTTTCTTGCCAATTTTATTGGTAGAACATGATTTAGTGTTGAACTCATCCCCAATATCTTATATACTTGCTACAGAGGTCAGCATTTCTTTCTCTTGGTTGGCTTGCACTGGGGAATATTTCTGATATCACCTTCATAGCTTGCGTTGATCTCTGGTTGGTGAAGGAATTTGATGAGGGAGCTTTTGGTTCTTCCATAAGCATATGTTTTTCAGTTCTTGAACGGAAAATATACTTTTAGCTTGCTTAAATGAAATCTGTAAGATTGAGTTATAGAATGTATATAAAATTCCTTAATTCATGACTATTAGATATCGCATAAGAATGGTTCCTATGGGGAGTTATCCACGAATCAGGGACAGCAATAACACTGTTTATGAACTGTAAGTGTTCATGCCCCCTAGATATCCACTTCGATAATCATTTCAATAAAATATATTAAGCTGTTACAGTTGTTACCACTATAAGCTATGAAATAACTCCATTGTGCCTTGGTTAAGGAATCTTCTCCTTTTAACTTTAAAGTAACTTTGCCATTTAGATCTTGCATCTGTTTAATTTCAAATTTACACTTTTATTTGCTGATTATATTACTTGTGTGAAATTGTAGGTTTGGTCCAGTCAACTTGTTTTGGAGTACACGATATGACAAAGCTATGACATTGTTCTTAACATGCCTCAAGGACTTTGCTGAGTTTGCATATTTGAAAGATCAAGAAAATAACATACCACCTGAGAAACGTTTCAGACTTCCATACAAGTAAGTTTTTGACTTAAAAGATGTGTTAAAATGTTTAGGCTTACCCATTGTATGCCTCTGTGTTATCTTTGTTGAGTTACGTTTTGTGGGTTTAGCTTCCTCATACAGCAGTGTCTGCATACGGAGAAATGTATATGTAGTGATGAGAAAAATATAGATCATACATAATCCTGATCAAATTCGAACCAGTTTAGAAAAAGGATTCATGTAGTCAAATTACGAAGTTGTTACCACGTTTTCTGTAGTTTAATCGACTGATCATAAGGATTTGTTTGCAGTTAGAATAAGTTTTATTAATTATGTTTTTCCTTGACTATCATTTTAAGATGATGAAGCAAACTGAGCTCGTACATGAATTTGTACTATTTACTGAGACATATAGGATGTGTAATCTCCAAATTACTTTGTTGATGTATTTAAATGCTCTGTTCCCTGAGTAATAATTTGCAAATCTGACTTATGATCATGGAATATCTTGTAGGATTGACAACGACAAAGTGGAAAACCATTCTATTACACAAAGCTTCAATAAGCAGGAGAACTGGACTAAAGCTCTCAAGTACACGCTCTGCAATTTGAAATGGGCTCTCTATTGGTTTATAGGGAATACAAGTTTCCAGCCTCTTAGTGCAATGGTGTCTCCACGAGTCGAGGTTCCTGCTATCAGTTCATTGTACACGAAGCGCGGCACTGATTCCAAGTTTGATGGTAGACATGCATGAACATAACAAGACATGATAATGATATGCCAACGTGTAAATAGGATAACGTAGTTGATCAAAAGGTAGCGATAATACTCGACAGTGGTTGTCTTTAAGGTTCTTAATGAAAGGCAGATATCCGATCTTTTGTTACTTTATCTGTCACTCTACTCAATGAGCAGTTTCTCAATCCAGCTTCTAAAAGATTAGCTAGTCTATAGGCTTATTCTTTGTGTATTTGTCGTAACGATCTCCCCTTAATATATATTGCATCGAGTATGGAACAGAAAGAAGTTGAAACTTTATGCTGCCGTAAAGTTGTATTCAGTGTTTGTATCACACATGTATACAAGTGTTTTAGTTTGGGTTGAATAAGCATCAGGTCATGCAAAATGCAGGTTGTCGCTCTTTCTCTTTTATGGCTTACGTTTGAGGTTCCTTTATCCAAACACTCACGAAAACATTGAACAAAAAAGCCATGTGTATATATATATAATACTGTAATTTGTTCCTCTTACATTATCGGGACTGATCCATTCTCGGTTGCATCTTTGAGCCATGTCAAGAAAAACAGCTATGAGTCTCCTTGTCGTGTTGCTGAGCTTTCTCTTGTTAACCTCAAGGCCAACTCTATGTTCTTCAATTGGGGTAGATGTTTCATGCCCCATAGTTCAGACCAACCTAGCCCCGTGCCTCTCTTTTGTGAGCTCCAAATCAGACAAGCCAAATGGTAGCTGTTGTTCTGGGGTTAAGAACATCAATAGCAGTGCCAAAACCAAAGATGATAGGAAGGCTGTTTGTGAGTGCATCAAGGATGGATTGAAAGGTGTAAAGTATGAGCCTAAACGCATTCCTGAAATTCCCAAGAAGTGTGGGCTTCCAATAAACCTCCCACCCATTGCTTCTGATACTAACTGTGCCACCTGGTATAGTACTGTATTCCCTCCTTTTGTCACTGTTTTCAATTAGTTCTTACGTTTTAAAATGGTCGTGATGCAGGTAATACGAATCATGCAATGGATATGGTGCTTCCTGAAAAAGAATAAATCAAGTTGCTGGGAAAGTCACTCCGTTTTATTACTTAAATATTAAAAATAATGCTATGGCTGCAAAAGCTTATTTCTTTGTTTTTATTTTTCAAGGGAATAAAAAAAGTATTGCCAGTTGCTCTGTCATTAATGAAATAGTCTGCTGAATAATTTGTCCACTTCAATTTACCTTTATAAGAGAGGGTCTCGCAAATGGTCAGTCGCCAACTTGTCACAGGGGGCGTTTGTTTTGTTGTTCTTTTTGTTATAACGGGGGAAGAACCGAAAACAGCTTACACTACAAGTCGAGGGATACAGAGTCTCGACATATCTATAATGAGAAACGAATGGCACCTTATAGGTGGGTTTACAAAAATGGTGGTTCCTAAATCAAAATGTGGGGCATAGTTTGTGAACCAGTCTACGCATCTGTAGCTCTCTCAATAAATATAGCGATGAATAACCGTTCAATTCTAAGTAAACAGTACATGAATACTCTGAACTAGGGATTGAGAGCCCTAGCCCGATATTTTGTTGTTTTCCTAACCCCAAACAAATTCGTTTAGGGAGTGGGCGTGCCCCTTGTCGTCCTCGTTGACAAGGGATTCTTGATGGGATTTAGTTACTACCCGCAATCGCCAACCAGGCCTCTAGGCTTGGGTTAACTTTTAACTGCAAAATTTAGCCATCTTAATTAAACCATTTAATTCTCAAAGTTGATATTTAATTTTTTTAATTCGATTTATTTTAATAATTTTTATTTTAAAAATTTATTTATTTATCAACTAATCTATCAATTTTTATTAATTAATAAGTTAAAATAAATCAATTAATTTTTATTTAACTATTTCTTTTTTAAATATTTCAATATTTTCATTTTATTTATTTTTAACAAATTTTATAATGATAGTTGAACATTTTAAATCTTAAACTTCTTCTTTTATTGAATTAACTTTGGGTCAAGTTTTTAAAATATTAATTAAACCTAAATCTAACAACTTTATCATAATTAATCAAATTTAAAAAAAGTTTGTCAAGATCAAAATCGAAATGATTAAATAGTCAAACTTAAACCTGAACAAATTAGAGTTAACCATAAAATTAAAGGGAGTACTTGGTTAATGAATTTAGGAAAATATTAATAGGTAAGGAATGAAAAACAATAGATTGGTTATATATTATCATTAGATGAATAATATTTTGATACCTAAGTCTTTGTTTGGATCAAAGAAAAGCAAGAGAAAAGAAAGGAAGGGAATTGCATTTCTCTTGGATTATATTGTTTGGACAAAAATAAACAAAGGAAAAGAGAGGAATAGGAGAGAAATTTAGACCAAATGTATTTCCCACCAAATTGGTGGGAAAGGAGGAGAAATTCAAGACAAGATAAGCCTAATATAAGTAAATTACCATTGTATCCTTATTAAATCTAACAAGATAAACAAGTTCTATAATCAAGGGCATCAAGATCTTACAAAATTCTTTTCCATTCAATTATCTCCTTTGATAAATTAGGAAAACAAACAAGAGAAAGGAAATCACATTTCTCTTCCATTCTTTTCTTCTCTTTTTCCCTCAATATTTCCTTTCCTTTCCCTTGTGCATGTAAGCATCCAAACAAAGGCTAAATGTTGGAGGTTACTCCAGGAGTGTCACAAGCGTGACAAAGTGTCTTGGTCGTGACACTCCCATAACAATTATTGTTGTTTGTTTTCTGTTTTAGTAAAATAATATAATTAATCAAGTATATTAAAATTAAATATTATTAATTAAAATATAATAAATTTTGATATAAAAATTTAACAAATTTTTATTTTTTCTTATTTAGCAAAAAATATAATTAATAAAATATCATTAATTAGAATATATTAAAATTAAATATAATTAATTAGAATGTATTAAAATTTGTTGTAAAACAAAAAAATTAACAAAATTTTATTTTTCCTTTTTCTAACTAAACAATATAATTAATTAGAACATATTAACGTTAAATATAATTAATTAGAATATATTAAAATTTGACGTAAAACAAAAATTTAACAAATTTTTATTTATCAAAATTTTCAACAAACCAACTATTATCAATGATAATAATAATCATTCCTTCGTTCTAACCAACTATTATAATTATAATGATTCCTAGTTCTAACCAACTATTGATTCATGTGAACCAAATGCCCATTAAGTCATACCAACTCAAATTAATTTTCAATCCCCAACTCCAATCAATAAAACTAGGAAATATAATCATTAAAAAAAACACCTCTGGCTGAAGCTTAGGGTGCTTGGTTGATGGGTTTGAGAAAGGGTTAATAGGTAAGGAATGAAAAGTAAGTGATTGATTATTGATTATCATTATAGGAGCAATAGTTTGAAAACCCACGTTTAGGGAATCCTCCATGCCCTTCATTTAGTAGAGAAATAAAATTCATTCCAAACCAAATACTATTAATGGTAATTAATTATTCCTTCTTTTTAGCCAACCATCATAATAATAATAATAATATATATTACCATACATCACTATATTCACTCTCATTCTTATTACCATTTTCCCGTACGAACCAACCGCTCCCTTGATATTTGGAACTACTGAAATAAGAGATGGATACTTCAACCCTAGTGGGTTGGCAAAGTTTCCTTGCAAGGATTGAGCGGATGATTGTGAGGTATTATCTTTGCCAGTTGAATAATAAAAAAATCTGCAACCGCTATTATTTACTTAAGCCAATCTCCATCTATGCATATATCGTAAGTTCAATTGGTTTAGTAGATTCATAATATTGATTAGTTTACATCTGGCATATCATATGAAACTTCCCTCAAATCTTTTATGCAGATTAATCACTTCAATGGGTAAATTGGTGAACCAAATTGCAAGTTCAAAAGGTTCTCAGCTTACAAGTCAACAATTAGCAAACTATAAAGAATGGCCATCAATAGTCATGTAACTGTGATCACTATTATTGCATTACTTTGCAATTGTTTCCAATGGTGCCAGGATTTAAGACCATCTTTCTTTAGACTTTCCACTGAATCCTTTATGTTGTTCTGAAAGTCTCAACTCTTTCAATTGCTGTTTTAAATGTTTAATAAAAGTCAGCCCCTAATTGATTTAGCCATTTCTGAAAGTCTCAAGTTATTTCTTTTTGTTTCTTTAGAAATCATAGTTTGATAACCAAATTGTGAGTTTTCTGCCTGATAAATCTTCATTTCCATAACACGATAAAAATAATGTACAGAAGTTACCATCCTAATTTTATTGCCATATCAGAAATTACGACAGCATTGTTACTTCTGTATTAGCATGCTAATACAGTAATACCAATCAAAACTAGTTACTACAACAATGAACATACAAATGTGCTAAACATAACGAGCGAACATAACTGAAAAATAGCTGATAGATTCTTAATTTATTCATCCAAATAAACTCTATCCTAAAGTTTTCAGAGGAAAAGAACGAGGCCTCACCTCAGCCTATGACCTCTCTCTCTTCGTCTGATGGAGAGCATGATGGCCCTGGGATAGAATCAACAAAGAACTCCTCCACTGTTGCAAGGTGCATTTTTCCGGGGTAAGCTTTGATATAACAGGAAAAGAGTACTTTAATTTGGAAGTAGAGAATTAATAGCAAAATTTTTTACACCATCCATAATGACGCCCCATTATCATGGCACTTGGAAATTGTTTCAGTATACAATATTGTTTGCAGCCAAAAATACTAGAAATTAACAGTCACTGGAATTGATTCTGTTTACTTGGATGCAAAAATGAGAATTTTGCACAAATTGAAGGTATTATCATTCACCGAACCAATGTTAGATTGAAATGAAGACACCTTAGAGTATAAATAATATTCATAAGTTGGATTGTTGTAATACAATTACGATTTAAAAGCAAACAATGCATTACCTATGTCCTCGTGATCTGGTGAATCCAGTAAAATTTCTGAATCAGAAGGCAGAAAAGGGGAACCAGGGTAGTTTCCAAGGGCTCCTAAATCTGCCAAAAGAAAACATTGTAAAAGGCAGTATACGAATGAAGCGGTTACAAAATGGCTTGAATATGTTCCCAGTTTACCAAGAAATATTAGCATAACTTTGTTCGTAAGCAAGATAAAACTAAGCAGTAAACAACCCCACGCAGGTGCAACACATTCGTGACTACAACAGCTGAATTCAAAATAAAATAGAAATGGCTTCAAAAAAAACATTTATGCTAATCCACATTTCAATACAGTATCAAGAAACTAAGATCAGCTCAAATATCACTATCAAATGAATGTATCCCTTCAAAGAATCTTCTATGAGGGCTTACTCTTATAATAATTCACTTTCCCATTTGAAAGACGCCCTCGCAAAAATACCAAATGAACAAGCACTCTGTAACAGAATATTTCAAGTATAACATTTTACCTCCCAAGTTAGACAAATCTGCCGTCAAATCTGAAAGGCTGAAGTTCCACTGGATCTGATCCAATGATCTGAGTGAATCCTTTGCATTTGCAGGCCCACCATCCTGTCCAAGCTGCAAGCCTACTGAGCTTGCCACATCAGATGTAAATGCTGTGTCTAACGCTGACGTGTCTACTCCCATTCCAGACATATCTGGGGCAGTGAAGGGAAAATGACCACTAGATGCCACTGATGTAGGACTCACAGCCATCTCTGACATAGATGATATGCCACTGCTAGGTGGAACTACAGGGGCTACATCTGCTGCACTGTTTTCCATCATCATACTGCAAGGATATGCAGCTCCTGTTAACTTCCTTCATATGAAAAAATAAGCAAGTGCAAAAGGAAGAAAACTGTTTCCCTTTCAATATAAAATCAATTTGATCACCTGAAGCCAATCTCAAGCATTAAGTCAGTAAATCAGTCAAAAGCAATATATTGGTACAAAATCAAATGCCAAAGTTGAAGTCCTAGATAACGCTTCTCATGCATTATAACCTTCACTGTCATGATGTGCAGACCTCTCCACAATGAACTCTATATATTTCATAAAGAAGAAATCCAACACACTTTACTATGTAGAGGAGGAACATAAGCATTCAACCACATTTTCAACTTATAAGACATGCACTACAAGTTATTGGATAAAATAGTTAGTAAACAGATTCTCACTCATTCCCTGAATTCATTCGAATAGGATGAAAATTTCCTGGTGCTGGAACTCCATTCACCACATGACAACTAGACATTCCACATGTCATGGAGTCAAGATGAGGCTGACCAGGAGCTGGCATTGGAGGTTGTTGCAACACAGGGTATCCCATTGGTAAATTGTTAACTGCACTGCAAACAAGTAACATTGAATAATAGCACAATGCTATGTTTTTAAATAACTATTAACCTGACACTAAACCTTCCGACACCACAAAGCTTCCAGTATATTACTTTGCACCAAAAGATCAATAAAATCGAAAACAAAACATACAATCCTAAATTTTATGGCCCTTTACGAACAAAATAGCCTCTTTTACTTCAAAGCCGTTTACTTGAAAGTTAAAACTTACCTGTCATAGGATGAATCCCATTTTGTATGAGGGTTAAAGGAACCTTGGGAGGCACTGGATACTTCATGAGATGATACTGATGCTCAAGCAAATGATTAAATAAAAGAATCTGTTTCTTCAGCTTCAACCTTATATAATAGGCTCTAAAGAAATCAGCATTTTCTTCTTCCAACTTCTGCCATACTGGAAAAGCAAAGAAAGCAAATGTGAACTGGATCAATTGTTTAAATGGGCAACAAAGAAAAAATAAAACTGTAGATCTTGCATTTGTGGTTAATCCTTGTTGACAAAATATGTTGTATTTTAGGTAGCAACATGCATATTTGGCATATCATAACATGCTTAACTTGAGATTAATAAAAAAGTTAACGAAGTTGAATAAGAGACCAATCCTAAGCAACAAATAAAACAAACGCTTCCAAGGGATTTCAAGCAGGCTACCTAAAGTTGTAAACCCAGGATCTATCCTAGCACGAGTCAAGAGGGTTTTGACAACCTCATCTCTATTCATATACAGCTGAAGGCATCGTTCTATCAAGTTCTGCACCTGTAACAAGAATTAAATAGACTGAGATCAGCAGGGAGAAATGAAACAGATATTGCAGAGAAAAGATGTGGTACAAATAAGAAAATTGATAGATAGTACCAAAAGTACAAGAAGTAAAATATGTCAGAAATAAAATAAACGTTGAACCATATCTTACAAGTTCAATGTCTTCGCGTGAAACCTTTCTGCTATCATTGCTTGAAGCAGATATTGAACCTGAATCTGCTATTGGAGCTTCTGCTGAGTGATTGTTTTGTTGGTCACTTTGGGAGTCCTGGGAAACTTGATTTGAGGACTGTATTTCTTGCTTGCTCTGAAATCAATGGAAGCTCTCCTGAGTATTCAGAATACAAGAGAATCGAATGGCGCTTATATAACACAAAACTTCATGTGTCCAAAAGTATAGATAATTGTTACATATACAATAGTAGCCATCTCGTTCACTGTACAAATAAGTAAAATTCTAGCAGTTCTGAGAATCTCTGTTCGAAGTCAACAAAAACAAAAATTTGTTACGTGTAATCTGCACATAAAAAGACCTGTAAAGTCTTCATTCCAGTTGACTGCAAGTTGACAACATCTCTATTTTTCAGCTCTGAAGATTATTCCTGCTAGGTTTATTTTATCCATCAAGATGGAAACAAGACTGTTTGCTCTGAAAAAACTCATAAGTCTGAGGCAGTTTAATCTGAAAAGAAAACAATGAACATTAAACATGGAGTCACACATTGAGTATATACACAAGTCTAATAACAGAACTCCTAACTTGCGAGAAGGAGAAAGGATATGAATACAGTACAGACGTTCAAAAAATTTTGTAATATAATTGAGACTAATCACACATTTTTGTACTCCTCAACCACTTTCATCTCTTAAAAAATTCAGGAAGCAAAAGCATTGCTCCTCACATAATTATACAATCTGAGTGACATCATGTATTTATCTGATGCAAATAAACACAAGCATTCTCTTGTACGATCACCCAAATTGCTTTATGATACTACAAATCATTTACGAGAGAAAAAGGCACCAAAAATAAAGTTACTACGCCAGTTTACATAGAACTTCACAAAGCCAACAACATTATCTAATGTAGCAGGGAGCTGATTGACTAATGACCCTGGGACTTAATGTCTGAAAAAATTGCTATAGATCACATAACTCTTTACTTGGTCAAGACATTTTTATTTCTTCTACATCAAAAATTCCAGAAGGAGGTGAAAACCTCAAGACAACAGTACTTGTTGCATAAAAAGGGACACATGAAATACAGTAAACGAGGCCCGTACTGACGATTATAATTAAGCAGATACCTGCAAAAAAGTAATAGTATCGAAAAGATTCTGGTTCCACCAGGAACTAAAATAATAATAAAACAGGATTAAAAGCATCATTAAGTCAAAAGCAGTTTGAATTTCAACATCTTTAATGTTCCCCACTCAACCAAATCCAATATGAAATAAGAAAAGTAAATAAAATTGAAAACCAGCAGATGTTTTAAAAAACAAAAATACAGAAACCCAAAGTTACTAGTTTCAAAGGATTAAAGAAAAAAAGGTAAGATCTGAAACAGAAAAGGAAAAAAAAACCTTACACCGAATTCTGATTCCCCAAAACTCCAACAGAGAACAAGAAGGCTTCAAATTTTAGTTTCGACGAATTTGGAGACGCTGTACCTCCTTCAAAGCTCAATATTCAAAACAATTACAGGAATTCAATAAAAGATAATCTAACCCTCAACAATCGAAGCTTGAGCTATCATTTCGAAGACTCGCCAAGAAAGCTCTTTACAATGTATTGAGCCCTCGAGATAGACATCTACAATACTGACTCAAACCATATTTACACAGAGACAGTTGAAAGCTTCGAATGCGCGGAGACAGAGACCAAGAACTGAAGAGCAAGTGAGCAACACTGGAGGAGGAGGAAGAAGAGAGAAAAAGGAGAGAACTCAGAGAAGAGTGTGGAAAAAATCTTACTGAACTTAAATTATTAATTCTTTCCTTTTCTGTCATTATTGTATTCTCACATATTTTCAAATCCGCCGTCCCGTCCCGAAGGTAAATTCTGAGATAATAAATGAGACTCGGAGAAACGGACACGGCGTCAGTTCACGGATTTCCTTCAAGGCCTCGGTTTTAACGGCGTAGTTAAAAGACCACGAGATTTTTATAATCTCCGGTCACGGGAGTCTTGCGATTTAACTAAGTCCTTAGATGATAAGTATAGTGGTTATCATCAAATGATTAGACTTTAATATAATTTAAATATTTGATAAAAAGCTCTCCAGGTTTAAGTGAGATCACAGGTTCGAACCGTCCTCATATATGCAGTCGTTTAAAACTTTTGACCAGAGCCTTGCTTCCCGCAAGGAACCTACCCGACTCGAGTGGGGATTAGTCTAGGTGTGAAAGGCTTAAAAGTGTCTTCCTATAATTGGAACCCTCTTACGACACCTCGTGGGCAACTAAAAAAAATCAACAATTTCGAATAATTTATTTTATATTTACAATTTTATGTAAATTATTATAATATTTTTATTATATTAATGTCTAAATTATACAAAATTATTAACATGCATATTTTAATTGTTCTGCAAATAATTATAAAATTATATTAATACAAAAATTATGTTAAATTTTTAAGTTATTATTATTCACATTATAAAATTGTTAATCCCACTACTTAATTAAATATTGATTTCAATTTCAGGCATAAAATAATATAATTAAATAATAATAATAACAGCAGCAATAGTATTTTAGTTAGTGAATTGATTTTTAAGAATATATTAGTTTACTTTAAATGTTTAAGATTTGTTTGTTTTTACTTTTAGTTTTATTTTTGACTTTTTTTTATTTTTAAATTTAGTCAAATAAAATATTTTTGTTTAAGTTTTTTTAGTTTCTTTGATTTATATGACTTGTAAAAATTATTTAAAAAGTATTCTTTTCTATTTTTTATTGTCGTAATCTGATTATTTAATTACTTTAATTTGTATTTAATAAATTAGTTTAATTTTCAATAATTAAATTATATTTATTTATTCGAATTTAAAATATTTTCCAACTTTAATCAAATAAAATTTTAATTATTAAATTTTAATAATTGTTTTTTATATATATCTATACTATATTTAATGCTCTGTTTTTCTTAGTACAATCTATAATTATAATTTATAATGATTGATAAAATGAAATAAAAATTAAATATTACATTTTAAAAAATGAAATGAAACCAAAAAGTACTTTAATGGATTTTTACGTGACGATGATAGATAATAATAATAATATGCTTCTTTCAAATGTATTTGCTTTCTGCATCTCAATTATTAGTCCTGCGAAGGCTAAAAGGTATTTTCACGTGACTTCCGATAAGAACCTTTTTTGTGGACTGTCGAAGGAAACGTTGACTAACGGATGTGAAACGAAATTTTCCAAATTTGGAAAAAGATGTAATCGTTGTGAGCATAGACGGATCCCTTGTCTCCGAGTCCGATATTTATAAAAATTAAATATTTTACTTTTATTATATATATATATATATATATGTGAGCATAGACGGATCCCTCGTCTCCGAGTCCGATATTTATAAAAATTAAATATTTTATTTTTATTATATATATATATATATATATATGAGTAGAGTTATTTAGAGTTCAGTGATGTACTGTACTTTTTAAAATTTAAAAACTTAAATATTTAAACCCTTCTATCTTAAATTTTTGGCCCCGTCATTAGTTGTTTATTTATCTTAAGTGGTGTTCATGTTAGTTAAAATCTCTAAAATTACTAATAACCACGTAAAAGATAAAGGTAAATATAAAAAAAAGGTTTGAAAATAAAGGGTGTTATAAACAATAGCGTTCTTTCTAATAATAAAAAAATTGTAATGGATGAGTCTCAAATATTTTTTTTAGTTCATGTTAAATTCAATAGGTTACATGTTGGATAATGTACTAATTAATCTTTATAAAATTTTGTCAAAAAGGTATATTTAGAAATAAAATAGACGGATGAATAAATATATATTATGTGGTATTATTAAATTTTATATCTTAAATAATTACTATAATTATTTCAAACTAATTCAAATTATATAAGAGAATATTATAGATTTTAAATTCAAAATTTTCAATTTTAATAACTCTTATATTTTAAGAATGTACCTCGAAGTAAAGTTTATTATGAATTAATTAAATTAATTATGTTATTATACAATCATGTTAGATTCCTTTCAAAATTAATAAAATAATCATAAGTTAATCGAAAGCTATGTTAGATAGCTTCGATGAGGTAATCAATGAGGTAAAGAGGTAGTCAATTGAGAAAGTTAGGAATTGAGAAGAAAGAGCCTAAAAAGGTGATCTCATCACCTAAAAGCATAATATACGAGAAATCATATCAAAAACTAAAGATGAAAAAATAAGATATTATTTAAGTTGCCGAGAGTTAGAGAGTAGAAAGCAAGAAATTTAGATTAAGTTTGTTGTATAAAAAGATGAAGCATGATAAGTGCTCGTGGTTGAAAATGATGACAAGGTGGGGGAGGGAGGATATCCAAAGTTGTAACAAATATAGAGACATTAAACTACTTAGCTACATCATAAAATTATTGGAGAATGTGATTGAAAAAAGAGTAAGAAATGATGCATTTATCTCGAAAAACCAATTTGGTTTTATGTCAGAAAGATCCACGACATCAGTTTTAGATCTCCTTAGAAAATTGATGGAATATTATAAGAAAAGAAAACCTTACTTATATATGGTTTTTATTAAGTTAGAGAAAGCTTATAACAAGGTATTTAGGAAAATCATATGGAGATGTTTAGAAGTTAAGGGAGTTCCTATAACCCATATTCGAGTTATTAGGGATATGTATGAAGATATAAAAAATAGAGTATGGACAATAAGAGGAGATACAAAGCATTTTTTCTATCAATATCTAGCTACATCAAGACTCCTCGGTAAGTCATTTTTTGTTTACAGTAGTGATGGATGTGCTTACCAAAAATATCCAGAGGGACGTGCCTTGATGTATATTGTTTGCTGATAACATTGTTTTAATGAACGAGACAAAAGAGAGTATCAATATCAAGCTAAAACTTTGGAGGGATACGTTAGAGTTGAAAGATTTAAAATCGAGCAAGACTACGATGGAGTACTTAGAGTACAACTTTTTGGAACATAAGATGGCTTTCGATGTGGAGTAAACATTGATTCAGAATTTATACCATAGAAAAAAGTGCTCTAAATATCTAAGATTTATCATCAAAAGCAATTGAGTGATTGATGAGGATATTGTTCACCATATTAGATCAGGTTGATTTAAATGGAGAAGTGCATCAAGAATTTTACGTGATTAGAAGATACCACTTAAACTCAGAGGTAAGTTATATCGTATAATAATTAGGTCGACCATATTCTACAGGACGAAATGTTATCCAATCAAACAAGTTTATGGTTATAAGTTAATGGTGACAGAGATGAAAATGTTTCGTTTGATGTGCAATCTTATCAAAAGAGATAAGGTCATGAATATAATGATAAGAGACAAATAAAAAGTGGGTAGTAGTAATTAAGATAGACAAGGTTTAGATAGTTTGAACATAATAACAGGAGACTCAAAGAGAAGATGCAAGAGGATTGTACTTATGAACTATAAGAGGAAAAAAAAAGAAAGCCAAAGAAGAACTGTAGGGAGGTAATCAAGAATGATATGACTCTGTTAAGACTTACCGAGAACGTGACTTTTAATAAAAAACTTTGACTTGTTAGGATACGGGTAAAGGACTTCGTATAAAGAGGTTCTTTTTTCACAGGTTTTTTAAACATTTTCCTTCAAGTCTTGTGATTTGTATTTAGGATAATCTTTTAATGTTTAGTTTTTTCCCCATAGTTATTTGGCGTAAGCATTTTCTTACTTAATTTAAACATTTTTTTCTAATGACGTGTTTGTTTTATTTATTTACTTATCGTCTTTCTCGTTTCTTTATTTATTTACTTATTTAATCTATTTTTTTGTTATGTATTTATTTTGTTACTTATTTTATATTTTTATTTACGCATAGTAACTAATTTTTGTTTATGTATTTATTTTATTATTATCTACTTATATGTTTAACCTTATGTTTACTAATTTATTATTTTAACATATCTATTATAAAAATTTATTTTATTTTATATAGTTTTTTTATGTGAGTGAAATAACATCTCTACTAATTAGAAATAAGATATATCTCTTCAAATTGCACATGCTATATTGTTGTTGTTATAATTTAATCAGAATTTGAATATAAAAAATTAATTTAAAGTTAAATTTTAAAAAATTAAAAATTTGGTCATTAAAATAATAAATTTTTATATTTCACTCAAATTCAATTAATTAAGTCAAATTGGATTAAACAAAGGATCGGCAATTGCCATCCTTTTTTTCCCACGAGGTATTGTTGTTATAATTTAATCAGAATTTGAATATAAAAAATTGATTTAAAGTTAAAATTTAAAAAATTAAAAATGTGATCATTAAAATAATAATTTTTTATATTTCACTCAAATTGTCATCCCTTTTTTTTTTGTTTCTCACGAAGTATTTTAGGATGGTTTCAACTATGGGAAGACACCTCCTAGAATACCTCGTGCGAAACTAAAAAAAAAGGCGTCTTTAAGCTATTCACATCCAAACTAATTCCTACTCGAGCTTGGTAAATCTCTTGTGGAAGATAAAACTCTGACTCCAAATTTTAAACAGATATATATATATATGTATATGAGAACCATTTAAACTTAGGACCTTACTTGAATCAAAGAAGTTCCGTACTAATTCAACGCACCTGAAATTACTGCCATCCTCATTAATGCAATAAAGACAATTAAATTAAAAGAATCCCTCCTCCTCAGTTGTGACTTGACTCACTCACTACAAATTACGAGGCATCTTTTCCTAATTGAACTGAGATACACACGCGGAGACGGAGTACACTACACACAGACTGCACTGTACAAATTGCCGTTGGGGAAAAGGCCAGTAAGTGACAGCTACAAGCAATCTCGAATCCTTTCCTAATCAGGCCATTGCCTTACCTGTCAAGCTTGCGAGAAAAATGCAACAAAATTTTAAAATATTGATTTGATTTATTTTAATTATTATTATTATTAAAAAAAATTAAATTATTTAGATTATTAATTAATAAGTTAATTTTTATAAATTAATAAGTTTTAAAATTAAAACAAATAAATAAATATTTATTTAATAATTTATTATTCAATTAAACTTCAAATTTTACGATATATAAAGATAATCTATTTCAATAATATTTTAAATTCTTTAATTTTATTTAATCTTTAACTGATTTTATAACTTTTAAAAACTTAAACCTCTTATTTTATAGGTTTAACTTCCGGTTTAATTTTTAAAATATTGTTCCATAATATTGCACATGCTTGGCAATGGTCGGATTGGACCTGAGTATAAATCTTTGGTTAATTTAAATTTTATTTATTAATTTTGAATTAGATCATATTTGGATTAAAGATGCTAAATTGAGTATTGGAATCCATTAGTTTAAGATTGTAATTTTTGAAATTAATAAGTGAAAGATCTAGACATGTAAATTAATTTAATTATAAAGAAAACTTATTTTAATCTATAAAAATATAAATAAAATTTATAAGTAGTTTGCCTTACTAATAACACAAATAAAAGTAATTTTGTCATTTTATCTTTAAATTTTTATTAATAAGTATCACTTAAAAATATGGATTCATGTGAATTTTGAAAAGAAAAACTATAACACAGCTTACTGATGGAAAATGTGGTAATCCCTATTTATTATACGTGAATAAAAATTTGAAAAATATAAAAATTTATTAATTATATTTACAATGAAATTTATAAGTTGAATTTAATTAATTAATATTAAACTTTAATTAAAATTTAAATAGTTGAATATATTTTAAATAAAAATTTTTCAAAATATTTTATACAGGTTTTAACTCTTTTTAAATATTAATGGAAAATTTCTAATAAATACACTACATAATTACGTAATTGATAGAAAATTTGTAATCTTATTACGTGTGACTTTTAAATTTAAAGTTCGAGTTCAATTTTAAATTTTATTTACTTATTTTTTTAACATTAAATATGGCCTTATTCAATTTAAAGATTAAGGAGCGTTTGGTTCTACTTTTGTTTTTCTGTTTTTTTAAATAAAAAAAACTTGTTTGGTTGTTAACATTAATATATTTATATTTTTATCACTGATAATAATTACATATTAGATAAAACTTAAAGATAAATTATTTTTAAATAAATTTAATAAAATTATGTTATTTTAATAAAATAAAAAATTTAAAAATCAATATTTATTTGAAATATATTTTAATTATTACATTAAATTTTATTTGAATATTTATATATTTTAAATTTAATTATATTC
>JANKOD010000004.1:3260429-3285624 GCA_026284645.1 Erythroxylum acuminatum | reverse complement strand
GATACGGTATTCATAACGTTAGTTGGCATAAATGGTAGTTAGTTTCATAAGAAACTAAATCAAACTCAATCAATAAATTCTGACATCACATTAAATTACAAAATTTCAATTGAAGTAAAATTATTGCAACGTTATTAAACTTGGGATATTTAGATTTTGCGTATTAATGAAATTTATATTAAGTGTTATTATTGTTGTGGTAGTGGCGGTGATAGCACTGTCCGGACTAAATAATGCCATTAGTTTTGTTTTTCTTAAATGGAAAAAGTCCCGAAAATATTTGCTATAAAAATTTTAAGGGTATGGCACGTTAGAACGAATTTTATACTGTACCGATAAAAAATGGCACAAAATGAGATATTTCAATACTAAATTCAAATATTAGCTTATATTGACCTGTTTTGTCCGATACCGACTAATATTATCAGTATTTGAAATACTAGCTATATACTCATTGGTACTAAAAATTAGAAAAAAAGAGGAGCATTTTTGTAAAAAATAAAAATTTAAATTATATAGTACAATATTAAAATTTTAGTTTATAATTTTTAAAAAATTTAAAAACAATTTTATAAATTTTAAAAATTATCCAATATTAAATTAATTCAATACTGTACTAAAATTCAATCATTACTAAATCCGTACATTATTCATGTCAATGGTAAGGCACACGTGCCTCTTATACTTTCATTCTTAAAAAAATAGAGCGGATCCAAAGCAGTACCATTTTGGTAGGTGTAAAACGCTGCGTTGGACGAGAACGGTGCGTTTGGATGCGCATGCTACTTTCCGTCAGACCCAGTTAAACCCTATCGGAACCAGACGTCTATCCTTAAACCCTATTCCCTTGTTCTACTCCACAGGCAACTCTTCGTCAAGAGTCGGTAAATAAACCTGTTACCATGCGCATTAAGCTCCTTCCGCAGCTCCATTTTCTGAACCCATCATTTTCAGTTACCCGTCTCCGACCCATGAAACTCGGAGCCTCCATTAACTCCTCTGGGGACATACAAGTTTTATCTCGAATCTTTCCTTTCAGACTCAAATATCATGTGAACCAGCAACCCGCGGTCCGCCGATTCTCAACCCGCTCATTTCGACCGAGGCCCGGTTCAACCTCTGAGTTCGGTCGTCGTGGTAGAGAGATGAACGAAGGTAGGGCTTCAAAAAGTCTCGTTGAGGACGAGGCCGAGCTCAGCGACTGGGTCAGTGGGTTGAGTAATAAGTCGTTCCGAGGCCGACTCGGGAGTGAAGACGAGTCAGACTCGGGTATGGTTCGTAATAGAGGGAAAAAGAGTATAGACAGGGAAATGAACTCGGGTATGGTTCGTAATAGAGGGAAAAGGAGTATAGATAGGGAAATGAATAAGGGAAGGGTTAGAGAAAGAGTAAGGGAAGGGTTTACGCCGAAGAGGAGACGAGAAAGTGACGAGTTTGGGGATTCGAAAACTAGAATTCGAAGCAAAGTTGATTCATTTTCGAGGCGTTCTCGTGGTAGTCAGCGATTTGATAGTGCATTTGGCAAAAATGATGATGATGAGGAGGAGGAGGAAGGGGAGAGGTATAATTCGCGGAGGAAGAGTGGCAGAGATTTGAATTTAAAAAGTGGGAAGAGAGGACATAGAGGGATTGAAAATTCGCGGGTTGGGAGAAGCGTGGGAAGTGGATTAAGAGCAAAGAGGGGATTTATGGATGACGAGGAAAGTGATGTTGACAATGATGATGATGATGATGATGATGATGAAGAAGGGAAGGCCTCAATGAGGGGCTTTGGGGATTTGCTTAGCGAGGACGAGAGTGACGATGGGGATAATGATATTGAGGCTGATAGTGCTTTGAAGGAAAATGAAAAATCTTCTCTCGGGTTGAGTGTGAAAAGGCCGAGCTCACCTGGAGATTCACAGTCTTCTTATCTGAGTGAGACTAGGCAGGTTTCAGAGAATTTACTCATCCGTGAATTGTTGCTTGTTAGTTTCTTTGCCCAGCTTGAGATTTTGACTGATTATCCATTTCCGTTTCTTCTTTGTTCTGTGTTTAATCTCATGTGTGTGGGGCAACTAGGAAAGTTAGCTGTACCCTAGACATGAAGTCAAATTTAGTTTTAGTATAAACATTTAATAAGTTTTTTGATAGCTATTGAGGAGAAAACTCTAGTTCTCTGTACTCTGTATGGCCAATATTAGCGTTTTGAGTGCATCTCATACTTACATTATCATGCCTGCAGATTTGATCAGTGTGCAATTTCTCCCTTGTCCTTAAAAGGAGTCAAGGATGCTGGATATGAAAAAATGACGGTGGTTCAAGAGGCAACTCTTCCATTAATACTCAAAGGTTTGTTTCTCCCTATTATCATGCAGTTTCTGTTAGTTTATCATAGCTTGTCCATCAAGATAAGAGTTGTAGCGTCTGGTTGAGTTATTAAAAATTGGGCTGATTTAGTTATTACTATTGCTGCATGCTTACTCCAAGTAGACTGTGTTTCCTTTCAACTTTTTGTTTTGGATCTGCTTTGGTATAGGGAATTGTTTATGGATATCTTTGTGACTGACTTGTTCATTTAGTTAGGATTTCCACAAAACTAATTGATGAATTGGTTTCTAGAGTTCAATATTTAAATATTAGGTTCTCTGGATCAACTCACCTAAAATTTTTCATCATTAGTGAAGGGATTCATCTCTAAACATGCACTGCATCTTTACTTGGTAGTGATTTGCTATTAGCCTACTACCATTGTTGGCATACTTGAACATAAGATGACACAATTTGTTGATTTCTTTCCAGGTAAGGATGTTCTGGCCAAGGCTAAAACAGGAACTGGAAAAACTGTTGCATTTTTGGTAAGATCCTTTTACTGTCCATTACCAGTTCTGCCACATGACCAGGGAAAACCTGTTTGAAGAATTCCATCTCTACATCAAGAGATCACTATCCTTATAGCGTTTTGACTACCGCCACTTGAACTTATCAGATCTTTTCTCTACAACCGTTTTAATAGGCCTTACTAGTTCTTAGCCTCGGAGATATATATATATATTCTTAGCCTCGGAGATATATATATGAGAGAGAGAGAGAGAGAGAGTGAGTGTACCTGAATAGTACGATGCTGTTTGCAATCATCGTATGGATTTGCTTTGATTTGGATGAATGAATTCATTTGAAAATGCTGTTGAATCTAACTATACTCTTTGTTGCTTCAGCTCCCATCAATTGAGGTTATTATCAAATCTCCTCCTGTTGACCGTGACCAGAAACGTCCCCCTATTATTGTACTGGTGATTTGCCCAACTCGGGAGCTTGCAAGTCAAGCTGCTGCAGAAGCAAACACTCTATTGAAGTATCATTCTTCTTTTGGCGTTCAAGTGGTGATGGGTGGTACAAGACTTGCTCTAGAACAGAAAAGAATGCAAGCAAATCCTTGTCAGGTGAATAATTAAACATGTTGGATTACCCAAATTTTAATGTTTCATATGTCAAAATTTGGAAAATATGTGTTACTGTTAAACCTTTCAATTTGTTGTCTATCTTGGGCCCTACAATGATCCACCTCTCAAATATTTGAATACTGTAGATCCTTGTTGCTACACCTGGAAGACTTAGAGATCACATGGAGAATACTGCAGGATTTGCAACAAGGCTGATGGGAGTGAAGGTCCTTATTCTTGATGAGGCTGACCATTTGCTAGACATGGGATTCCGGAAAGACATTGAAAAAATCATTGCTGCTGTTCCCAAACAAAGACAAACACTTCTTTTTTCTGCCACTGTTCCTGAAGAGGTTTACTTGTGTGACTTGCCTCTACACACTGATAATTTTGAGTTGGTGAAAATTGTTTTGAGTTGTTTGTTTGGCATATAGGTTCGTCAAATCTGTCATATTGCTCTGAAGAGAGATCATGAGTTCATTAATACAGTTCAAGAGGGATCTGAGGAGACACATTCACAGGTAAAATCCTTTGTCATTTGCTTTTTATTTTATTGGTTTTATCACTAATGTACAGGAGAGTTTAGACTGATTGTTTGCTTCCCTTCCTGTTAGTAGTAAAATTCATAACATGGAGGATGAGAGTTGCAAATATCTTCCTCATTCGAAATAGCAGCAGAGTTGTTGATATAATATTCACCTTAAAAGTTGGATCGTTGCAGGTGCAGCAGACATTTTTGGTTGCTCCATTAGACAAGCAATTTCCCCTATTATATGCTTTTCTGAAGGATCATATTGCTGATGATGTTAATTATAAGGTATGCTTTTTTGCAA
This sequence comes from Erythroxylum acuminatum, assembly GCA_026284645.1. NCBI lineage: Eukaryota > Viridiplantae > Streptophyta > Magnoliopsida > Malpighiales > Erythroxylaceae > Erythroxylum > Erythroxylum acuminatum. The sequence continues at coordinate 3,281,369 of JANKOD010000004.1, read as the reverse complement.
TAGAGCATGTCACTGTTCCATTACAATGTATTGGATTATGTTTAGTTGGTTCACAGATTATATATTTGGCTGCAAAGAGTTATTTTTGGTTATGAGACTGCCTAGGTTAACTCTTGTGTTACCATGCCTAAAATTTAGCCCTTGGTTTGCGCAGGTTCTTGTATTTTGCACAACTGCTATGGTAACAAGAATGGTTGCGGATCTTCTCGGTGAATTGAAATTAAATGTTAGAGAGATACATTCTAGGAAGCCTCAGAGTTATAGGACCAGGGTTTCTGATGAATTCCGAAAATCCAAGGGCCTTATACTTGTGACTTCTGATGTATCTGCACGTGGAGTTGATTATCCTGATGTGACCCTTGTGATACAGGTACTTGGATATTAATCCAACTCCATTCATCTCGAGTTTTTCATGATTTCTCTGCCAATTCTCTAGTTAATTTCCAAGATAAAAGGTGTCCCATAAGTGAACTCTTATTCTGAAAGTTCTCAAATTTGAGAAGAAAAATGTCCTCGACTGATCTCTTAATGAAAATTTATTTATAATGCAGCTGGGCTTACCTGCTGATAGAGAACAATACATACATAGACTTGGTAGAACTGGGCGTAGAGGCAAAGAAGGCCAAGGCATATTGCTATTGGCACCTTGGGAGGAGTTCTTCTTATCTACCATCAGGGATCTGCCAGTATCAAAAGCTGCAGTGCCTTCAGTAGATCCAGAGACAAAGAAAAAGGTTAGATAGAGACAGATTTTGAGCTTTTTTCACCTCAACTGCCGATGAATTACAATTCTCAGAAACTATATCTGGTGTGTTAAGCAGGTGGAACGAGCATTATCCAATGTAGAGATGAAGAACAAAGAAGCAGCATACCAAGCTTGGCTTGGTTATTACAATTCCAATAAGAACGTGGGCAGGGACAAGTATAGGTTAGTTGAGCTTGCCAATGAGTTTAGCCGAAGCATGGGGCTCGATAATCCTCCTGCCATCCCCAAGCTTGTCCTTGGTAAAATGGGACTTAGGAACATTCCTGGTTTGAGATCAAGATAGATATGCCCTACCCAACTTCAAATTCTGAAATTGTCCCGGTAATGCCTCGTCATTTTTCGCGTGGAAAACGCGCCAATGTGCTATTTTCACTGTTTTCGTATTCCTTTCAGTTCCTATTTTTGTAAGGGTTTTACTTTCCTCAATTTCTCTATTGGCGGCCAAACTGGTTTTGACTTTGATTCATCAGCAACCAATGTGTGAGCTTCTCCTAACAAATAGGATATTAATTTGAGAGAAATCGTTAGTGAAAGTCAAATAACTTAAATGCAAATTTAGTTCAGTTTGAATTGTTCTGGTAAATATGCAAGTCTTTAATGCTATATGTAACTCTTCTATATGTGATAAGGCTAATCAAACTTAGAAGACACCTTGAATTAGGCTAGACAAAATCTTTCCATATCAACAAGGGAGACCTAAAAATATAGTTTTCAACCATGCAGAGGTGGTTGTAGTCAGTTTTTTACTTCTTCAAGGGTTCATATGCAGAGCTCATACCCTGAACTTACGAATCAAAATCCCCAATACACAGGTGGATGAAAATCCAGATCAAACCAATTCTGTAACATGATATAAAAACCCTAGATTCTAAAACTGCGGGCTTCTACATTAGTGGTGTTACAATGTGTTGAGTCTATCACAAGACTAATCGACGAATCCTGCATTCCTTTACTGCCAATGTATCATGTATCCTTTTGGGCAGAGCAGATACTATGATTTCTAGTATACAAACAAGCACGAGGGACCATGTTGCCTTTCCATGGGAACATATCAGAATCATCAAATTCGCTCTTTCCCGTGTATGATGAGGTGAGAACTGAAAAGCCCTCGTAACTGGAGGTTCTCTCATTATAGTTTCTACCATCACTGTTCTCTCCAGGATTTGGAAACGGTAGAGGTGGGAAACCCTCAACCTTCAACTGATAATTCATCTTGGCCATTGATCCAGCAATACAATTAAATCCCCCTGTTAAGATGATAAATCAAAATATCACAAGACAATCCCACTCAAACATAAACCAACAAATGAAGTTTGACCACAGAAGTTCAATGCACCGTACGCAACATTAAGCACTTGTTGGAGAAAAATGGTCAGGTTGAATTTGACAAATAAATTTCAAGGATTCTCAACAAGATTAATCAACTAATTATTGTAAATCTTAAAGCACACCACAAATTTGGTTCAAGCATGTTCGTAAATCTTACATTTGCTGTCTTGGAGAGACAATGTAACTACCTCTGGACGTGGGGTGAGGAAGGCAGATCTGGTGAAGACCGTTGAGCAGCGTTGCCGTGAAATCTTTGGTCCTCAAAGCCTGAACTTGACCGGTTTGCCTCATTGAAATGTGATGCGGGGAAACCCAAAGGTCCAAGGGATCCAAATTCAAGTTGGTCTGCTGCCGAACTATAACCAGAATTATGATCATATGGATAGAGCATAACAACAGATGGAATAGTAGGTCCATTTGTTGACACACCACCAGGATTGATGGATTGTATTGGATACATTCCATAGGCTGCATTAGTAGAACTGCTCTGAGTGGAGCTTGACCGAAGTGGGCCATTCTGGGATTGATGTGAATGGAATGCACCATGCCTATGTGAGCCCCAAGATCTGTCAGCTCGGTTCTCACTTGCTGCCAATCGGTCTGCTCTTGAACTCGACTTCTCAGCTTGGCTGCGATTATGGTTGCGTCCAGTCGAGCGAGACTTTGAGTTGACACTCCAATTAGCTTCTCTATCTCCATGGTGTTCACTCTTTTCATAGTTGTAATTTCCCTTTCTGTTACCTGTAGAATGTCGGTCTCGAACAGATGCCTTCTGAAGTCATTCAAAATAAAAGTTACCGAAATTGGCAAGCAGAAGTAAAGAATCCAGGGAAAACGTTGCTGGCAATTTGAAGATCATTAGCATGTATTAAGATGATATCCAAACAACTCTTTTATAGGCTAAAGCTTATGGAAAGCAGATAATTGAAATAAGAGAAGTAACACAAGATGCAAATGCAAATTTTGTTTCTAGAGGGGCACTGCTCAACTACTATAGTCATAATAGTGTTAGATAAATTGCTGGAACAAGTGTTGTATGTTTTCATATCAACAAGACTATATGTTTACGATTGTAGAACACGTTCATGTCAAATATGTAAAGGAAAATAGAAGGCCCCATCTCTTTAGGAACATGTATACAGCTTATACATTTGGCAAAAGACAGATTACCAAGCTGGAGTTTTATCTCACCGGATTTGGCAGGTACGTTCCAGTCCCACTACGATATCGTGGCATTTCCTCAACATACTGCTGGTAAACACCAGGAGATCTACCAGACACAGACTGTAGAGGAGTAACAGGAACTAGTCGAGGCCCATAGCTCATAAGCTGTGTGACAAGATTCATATTGGTTGACACAGGTCTCCCTGGACCATCCCAGGGAAAACGGCCTTGCCAATATGCAGGTGGCACAATAACAGGAGAAGGATAAATTGGTGATGTAGGATACGGTGAGTTTTGGCAGAAACGGCCATATTGCAAATTTTGCCAGTGGCTAGCAAAATCACTGTTAAGAATGTCAGGTTTGTGCTCTGACGGCTCAACAGAAGCTACCCTCCTCATGGAATCCGAACTTAACACCTCAGCTTGGTCAAGTCCCTCAGCTGACTCAAAATTCTGACCAGAGTCACTGTTATCTGGGATCTCTTCGACACTAAATTGGCCTGGTGCACCAGAAGTCCCTTGTTCATTTGGGAAGTTATATACAGGAAGCATTGTAACAAATGGGACCGGTGGTCCTGTAGGATAAAATGTAAATGGAACAACGCCTGAATTATCTGCGTTTCTTTGTCGTGGACCAGGACCTAAAAGCATTGGAGCAATAGGTATCAAAGACTCAGATGCACTTGTCTGAGCAGTATCAAACCCAGATGTTTGATGCCTCAGAACATGCAAAGCTGTAGATTGTGGTCCAATGTTTCTTTCAGTCATCTCAGGAGCCATGGCAGACACAACATTCCAGTCTTTGTTGTCATCATCTGTTTGATTAGATAAATGATCACATGCAGTCTTACCTTTCCCGTATACTACAGATGGCACTGAACTAGTTTTCCTGCCTCTTTTTTCCCTGGTTGACTTCGATGACTTTGCAGATGATCCTTCCCAAGAGCTCTCAGAAGATGTTTTACTTCTCAAAGAACTGGAATGTGAAGCTGGGAAAGACCTTGAACTATCAATTCTGTCATCAGGGTAAACTTCAGAGCCTTTGTTCTCCTGATATGAGACAGGATCAATTTCTCTCGTTGCATTTCGAAATTCTTTGGTGAACTTCTGTTGAACTCTAGCAGAACTGTTATAGGCACCCATATGGGAGGAAGGGACAAAATTATAACTAGATGTAGATTGCTGCTTTTCATCTGATTGATGAGTTTCAAATCCTCCATTGTCAAGGTCAAATCCAACATGAGAGCCCCTCTCCTTTTCATGCCAGGGATCATGTTCAGTTTCCACAGTGTTCAATTCAATGTGACCAAAATTCTCGTTAGTGGGTTCATTGGGATCTTCCAGATTCGAGGTCAATGCTACATCAGGAAAATAATGGGTTAGTGAAGATGGAACCAAGCCTTGCGGAAATTGCATATTTGTCCCCCAGGGAGCCTCCATCATTGGAATATTAGTGGGTATCATTCCTCCCAAATTTCTCTGAGCATAACGCATTGAAGCAAGGACGGAAGGAGGAAGTCGAAGAACGTGAGCCTGACCATTGAACCCATGACCTGCAGAAGATGCCATCATATTTACACGGTCTTGCTCTTCCTGCTGCATAATAAGTGTCCCCATCATGGAAGCAACTTCCTCACCCATTGCATCCAAACCATGATCATCATAGTAGTTATTTGATGAGCCCGCAGTTGCATCAAGATTTTGATGGGACAGGTTTTGCCTAACTCCTGAAGAATCGTCAATTGGAGATCTAAGATAATGACCAATCAGATTATCAGATTCTGGCTTTTTCCTCCTGTTAGTATCCAACCTAGTAGACGAGGTCTGGCCCTTTCCACCTTCTGAGGCTCTGTTATGTCTTCCTTGAGAAGGAACTTCAGTGTATGCATCAGTAAGTTCAGGACTAGATCGTGTCCTTGCAAAAATGTACCGTCCCTGAAGGTCATTGCCCAAGTTATCTGGTTTGGAACTTTTCTGACTTTTATCAGCATAAGCACCCTGACTGGAATCACTTTCTCTCCTTGACTGATCTGATATCCTAGTGCTTGTTGAGTTAACATAAGTCTTTTGTGTTTGACCGCGAGAAACTGCAGCCACTTCACTGCTTCTAGATGTGCTCTCAGTGGGATAATTACCATGTTGGGAGGACACATTGCGTGAACTATGAGCATCAACTTGAGTTTCACAGCTAGGGGTCTTAGCATTCGAATTATTCCTATGATGCTCAGATCCATTAGTATGATCAGGGTTTGTCAATATCTCGCGCCGTAAGTCATTCTTTGGTGCATCAGGGCGCTGGCCGCTGCCATGCCTGTCCCAAGTGTTCATAAAGAACTGGTTTACTTCATAATGTAGGTCTTTTTCTGGGCAATCAAGTAACCTCGCCAGCCTTTTCGCCCCAAATGCAAATGCACTGCGTATCCTGAAGAAGTTACCTGAAAAAGCCAGTTGTTAAATTAACAGCAAAGTAGAAATTCAAGCTGAAAGTAGAGTTTGACCATTAGAGAAATATCCAAAAGTATGACAAAAAATCACATACATTCATTTGTTGAGTCATGCTACTCTTGAAATTAGAAGCATTTTTTAAGTTAGTCTCAGCCGACACTTTCTGTTTAATATAGGACTGTGAAAGGACAATATAATGAAGTGAGACAATTATAAGGATAGCAATCAATAATGATTGGAAAGCTATGATCACGTGTCCTACACAGCCAGTCAAATGGAGAATATGATAGAATTTGCCCACAGACCATATGATGAACTAAACAAAGCAATGGTTTCGTCAACAGAAGAGGTCAGCACTAAAAATATGCAAATTCTGATAATCATGGACCTGCTCCAGATATTAAGACCTTGCCTATAAATTTTGGCTAACTCTTCAGCTACTCAAGCAAGCCACTTGCTATAATCCTATCCAATATGCACTGTAACCACCAGAGGGTGTTCCAAAACCCAACAACAGAACAAAACCACAAGGCAAGGCCGAATTCCATACACAACCAACACAAAGTCTTCCAGAATCCAATAAAAACAAGACAGAAAATCAAGCAATCTTTCCAAAGCCAAAGATAACGTGATAATATACTAGTTCAAACTTTGGACAGGGTAGGAGCAAGTTATGAAGAGTAGTACCCCAGCAGCAATGAGTCTCACGAGAGTTCATTCAATAAATGCATAAATTGCAAATAGTAACGAGCCAAAATAAAAAAATGAAATGAGAATTAAAATTAGAATCCTGGCCAATGACTGCTAGAAGTGCTAAAGTCAACATAATCACTTGTTCAACTTTTTATGCAGGAAATAAAAATTGCAATTTTTGTTAAACATTTTGATATGTTTTATCCTGTTTTGCTAAGATTCATGGTTTAATAGGATCATCTTTATAGAAAAAATATCAGCCATAAGGAAAATTAAATCAACTGAGCAATTGAAACAAAAATAAAATTATACTTTCTAAAGAAATGGATATCTAACAACATCAAATGTCTAAACCTCAATGCTGTATACAACATTTTGTTGTGTGTGGCAAACGCAAGAATGTGTGTAACTCATGGTGGAGGTGAAATGAAAACATCCAGAAGGCAAAGGGTGATTATTGTTATTCAAATACCTTTACTGACACTACGTCCAAGGTTATTGTTTATCCGTAATGGATCAATAACATTGAAGTGTTTCGAAACGAAAGGTTGTCCTTGATTTTCTTGACCAACAGGGTAAACAGCATACACGGCACTACAAGCGTCAAGAAATAATTTACTAAGTAGTAAGTCTCCACCATCCTTTCGAGGAGGCTCCGCTGCAAGACGTCATAAAATAACAACAGCTGGTGAATTGACTAGCACTTCCAAATAAAGGGGTCTGCCAGAAGTTAACATATGACTTTAAGGCAATTATGAGATACCTGTTACATCTGGAAGTGAACTAATGGGCACTGGCCCCCAGAGACTGACACAGAAGTTGTCCCAATCAAACTTACTGAAGAACTCAAGAAAGCGATAAAGGACCTTGAAATGCATAGCCCAAATGGAGAAAGATCAGATGACTGCAAAACAATGCGGCTAGACTAAAGAATTCAAAGCTAATGAAGCCTACCTCAAGGGGTCCTGCAAAGGAATTGTTGAAAACGTGAAATATATAAAGAACTAAGGTTTCAAGAGCATAAGTGGAGATCAATCCATGGTGAGCACCCAGTATCCGGCTCTCATAATAACACCAAGCCTTTATCAAAATAATGCTCCGCTTGAATAAATGATTTTGATTTATGAGATTATCAACCTACAAAAGACTCAGAGAAAAACAAAAGGTATTACCATTGTGATTTTTCTTCTAAAAATCAATTTATTATGCTATTTGTTTGACAACCCACTAACCTCCTCAAGAAAACAAAGGGTGCATAGCCCACCGAGCTGGTTAAATGATATATCGACGACAATATTCTCCACAAGACACTTTATTATCTTCACCTGTATTTTTGTTCATATATATAAGAAAAGCTAAATCTTCAACAATGACATATAATAGACTACACGGTAACATACAGTTATTTGCTGAAATTTGTTTCACAAATCATCTAAAGTTAATAATACGGAAAAAAAGCATTGATCATGAAGCCAAGTTTATAGCCCTAACCAAGACAACGTCACGAGAAGTCCTTGTAACTCTACATATTGGAGGGTAAGAGACAAAACTCTTTTCCATGACAAGTGTGTTTCTGTGGATTGTTTACAGAGCTGGTTAAACTAATGGCTTAAAAGAAAATTCAAGCCCTGCTCATGGTTTTGAAAGTCAACTATTTTCTTCCACGATACAATTCAGGCCTATGGTTCAGCATTCTTCTCCATTTGTCTCAGTTCCTATTCATCCAACTTTAGCTTTCTTCTCCATTTGTCTCAGTTACATTCTCTCCAAAGAAAAGTAATTAAGCATCTCTGTATCATTAATACTGAAATCATAAATCCAAGCGTCAAGAAATAAATGGGACATAAGTAGAAGATATTGACATGTTCATCATTAAGAGAGAGCCTAAATAGCAATGAAGCAAAATGGGACATACTTCCGCTTGAATGTACTGAACTTCTTTCACTCGAAATTCTGCATTGTGATTCTGCTCCTCATTCTCCAACATATCACGAACTTGATGAGCCCACGAATCTTTCAAATTTTGGTTCTTACTGAAGGCAGTTAAGTCTATGTCCCCATCTGGCAAGTAAGTTTTAAGTGGTACAGACCCAAAGGTGAACACCTGACAATGACGACAATAACAACAATCATTGACATGTAATAACAATTATGATTAAGAATACATAACCAAATAGAAATAAAGACTCGGAGTTTTGCAACAATGGAAAATATTGAGGCACGGCTCAAATGCAGCAAGAATTACTAATCAGTAAGTAATGTGAAAATATTACATTTTAACCAACATTTGGTTTCCATATATGGTTGATGTATTCCAATTTAAAAATGACATTCAAATCGAAATTACTAACACTCACAAACAATACACTTCCATCTAGAAAATAGCCCCTCAAGGGAATAAAACACGTTATAAGACCTAAAACCAATCATCAAATTTCTACTAGTTTCGTTTACAAATCCCATCCAGACAGTTAAACTCCAATTCCGATTATCTACAAATGTTCATATACTTAAGAACCCGAGAAACAACATAATCAACACCAATGAATAGAAACAAAATTGCATTAGGCAAACGTAATAGAACAGAGAATCCATACCTCACATGGAAAGCATTTGGAGATGAGGCGTTGGACGTAATGAGCAACAGCATTCCGGCGCTCTTCAGAAGGCTGATTGGGCTGAATGCAAGCAATGAGCTCCGCTGTTCTCTCTTCGGCTTTAGACCATCGCTCGGCGTCCAGGGCTCGGATCACCGACGCCGCTTCGTTGGGAAATAACCCATTTGGCAATAGCCCACTGCTTGCCTCCGCCCACCTCTCATGCTCGCCCATGCAATCTTAACCACCTTTTTCACCTTCCTCCCTTCTTTTCCTTTTTCTTTAGTATCCAAAAAAAAAAAAAACTAAGCCACAAAACCACCACCACCACCACCACCAACACCCTCTTATAGATTCTAGAGAAATACAAACACCCAGATGATTAAAAGAGCACAAAGAAATGCGATAAAAACAGGGATTCTTGTTCTCTTTCAATCTGCGCCTTTTTTTAGGAAAAGGAAACTTCCCCGCAACTCCTTACTATCGTTTAAACCAAATGGGTAGGTGGAAATTTTTGTAATTTCAACCAAAATCCTGGATATGGTCAAACCAGGATCGCTTGAGACAGAGACCTCAACAACAAAATTCAGGGCGGGGCGCTTCAATATACCTAAATATCTACAAGTTCTTTCGTTACACACAGATTGTGACTAATCAAATCTATTAACTCCAAAATGATAGAGAAAGGAAAACCCTGACCAATTTATTGTTAAAAAAAGAAAAACAAGAACAACAACAAGAGAGAGAAGGAAACCCTATTATGTTTTAGAGGGTATGAAAAAAATGGAGTTAAACGATAGAAATGGTGCGAGATAAAATCAAAACCCTAAGGAAAACTGTTTAATCTCGTAATGGCGAAGTGTCCGTGAATCAATATCAAAAGGGGCTGAGAAGAGAAGAACACAGGGATGAGGGGACCAGAATCCAGATAGCAAATGCAAGAAGGGGGGAGGGAGGGAAGGAGTAGGGCAAATTAAAATCAATTTGACACAGAGAAGAAGGGGTTCTTTTATATTTTATTGTTAATATAATATTAATGGAAGCTAATATAGGCTATAGAAGTTTATGCAAAATTTGAGCTTTTTTTCTATGGTTGTTAATTGAATTTATGGGGAAAGACTAAAGAGACAGAGAGGATTGAGAAGAGACAATGACGATGAATGGAATCTCAATTGGGAAGACAATGTTAATACATAAATCAATCGAATAGAATTAAGATTGTGTTGAAACGAATACTGTGATGAGGACCAAGTAAACCTAACCTAACCAGACGGGTTCCTTTCTATACACATTCCAATTCCATGCCTCGAGATAAAAGTGATGGCAACTGATGCTATTGGTCTGCGTAGGTTGCGGGAACACGCAATTTGAAAGCCCAGCCCAGTCCAGCCCCATCATTGTTGAAGAACAAACCCTAATAACCAACCATTTGGATGTAATCCGATTGGGTCCGCAACTGCATGCCAGACCCGAAACTAGTCGAAGACCCAAGACTGGAAGGAGTTGGCAGCTAATGAATTTCTGGAGCTTTTTCCTCCCCGATCCCTAAGTTAGTTTTGTTGCCGCCGGTGATAGATAGTTGTTGTCGCCGTCTCGTCTCGTATGTGCTACAGCTTCACTAACAATCGGGCTTTGATTGGTTAAGGTTCTTGACTTCAAATTTGTTCCTTCCTGGCCTTGGTTGTTTTCTTGGTTTTCAGTAATTATTAGTTTTCTCTGTTCTGGACTTGCGGCTGATTAGGGAAACTTATTGAATTGTCATGTTAATGTCTTGCTCTTCAGTTCTAATTGCCCTGAATATGGCGGATTCAGGTGAAGCTCAACAGTCCGAACAAGGTGCATATCTTTCTTCGTCCATAACTTCAGTACTTGTACCCTTTTTCAATTTGTATTCTTATCTTATTTTAGTTTCTCTAAGCGATTATGCCTTCGTTGGTAGTAAAGCTGTGGTTTTTGTTTTGGCTTTTTCATGCAGTTTGCAACTTTTTTAGAAAGCCATTAAAGAACAAAAATATTAGGAAGAGAACAATTGAGGAAGATGAAGACGAAGATCAGGAATCGAAAAATGAGAGCTTTTTGTCACAAAACCAGAAAAAAGCCCCGAAATCTGACAATAAGCTCTATTTTTCGACCGGATCTTCCAAGAGCACTGCATCAGTTGAATCAAATGAAGAATCTGTGAGGCCAATGTTTCAATTTGATTCATCAAAGGAAATTCAAGTTCAAAACGATAGTAGAGCTACAGCAATATTGGAGACTGAGACAGATTTTTCTAGAGATGCTCGAGCCATCCGTGAAAAGGCTCTTAAACGAGCAGAAGAGGCATTGAAGGGTAAAAGCAAAAGCTCTAGTGACGAAAAACTGTATAAAGGAATTCACGGGTATACTGATCATAAAGCTGGGTTTCGAAGAGAGCAAACAATATCAAGTGAGAAGGCTGGTGGTGCACATGGGCCTCTTAGGGCTTCTGCTCACATTAGGGTGTCAGCTAGGTTTGATTACCAGCCAGACATATGCAAGGACTACAAAGAAACTGGTTATTGCGGGTATGGAGACTCATGTAAATTCATGCATGATCGAGGGGATTATAAATCTGGTTGGCAATTGGAGAAAGAATGGGAGGAGGCTGAGAAGGTTAGGAAGCGAAATCTTGCCTTGAGGGCTCTCGAGGAAGACGAGGGAGATATAGGCCAGGGTGGTGATGAAGATGATGATGATAATTCATTACCATTTGCATGTTTCATCTGCAGGAAACCTTTTCAAGATCCTGTTGTCACAAAATGCAAGCACTACTTCTGCGAGCATTGTGCTTTGAAGGTAACCTATTTATGCCACTTCAGATATTTGATCAATCAATGTATGAACTTTATGGTCAGGGTCAGTGATATTTGTATCCAAATGTCTTCTTAATCATGCTTTACAGTTCGGTCGGTTTAAATCAAACTAATCTTTCATCCTCTTCTTTGGTTCTCAGCATCACTCAACAAACAAGAAGTGCTTTGTGTGTAATCAACCTACTCTGGGCATTTTCAACGCGGCTCATGAGATCCGGAAAAAGATGGCTGAAGCTGGTAAACGATGATGTTAGGTCTTCAAAACTAAATGTACTTTTACTTTAAACATGTTTGTATTCAAAACTAAATATGCAGAGATTGTCGAGAAGTCTTTAGTTTACCTTCCCCTTCTGCCTCTTGTATTGGAAGCTAATCGAGTTAAGAGTTTAGATTTTAAGGCCTGTTGAAGCTAAGGTTTAGGTTTCAGGCCTTAAGGACTCGGATCCGATTCCAACTAACTCATTTGCATAGTTAACAGAGGAAAAGAAAAAGTGAAAAACCTCAACAGGTTTGCATTTTCTTTGCTAAAAGAAATGATGGGCATTTTATTGAGTTGTATATATATTATATACCACATGGGAGGTTGGAATTGAAGGCCTGTACACCAAACATATGAATCAATAGGGGCAAGGAGAGCTGTAGGAATTTTGCGCTTTTTTTCCTCCTATACTTTGTTTGAGAACTAGATATAATAAGTGCTTCACACGCCGCTCATTATTTCCTTTGGTCGCATGCCGGTCTCCAAGTGATTACCATGGTCCCATGAGTGAGGAGGAGGTGAATTGAGCAGTGGCCATAGACCAGTCCTTGGCTTTCTTTCATGGCGTTCAAGTGACCTTGTGTTTTGCCGCAGAACTCCATTTACAGCCTTCAGGTAATTGCTTGAATCATGGTCTCTTAAGATTGTACCTTCTGAACCATATGCCGTTGGAGCACTGAGAGTTTCCAGTGGATGAGGACAGTTGAGAAATGCTTTCAGGGCACTTGCATGGTGTTCTCCAGATTGAGTCTTGCCAAAAGCATACAGTGCGTTCCCTCGGGGGAGCAAGGGGTGCGGAGGGGACGATTTCTCATCAGGTTGAAGTATGAGTAATTTACCAAATGGAGAGTACAAGAGTTTCTGTATAAAAATACAGGAAAAAGGGTGAAATTACTTACTATACTCTTTATCTCATTAGGATTTATTTGATAGGATCCTGATGGTTAAATTGCAATTAAAGAGTTATGGAAGATAATACTCACATTCTTATTAAGACAGGGGTGTGATTGGAAGGTGCCACTTAGACGTTTGAGTAATGACGCAACATGGTTGGGATAGTTGCAGGAGAAAGCTCTTGGGACTATATCTCTGTGCATCATCACACTATGAACATGGCTTTCATCTAACCCTAAATCTTTCAAAAGCTGTTGGCCGCCACATAAGATAAATGGTGAGCCAAAAGTGACAACGGGACGAAGAGTGGATGGCTTGACAACCTTCCTGCTCAGAAGCATCAAGCTGACTAAAAGGGAGAGACTGCCGCCAAGAGAATGACCAGTAAATTGAAGCTTTGCACGTTCTCCATATCGATTCAAATGCTCAATTATTTCATGCATGAACTGCTCATATATACCCTTTGCTGCCTCATAAATCCCTCTATGAACAAGCACCTCTGTTTCCTGCGAACATTTTTAAATAATTAATAAATTTCACATTGAGAATAAACAAAAAACAAGTAATTTATATATCCTAGCAAGATTTTTGTGTTGTTGAAATTATTCAAAAATAATTGCTTTACAATTTTGGCCAAATATAAGTCTTTTTATATATAAACTGTTCATCTTCTTAAAATAAAAAATTAATTATGAAATATAAACATTAATATCAAACTAATATATACTTATAAAATAGAATTGAACAAGTTATTCAAGTAAATTGTATTTTCAAAATTGTAAATAGTGTATACTTAATTTAGTCGAATAAAATAATTGTATTCAAATGAATGGTTCGTCAAATAATAACAATATAATTAATCTTGCATCTTAAAATTTTGAGTTAAAATATAAATTCATTTGTCATCTTAAAATAAACTAATAATTAAAAATTTTCACTCAAAAAGCAATTAAATCCAATATATTGGTTATTCTGCCTCGTCGAATTTAAGGTCTCAGTCAAAGATGAAAAGTTTGTACTAAACAGTGAGCCAAGATTTTTTGTCTATTTTATCCTGTCCCTACCCTGTTTTATGAATCTCAGCCATTTATTTATATGGATCCCGCATAAATCCTGCATAAATAGATGGCTGAGATTCATGAGATAGGATAGGAACAGGGTAAAATGACCCGTCCCATAAAATAGTAACTACAAACCTCGAATTTAGCAGGTTCAAAGAAGAGGTTCGCTTGCCAAGAAGCCAAGGAGTCGGATCCCTGCATTTCAGCAAATATGGAGAACAGTTAGTTTCTGATACCTCAGCATCTTTTCTGCAACCTAATCCCTTATTAGATGCCTCATGCAAAATAATGGAGAATAACATGTTTCATTACCTGAATCACAAAGCACCGAGTGTAGGTGCTAAAATCATCACAAACAAACCATTCACAGGGTGAGGAGTGAAGTGACTGAAGGTTCCTTGCGGCCTCCTGTTTTTCCTTCTCCCCTGCTGCAACCACTGCAGTCATTGTTGATGCTGCAACATAAGCAGCCGCCTCTGAGTTATATACTCTAGGTGAGCTCTCCCCTTCCAGCTCCGTCTGGACCACCCTATAACTTGAATCTCTACATTCACCTTCACGGGACTGAGAGACTTTAGATAGGAGACCTTTTGCGCGGGATTGGACATAAGACGCAGCTGAAGCAGCAATCTCATATGCAACTGAGGGGTGAATGAGACTCTTGTGTTCTGGATTGTCAATGCTCTTTGAATTGGAGTCCTCAACTACACTAACAGAGTCCTGACCAAGTTTTGCTTTTGTACAAGCAGCTAATTCTGTTTTATTTTTTAAGGATGATGTTACAAAATGTAGGCCGTAATATCTTCTGAGATCCTTTGGCTGCAGGTTAATTGGATAAATATAATTTATATTAGCTGGATATAGGTAGAAAATATATTTTCTTTAGCTGTTTTTATTTTTCAGATTTACAATATCAGTCAAAAAGAGGAGGGGAAACTAAGGAATTTAAGAGAATGGTGTTGCTACGTCGTACCTTAATGTCAGCTATAACATACGCCATGTTGCACAAGAAAGCCAGCTTTGATAATGGCTTGACATCTGACCATGGTACCCGAGTCAAAAACCTTGAAATTGTCTCACGATCATATGTCATCTCTGCTCTTTGATCTTCTTCCGAGCTATAATCCACATCACAGCCGCTTTCATCATCATAATGACACATACAGTCTTTATCTTCATCCACCGCATAAGTTTCATCACCAAAGTCTAGGTTCTCCAATTGTTGTCTGTTCCTCCAGTAACTTCTGAGCTCCAGTAGCCTCTCTACCCAATTAGCCCTCTTCTTTACCTCCCTGTTATCGTTACCCTCGATGTCTTCTTCCTCCAAACTTTCGACGGTGCCCAAATCTTTCTCATCCATATCCATGTCCTTACTAGTCTCAAGGTCCAAAAGAAATGACCTGAGAGAGTTTGGTATTACGGAGCTCGGTAGTTGGAATGGGAAAATGCTGAAGGAGCGACTGTTCTTTAGCTTTGGTTGCACTGCACTGGAACGTATACGGTTGATGAAATAGCAAAGGTGGTTATCCGACTGGGACCTCCGCATCCTGCTTTGCGTGCACAAGTCATTGCCTGACTCTGAACGTCGAAGACCATTGAATTCTTTGAAGACACCTGGACTAGTTGCCGGAATAGTGGGAATGGTCATAGAACTGCATCCCATAGCTCGCAAGAAATTGTAACTGCAACGATGCTAGCTCTAACTTACAGTCGCTTCCGCCCAGGATGACCTGAGAAAACGGCTCTTTTTTTCAGTAAAATCGTCCCCACTCCCCCCTCTCTAAACCAAAGCTTGAAGTCTGCAAACTTCTTGTGAACAAATCAAGGTGCCATGAAGGAGTAATGTATGACAACGAGGAGAACTATGTGCCTTGGTAATCACGAAAGAACAGTAAGATGACACAAACTCTTTTGGACAACAGCCAAAACTTATAACTTAACTACAAACTTAGACATTGTGGTTGATGGGTGAATTAAGGAACGTGAAGACAATCTAGCAGTGCTATCATTTGTAGAGAAAGGACAAGAAAAGCCGTATATAGTTTGATTTGAAGCCAAAAGCTGTAGTTATACCCGAGATCTTGAATTTCTATTCGTAGTGCAGTAAAACCAAAACGTACTGTAGTTCACACTAGAAATAACATGGAGTATATATACTACACATGGCCCTAGACAATATACTACACATGACCCTAGACAATGTACTCGATTAATCCGATAACCAATCACAAACCAAGCTTGCGTATATGCCTAGCAATTTGACCATACTCCTGGAATTTGGGGTCAAATAATGGATGGTTTTTTGTCAGTACAATAGGCTCTTTAAAACTGAAATTTCCAACACCGATTGGGAATGTCTATCCAAAAGCTCTGTTACAACAAATCAAATCTGAGAGGAGTAATGTTTTTAACTTCTTACTGATAAAGTTGCTACAGAAAACTGGTGGCTCAAAAGGACAAAGGGTAAATAAGACATTACAAGCTTACGAACGTTTATCTGGTGAGGGTAAGACGTTTGTCTCGTAGGTGAGAGTTAAAGCGTGTACGTTAATAATCACGCAGGGAACTAGTAGCCTACTTCGTCCCAAATTTCGGCGTCACCCAGGCGTAGAAACCTTGGGTCTTAGTTCACCTACATTGAAGAAGTTAAAAGCAATTGCAAACATTTGGATAAAGTTAAATAACAAAACTGATCCAACGTAGACCAATTATGCAGGTGACTAAGGAAATTGGATGCCGTCAACTATCATGTTACTCTAGGTTTCCAAGGGTTGCAAAGATCCTAGATTCCTTATACGATTGACATGCATCATAATTGAAGCGTCGTTCCACCAATCGGTTAATTGTTTCTCGTATTTTGTGTCTATGTTCTTTTATTGATCAAATTAGTGTTTCCTAATTTTATTTCTATGCCACAATTAGATCAAACCTAACAGGAAACTTAGGTCCGTTTGGTTGGCGGGAAAGTAAAGTAAATTTGGAATATGATTCTTCAAAAAATAGATCTATACAAAATAAGGATATTCACATGTTTAGATACTTATAAGAATTCTAGTAAGAAAGTTGGGTGGATTCTTATTATAATATTTGGTACGCAATAGTATTTCATATAATGTAACTTAATTTTGACTTGTATTTTCAATTATATTCTTAAAAATCAAATAAAAATTGAAATCATTAAATAAGGAAAAATGTGAACTTGAAGATTGTCGTTTGAAACTTCTGAGTAAAAATATTCAAAATCCTACTAACGAAAGAACAATAACAGTAGTTGAAGACATTATTATGAATATCGGTACGTACCGGACCAAAACTGGTACGAAATAAAGGGTGAGTCGTACCGAGTTCAAATACCGATCGGTATCGGTTCGTTTCGGATAGTACCGGCGGGTACCAAATGCCAGTCGATATCTGAAATTTTAAAAAATAGGGGACCTTTTTTGCAAAATTTTCAAAAAAATTTAAAATTTTCCTCCCTTCCTCTAATCTCTCCTTCCCTCCTTCTTTTTCAAAGTTTTTTTAATTAGCTATTTTATTTATTTCAACTTTTATAACTATTAAATTTTGTTTTTAAAATAATAATAAATATTTTTATTAATAAATATTATTATAAATAAAATAAAATTTAAAAATAAATTTATTTTATTTAAATTTATTTTAATATTTTATATAATATTTATTAATAAAGTATTAATAAAAACATTTTTAAAAAATAAATGATTTATTATTTATTATTTATAAACTAATATTTATTTTATATACTTTTAATTATTAAATCAAAATTTATTTGAAATTTATATATTTTAAAAATATATTTTAAATTTAATTATATTTATTAAATTAATTTATAAATTAAATTAAAATTGTGATTATTATTTATTATTATGTTTTTTGAAAACATGGTTAAAAATATACAGTAAAACTGTACAATATGACATAAACAACTTTATAATTTTTAAAATATTTAAGGATTATTTCATTAATTTAAAAAATTACCTAAAACGGTACTCAGTATTAACTGATACAGGTCCAGTACCGTACTAAAATTTAATCCGATACTAAATTTGGTACGGTATTTTCTAGGGGGTTAAGTTTTTGTGTTATAAAATGTACAGAGTCAACAATTTTTTAAAATTAACGTTTAATATTTTTAGTTAAATAATTAATTTTTAAAACTCGTAGAATTAAAATCAAATTGAATCTTGGAGTTCAAACTTGAACTCCCGATTTCCAATGCTAGTTATAATGAATCTTAACAACATCGTCTTCGCATTCTAGGTTTTACCATTTCTGAACTTTTCTACTGCTTCTTCCTGCTCATTGCAGTAGAAAGATCAAGAGGAGGCTAGACAGAGTAAGTGACAGGTGAAAGTATCTCAACTGCCCTTTAAAACGATCAATAAATACATTAGGCAAAAGTGAGACAGAAATAAATGGGGGTTGCCTCGTAATAAGTGATATCATATAGTACATTGAATGAGTACACTTCTATTTTTTTTGTTTTAGCCGAGATTTATTTTAGGAGGGTTTCAATTTTAGAAAGATACATCCACATTTAAGTTAATTCTCACTCACACCAGGTCAGCCTGTAAAGGATAAAGTGTTAGCTAAACAGATTTTTCCATTTCTAAGGCTTAAACTCGAGACCTCTAGTTAAGAGATGAAAGTTAGTTTAAATGGGCTGAGAGATATATAAATTTACGTAATTAAAAAAAGTAATTTAGATTATTTAATTTTAAATTAAAATATTAATATTAGTATTATATCTAAAAATAACAAACTACTTCCACTGGACTCAAAGTCAATAAATCAAATTTAATTTTATTAAATTTAAACTTAATTTAAATTTGAAATAGTCATAAATTCTTATAAAAATGCAATGTTATATATTTTTAAATTTTTAAATAATTTTTAAATAAGTCAATTTGGTCGGGGGATTTAATTGCGAACATCTTAAACAAGTAAACTTTTCGATTTGAGTTATTTTACTAACTCTAATTATTAAAAATAATCAGTTTATTAATCAATCCATTAGATATATACATTAATCAAATTTTAATTAATTTTTAATTAATAATTTTTAATTAAATTTAAATTCTTCGATGAACAATAACATTTGCTTTTAATCATACTTCAAAAATTTTAATTTTATTCAATCTTGAGCTAAATTTATAAAAATTTAATATCGATTAAATTTTTAAATTTTTTATCATATTGATTTAATTTCCGGTATAAATTTTTAAAATATTGCTCTAAACATATTGATTTGATTCTAAATTGCACCTGAAAAGTAATGGGTTTTAGATCTCAGACTCTTTGGTGCTAGCAAAGGGCTTTGCTGGTTCAGGTAAATATGCAATTTGGTTAGGCCAGGGCTGCTAGTCCAGGTTAGGTTTAGCCCAAAGAAATCTCATTAACATTTATGCAAAATAATAAAATAAAAATAAAATTTAAGAGAATAAAATTTATTTTAATCAAGCTATATTTATATTTGAAAAATAAAAAATTTCTAGAAAATTATTGAAAATAACAATAACAATAATAACAAAAACAACAATAATAATAATAGAGAGAAAAGTTGTCTTTTTTTATTCCGCATTTCACGGAATAGGTAAAGATAAGGGAGAGATATTTTTAGCTATTCCTGAAAATATAGGAATAATTAGACCTGCAATTAGTTATTCTGTATGTTATTTTTTAACAAAAACAAATGAATAACTATTTATTAGAAATATGTCGGTGAGAATAGGCCTTGACTAGGTGCCCTAGCAACCCGTGCCCTTGGCCCCTCTTAGAACTTTCGTAGAGATTTGCTCTATCGTATGGTCAATCCACTTAATCCTCTAGTCAGGGTATTGGAAAAATTTTAAAATTTATGTAATCATTTTTTTTATTAGAGGAAACCCCGTAGGCGGGCTAAGCGAGAACACTTCTCCGAGGGTCCAACTAACACACCACCTTGTAGGCGGGTCAAGCGGGCGTACTCCATCATTGAGGGCCCAACTACTTCTCCACTTACAGGTAAAATTCCGGCTGCCCCAGACTCTTACAAAAGGGGTTAGCATAGAATCAAACCTGAGACCTAACCGAAACTAAGTCCAGCTCTCAACTATCGAGCGCCACCATTCGAGGGCTTACGTAATCATTTAATAAATATAATATTTGAAATATTAAAACATCGAGATATATTTAAAAATAAGTTAAATTTTTATTAAAGTAAATCCTCGAAGCTTTGACTTGTCCTCTTGAAGACAAAAAAATAGAAAAAGGTCTATTTGGTAACGTAATAGTGAAGACTTTTATTCTACAAGCTTCTAGCACGGCGGCCAAGCAGGTGGGGAAGACACAAACATTTTTTAAAATGTTCTTCGTATGCTTTTCCTCGCTTGTCTTGTAATTTTCAAATGTGTACTTTAAGAGGGAAAAAAAGGAACATCTTTATTTATTTTTTAAATATAAATTGAACCTTTTTTTCCCATTTTTTGACTTAAAATTAAATGTGATAATTTATAAATTACATATTTTTAAATAAAATATGTAATTAAAGTTAAATTATTGAGTGATTTAAAATGGTAACTTCTTAAATTAATTTTATTCTATTAATGGAGATAATAATAGATCGAATCACATTAAAAAATAAATATTTTGATTTCATTAAAAAATATTTTTTCCTTCAATTTATAAATTTATAAATTACATAATTTTAATAAATCAATTTCAGAGAATGTTATTTTAACAAAGGTTATCGAACTAATTCCTAAATCTAAACCTAACCTATAATTTAATTAACTAGTTCCAGATTTAAATCGCTTTCAATTCAATCAAAATTATCAAAAACTTAATCATGGGCTACTTTTAAATTCTTAGATTATGACCATTGATTAGATATATTGAATCT
>JANKOD010000004.1:3193137-3203137 GCA_026284645.1 Erythroxylum acuminatum | reverse complement strand
TCATTATTATTTATTATTAAGATTTTTGAAAGCATGGTTGATGTAAACAGTAAACTAGTAAAGTATACAGTACAACTATATAATATACTAATATGGACCATTTTGCAATTTTTAAAAATTTTAGGGATTATTTTATAAATTTAAAAAATTTCTCGAAATGGTACCCAGTACTAACCGATACCGGTACAGTTCCGTTCCATAACTCAATCCGGTACCAAGCTCGGTATGGTATTCATAACCGGTATCGGTATAATTTCGTTCCAGAACTCAATTCGGTACCGAACCCGGTACAGTATTCATAATATTGCCAATAACTCAAAAAAATCATGAAATTTGACTCTTAAAATAATTTGAAAATAAATTCATATATTTCAAATTAATGTCACTCACTCCAGTTTTTGATAAAAACGCATGGCTCTGCAAAAGACTTTGTCATTCAAATGTGACTTATCATTCACTGAAAAGGGTTTATAAAGTTTCTAACCCTTTCTCAAAAGGAGCTGATTTGATGTTTACAGGGTGTATTGGGCAGAGTGTTGCTTTGTTTCAGGGTATAACTTGAAATGCGGGGGACCTTTTTTTCTCGACAAAGAGTTTTCCTGTTAAAGATTTAAAAAAAAAACAGATTAACTAAACGAGATGCCAATTTTTGATGACCTGAAAATAAGTTTTTTCCTCAGTTTGTCTCGTCGTTGTCTTACCAAACATTCGTCGTTTAGGAACCTTACAGTAAAAGTTGGTTGGCTAATGCCTTTCCCGAAGATCGAAAGGGACGTAATGGCATTTTCTTCTGAAGCCTTTTTGAATAACAGCTTTAAAATTATTGTGTTCGATTCGTGAACCTCTTTTCTGGTTGGAACTTAAAACCCACGGAAGCTGTATAAATGCCTCTCGTCCTTAAGCGGTAGGACACTCGAGGCATGAGTTCACTTTGAATCTCCCCAACTCTTTTAACATTAACATTTCATGCTATAAGTATAGATTTATTCTAAGTAAAATTTTATTACTAATTATTTAAATTAAATTTGTTAACTATAATATGGATAAGATGTACTTTGATATGATATGATATGTTATAATAATAATTTTATCATTATTCTTGATTTTATCTTTGATAATTATATAACATAAAATTAGTAATATTTAGCCAGTAAAATTATACGTAAATACTTTTTTATACATTGAATTATGCACATGAAATATATATAATCAGAACCTCTTTTGTAATAAAAGTAGTCCAAAATTGTGGAGTTTTTTTTTTAAAATTTTTGCTCACAACATTATGCTATTATATTTTGAGTTTCTAAATTTGCTTCAAAATAATTTTTCATATACCAAATTGTTTCTCTTCTCGAGTATATTACAATCACACAAAAATCATCTCCGAAAACCTCCACATGTGCCCCCACGTGCTAAGAATAACTGCTAAACTTCAAAACCTTAGTTACAAGTGTTTGGAGAAAGAAGAAAGACTAAACGATGCTGTTTCGAAACCAGCAAAGCATCGTCTTTTCATCCGAAACAACAAAGAAGATGCATATTAATCTTCTGGCCACGTCATCATCCATGTAGGTAACACGCTTACGCCATGTTAACAACAATATGCATAGTCATCGCCACGTTATCTAACACGTCATCAGCCACATTAGCATCCATGTCAACCAATCACGTGACATATCATCATTATATGCCATGCCAATATCATATTTGATTGTCATGTGTCTTTTTCTAATTTATCCACGTGTCATCTTCTATCCCTCTCTGGTTCGATTCAGACCATCGATTTGGTTCAGTTTAAAAAGAGTTGACCAACACTTTGACAAACTGGTGCAACCACTTCTCCTTCGGTTTCTTTTCAAACTAGACCAATTTATAAGGTTTTGACGTTTTGAATCCATTTTTATGGTCAAAATTATTAAATTTCAACTATATAAATAGGTTTTCTACTAGTTTTTATTATGGATGCCTCAAAGTATATTCCTAATCTTATTGTTACAAAGACTTTACTAAGAACTCTAAGTTTGTACACAAAATGAGTTAAAGTCTAAGTACGATAGTTAAACACTCATAATTTAACTCAACCTAAGCAAATTCCTTGTGTTTAAGGTGTTTCCCACAAAGATAAAGTAAACCTACGAAATTAACTAAGTCAACATAATAGAATGAGTAGCAATAAGAAGAGAATGGTGCAAAAAGCTTTATAGCAAAATTGTCAACCTTTATATTACTCACTATTGATATAAAGGATACAAAAGCTCTAACTCTCTCTAATGAATGAAGTCTTTACTCAAATGAGCTATTTATAAGTTTTTGGAAACTTGCTGGGCAAGAATACAAGAAAGTGATTTCAAGGCCACTAAGCCACTAACTTAATTGGTAGTTGATATCTACAACCACTTTAGGCACTACCTTAGTGGGTGGTTTACATAACTTACCGCTAACTTACTTCTAAGTAAAAGTAACATGTGTAAAATGCTTATAAAACACCTCATCCATGTTCTTTGTCATGTCCTCTAACGTCTTTGATGATTCATCCTACTAACTTTGCCTCATCACCCATGATCATCATCCAAAGGTGAAGGTTAGTTAAGTTCCTAGCCAATTCGTGTATGGTCAGACTAACGCACACCCATGGTTTAGTTCGTCCATGGTCCACCATTTGAGCTCAATTTCTTCCCTAGTCTCACCAAGGATGTCTTAGACAAGTCCAACTCACCCTGCCAAGCCAATCAAAGCCCCACAGTCCATCAAAGCTAGCCGCAGCTCGAACCATGCTTGGTTAAGTTACCTTGGTTCCTTTGGCATGCCTTCCTCATGCCTAATCCATACTAGATATTAGTCAAGGCTCACCAATAGCTAGCAAAAAGGGTCTTGTAATGTTAAAAGGCTAAAGCCTATCAATATCACCTTTGATGATCTAAATTATGGTTTGTGGGCTGAGAAAATATGCAATTTTCTTAAAGGGAGACTTCTTTAGCGTATTATTACCCGTGAAATACCTAAATCTACCCAAAAGAAAGATGAAGATAGAGATGTTTCCACAAAACATCTAGTATCCTGGGATGAAATGAATCATCAAAATTTATGTAAAAGAAAGATGAAGATAGAATATTAACATGGTTTAGGAACAAATGTTAAAACCATCAAACTCAATTTTCGATGCTTTGACACTGCACAAAAGTTGTGGATTTTTTTAAAAAATCTTTACTCTATATCTAATGATGTTAACTAATTTTAGTTACATAGAAGACTTTATTGAATGCAATAATCACTTGGACAAATAATAAATAATTACGTGTCTAAACTGCAAGAACTCTAAGACCAAATAATAGTTAATGATTATGCTTGGCCTAATCCAGATGTTGCCACTATTTATGCAAATCTTTGTGATTGATAGCATATTTGGCATTTGGTAATGACTTTCGAGAATGAGTTCGAACCCATTCGAAGCTCTCTCCTTTATTGAGGATCCTTTCCCAAACTAGATACTGTCATTAAGGAGCTCATCATGGAGGAGGAAAGTTGCCTCAACACACTCCACATAGAAAAGTTTGTCTCATATGCTGATATTATTCTTGCAATTCATATCTTTTCTCAACAAAATTCTCATAACTCGGGTGAAAAATTCCATAAGGATCTTATAGCTATTGCAAAAGATTTGGGCATCACATCTCAAAGTGTAGGAAACGAACCAATCATAACTTTGGATATGGTAACTCTTCTAAGTTCTCTCAGCCTGCTTCCACTACTGTTGCCACCACAGAGGGTCCAACAGAGAGCACTTCTCCTAAATACTCCTTAGAGGATCTTCGCACCCTTCTTCAACAGCTTTAACCAAACTCTGGTATTGTATCATCCTCTGCCTTATCTGTCATATCAGGTACTTCAACCTCATGGTATCTTGATTCTTCTTGTTGTAATCGTATGACCTCTGATTCCTCTATTCCTGAATCGCTAACAACACCATCTATTCCACATATTATTTATACTACTAATAACTCTACTATGTCATTAGAACATATTGGTATTGTACACGCATCTAAATTATTCTTACTTGAAACCTTTCTTGTTCCCAAACTTTTTTCGAATCTTATTTTTATTGGACAATTGTATGAACTTGGTGTTAACTTGTCCTTTTCAAGTCATGGTTGCATCGTGTAGGATACACATATGGGTGAGATCCTTGGGAAAGAGCATAAGGTTGGACACTATTTGAGCTTACTTCATTAAATCTTCCCTTCAAGTTTGTTACTAGTGTTGTCACTTCTTATGTATGACACTCTCGGTTGGATCATCCTTTTACTTCTAAATTAGGATCCTTAATCTCTAGTGGTTTAAGACTGAACATTTTGATTATCTCTTGTCAATTATCTAAAAGTCATACATTTCCTTTTTCTTTTAATGACACTATTTCTTTAACACCTTCCATTTAATTCACTCTAATATATGAGGCCCTGCACCTTATGAAACTATGGGTGGTCTAAGATATTATGATATCTTTTTTAATGATTTTTTCGCTATATATGGATCTATCTAATGTGACATAGATCTAAAATATTCTCTATTCAGTCTCTCTTTGCCAATATAATCCAAACTCAATTTTCTTGCAAGAATTAAATATTTCAAATTAGTAATGTCATGGAATACGAAGATAAAAACTTTACCAACTTTCTTACTCAACAAGGGACCATCATTCAAAGATCCAGCCTAAACACATATCGACAAAATGGTCAGGTCAAAAGCAAACAAACATATTCTTGACATTGTTTGAGCCCATTTTAATCCTCTTTTTGTCCTGAAACCTTTTGGAGTGAAGCAACTCTTATTGTCTATACTATCAATCATATTCCTTCTCCTATCATTGGTTATAGATCTCTCTATAAGCTCTTATTTAGTCGTGCTTCCGATTGCCATTCTCTTAAAGTTTTCGAATGTGCGTGTTGTGTTCTTTTACAAACCCATGAGCACACCAAACTAGAACTAAAAACATGCTTATGCTATTTTCTTGGGTATGATATAAAACATAAAGGATATAGAATTTGAGATCTTCTATCACAAAGACTTCGAATCTCTCGAGATGTAAATAGATGTTGAGATCCTCTATCACAAAGACTTTGCATCTCTCTACATGTAAATAGATTTTGAGATCCTTTATCATAAAGACTTCGAATCTCTTGACATGTAACCTTTTAGGCATATAAAATGTTTTTCACACTCTCAAAATTTTAAGTCATACCCCATAACATTTTTTTTCATACCATATCTTTGTTTTCTGATTTTTTTTTTTTGTAAGTCCTTACAACTCTAACAATTCAATATAATAGGCGAATGGTTCCATTGTATCTTCCCTGGATATAATTCCTTTACCTTCATCATATAACTCTTCCTCATCTTCTCATTCATCGTAATTCATTGAGTCTCAACAACTTCATCCTTTGGTCATCTTAGAGACTACCATGTTTATTTCACTAATGTTTCTCTATATGAATCTTGCACCTATTATGAGGCCAACGCTAACCCTTTATGGCAGCAAGAAATGGAGAAAGAATTACAAGCTCTCTCCAACATTGATACTTAGGACATGGTTGACTTATCTCCAGACAAATATGTTATTGGCTATAAATGGGTCTATAAAATTAAGACTCAAGTAGATGGATCAATAGAAAGATACCAAGCTCATCTTCTTGTTAAAAGATTCACTCAAGAATATGGAATTAATTATGAGGAGACTTTCGCTCTTGTAGCTAAACTGACCTTAGTATGTAGTCTCATTGTTGTTGCTGCTAGCAAAAGATGGCAATTATTCCAAATAGATGTCATGAAAGTCTTTCTTAATGGATATCTCTCAGTCGAAGTATACTTGTAAGGATGGTAGAAGGGCTCAGGTTGACCCAAAGTCAATAGGCCAAGCCCTGGTTGACCAGGCCTCCAGCCAAGCCTCTAACTAGATTTTCTCAGCCCTGCCTGATTGTCCAACAGATAAAAGCAAAACAACATTGTTTTATCTTTTTTTAAAAATAATTATTTTATACCTAGGCCAGGGCGCCTAGGCTTGGGCCAAGCCTTGGCCCAAGGATGCAAGGGTCGGGTCGGGCCGGCCTGCATCCCTATATACATGAAACCTCCTCTATGGTATGATCATCCTCCCAATAAGATTTATCATCTTCGCAAAGCTTTACATGAATTAAAATAAGCTCCTTGAGCTTGGTTTGCAAAATTTAGTTCCACCATTGGACAACTTGATTTTAAGTCCAACTCTTATGATTATGCCCTGTTTCTTCGCAAAACATATTATAGGTACACTCTTCTCCTTCTCTATGTAGATGACATGATAATAACTGGTGATGACATATGGGGTATCTCTACCTTTAACTCCTTTCTCCCTCAACAATTTAAGATGAAAGACTTGGGTAATTTAAGTTGTTTTTTGGGTATTAAGGTATCCTTATAAGAATCTGAATAGTATCTGTCACAAGCAAAGTATGCTACTGATCTTATCACTCGAGCTAACATTATTGATGCTAAGACAGCTAGTAATTCACTAGACTCCAATGAACACCTTTCCACTGCTGGTGGGAGTCTTCTTAATGATGGTAAGCTTTATCACCAATTAGTTCGTGATCTTATCTACCTTACTCTCTCTCATTTAGATATTGCTCATGTTGTTCACATTGTGAGTCAATTCATGTTTGCACCTCAAACAACTCACTTCTCTTCTGTTCTTCGCATATTGAGGTATGTCCAAGGCACTTTGTTTCGTGGTCTTCTTTTTCACCACTCTTCCTTATTAGGGCTACAAGCTTATTTTGATGCTAATTGGGTTGGGGACCCAATGGATTGTTGATTCGCCAATGGTTACTGTTTCTTTCTAGGAACATCTTTCATTTCTTGACGCAACAAGAAACAAACAATTATCTCTCGATCCAGTATAGAAGTCAAATATAGAGCTCTTACTAATACTACCTTTGAACTTCTTTGGCTATGATGGCTACTTCAAGATATGGGTGTAATTTTCTTGTCCGCAGTTTCTCTCTATTATGATAACAATAGTTCTATGCAAATTGCTCATTATGATGGCTTTCATGAAAAGACTAAACATATCAAGATTGATTGTCATCTTGTTCGACGTCATATTCTCCAAAGGACTATACAATTTGTTCTCATATTGATTGTCATCTTGTTCGACGTCATATTCTCCAAAGGATTATACAACTTGTTCTCGTAGTCTCAAATTGTTGACATCTTCACAAAGTCTCATTCATCTTGGTGGTTTACAAATCATGTTTTTAAACTCACCCTCTCATCAACTATAAAATTTTGAGTTTGGGGAGGGTGTTAACAATAATAACAATAAGATAAGATATATCTTATCCTTATAAGATTTTTTTATGATATGATAAAGATCTTTTCGTTATTCTTGATTTTATCTTTGATGTGATATGGTTGTATAGCATAAAATTATGAATATTTAGTTAGAAAATTCTACATAATACTCCCTTTACATTGAATTATACACGTGAAATATAGGAAACTTCTTTTCTTCTTTAGTTTTTACAAAACTCATTTTATACTATAAGTATGGATTTATTTTATGTAAAATTGTATTATTTGTTATTTAAATCGAGCATTAATCAAGCTCATTTTTTGTGATTTTATGCATACCTTGTACATCGGCCAGCACATTGACAATTTGGCATGTTCTTCAATCATCTACCTCACCGAACAGTTAAGTGCCGACAATTCAGTATCAAATCAGTGACCCATTGTCTCTTTATCTAAAAAAAAAAGTGGACCCATTTTCTTTTTATAAAAAAAGTCATTATGAGGCGAAATATATGTGAAAATCTCTACCCTCCTTTAAATATTATAAAAATAGAACCTAATATCTAAGGAAACACTTCTAATCTTCCACTAATCTAAGTCGAATCTCTTCTTTGTATATGCTCCAAAACTGGCCTCTCAATTCCCATCTTCCCAAGTTCCTTCCCACCATCCCTTCCTTTCCATTTTGCCGACATAGTTATGGTTGTCAACCACACCAACTAACACACCTGAAAATTTTGTAAATTCGACTATGAGATATTAGTTTTAAATACTAAAATAAACTATCAGGTTATTAATCGTATAATTTTGTATGCAGCCGTTTAAAATTTGAGGCTAGAGTTTTACCTCCTGCAAGGGACCTATCCGACTCAAGCGAAAATTAGTCTAGGTATAAATGGTTTAAAGATACCTTCCTATAGTTAGAACCCTTCTAGGACATCTCGTGAGAAACCGAATCATAAAATCATAAATTATAGTAAGAAGATAACAAAACAAACTCTGCTATTTCCATTTGTAAGACATCAAACTTGTATGAATTTGTTCATATGTACATATTAAAAAGGAGAAACAGTAGCATAAAAGTACAACTAAAGGCGTCGTAGTTCCGCAAAGGTGGGGCGCAGTCGCTATAAATATATGTAAAGTACCAATAGGTTTGCTCAACATTCTTTATGTAACCCTGGATTTGGTAGGGGTATCTGTAAAAAGCAAAGCACCATGCGTGGAACTTGATTTAATCACTTGTTAATTAAGATCGACCCACTTAATTTATTCTTTCATGTGTCTATATCCCCGACACTCTCTTAAAGTCAAACAACAAATCCGAGCTAATTAATCATAATAAATTCTAACGTACAGAGCATCAAGTAAGTTGATATGGATCAACTTCTATTTATAATATTCAAACTTACAATCATTAGTATTGAGCGGTATTTTGAAACCCGGACCAGACATCGAACTAAAGGTTTTACTGGTCACCAGTTTGACTAGTTCGACTGGTTCAACCACCGGTCAAACCGGTGTGACGTCGTAATTATGTAATAATTATATTTAATTATATATAATATTAATAATATTTAAAAAATGCAAAAATATATCAAATAATATACAAAATAAAAACAATAAAAAAATAAAAATTTTATTGAACTAGTGGTCAGACCGGACCGATTCGACTGGTCAATTGACCAGTTTTGACCGATTTTCATTAGTTCAATTAAGAACCGGTTTTTAAGAGTAAACCGGACCGGATAGCTGACCGGTCACCGGTCGAACCGGTCGGACCGGCCGGTTCGGTCCAATTTTCAAAACACTGTGTTGAGAGTTATCAGGAGAGTCACTTACTAATTAAACTAACCTAAAAAAATTATAAAAATATTAATTTAATTAATACTAACAATTTACGTATTTTTATTAATGTGTCAATTAATTTGTGTACCTTCAAAAGAATTTTAAAGACTTTGGTTTAAGAATGCGTGCTAAAAAATCTGCATGTCAACAAAATTTTTAATAACTTGTTATTCTTCGTTTGTTTGATTTATGTCTAATTCAAATTTAGCTTCGAATCTTTTGTACTTTTTTTTCTTCTGTGTCCTCTGTTTCAATAACATCTTACTCCCTCCTATTTAAAATAAAAGTCGTTTTAGATGGATTTTAATTATTTAAAAATAAGTGTCGTTTGTGACTTTTCATGCATATTTATAATTTTACTTCCAAAATTACCCTTTAATTTCTCTCACATCCTGATTACACATTATATTTTTAAGACAGTTTAACATGCAATTAATAAGAATATATATTAAATATTTTATTAACTTTCTTAATAAGTGTGCACTACTCTAAAACGATTTTTATTTTAAACAGAAAGGAGTATCTATTTAAATTTTCTCTCTCTTAATTATTTTATGATTAGATGTTATTTGGAATATGCAAGCACAGGAAAAAAGGGTACAGAAGATTCGAACCTCTCAAATTTTTGTTATCCTCGTCAACACATTTAAGAAACAACCAACTAGATTAGTCCTAACAGGCACTAACCCAGGATTTGTAGCATTTAGAGTAAGATGGCAAAGATCCAAATGGACCAGACAACCAACTAGATTAGTCCTAACAGACACTAGCCCAGGATTTGTGGCAGAGTCAGATGGCAAAGGTCCAAATGGACCACCAGGTATTAATT